>JAHTLZ010003307.1:4844701-4861448 GCA_023846285.1 Phrynocephalus versicolor
CCCCCACCCATTCCCGGGCCAAAAAGCAGGCAGAAAAATGCCTGCTTGACTAAGGGCGCAGGGCACCTACCGGAGGGGTGGTTTCTGGTCTGGAGGGGGGGTCTCGGCCTCCCCCCCTCCGTCCTGGGATGCTCTGGTCTGGTGGGACTCGCCGCAGGCTCGCAGCCAGCAAAAAGCCCAGTCTCGCCGCCGGCCGCCAAAGCGCAAGCAAGCCGCACGGGCGGCACAGGAAAAAACTTTTAAACTCTCCCCCCACCCATTCCTGGGCCAAAAAGCAGGCAGAAAAATGCCTGCTTGACTAAGGGCGCAGGGCACCTACCGGAGGGATTGTTTCTGGAGGGGGGGTCCCGCCTCCCCCCCGTCCTGGGCAGCCGGACTCGAGTTGCCATGCCATGCGGTGCAGGCGGGGGATCCAAAATGGGGCGGCGAACGCAATATTGTTTTTGAAATCGTGGTCCAAAAACACACAAGCACAACAGAAACACGCGGAAATTTATAAACTGCCAGATTTTTCACAGTAGCAGTGGGTTTTTTCTTGCAACAAAATGTCTCTCCTCTCCTCCTCTGTCCTCCATTGATTTTATTTTATTTTATTTTATTTACACCTGCACAGTGCGCAATGATGGGCTGGCCCAGTGGCCTGGCCAGCCATGTGGGAGGGGATGACCATGCAAATTTTTGGAGCCATCCCACCAATCGCATGGCCACTTGGCCACTGAGACTTCTGGGATGTGCCAAAAAGCCCCCTAAAACCTGCCCTAGCCCCCTAACCCCCTAACCCTAATCCTTGACACCTTACCCATACGTCACAGACTGTCTTCTTAGTGGGTCAGAGAGGCACCCAGAGGTGCAACCCAATAGCCCACCGTAACCTTACCCATCAGTAGCCTAACCCTAGCCCTTGCACTAACCCACCTTAGCCCATAGCCAGATCTACTTGCATTGCACTACACGCAAGTACGATTCCTTTCTTTGTGGGACATGGCAGGTGCGACCCACTCCTTGGAGGGTCGTACCAGTGGACCAGGTGGTCTCATTGTCTGCAAATGGTATGCATATCCATATGGTTATGCATGCCATTTTGCAGCAGCAGGTGAGGAGGGGAGACCCCCATGTTGAGGGGTCTCTTGGAGCCTGCTGCTGCCCCTTCCTAGTAGGTGAGGATAGGAGGCACCCACGGGTGCCTCCAGGAGCCCACTTTCCCTTTATAGCGGGCCAGAGGAGGCACCCACCCCACAGAGGTGCCTCCAGGAGCCCGCTACCCCCCAAAAAAAACCAGTATAACGACAACGAAAAAATGAAAAAACAAACCGACTAATTTTTGCGGTTTTTCGCGAAAAACGGAAACGAGCCGACACGGGCTGCCTCCGACACATGACAACTCGAAAACGTCATTTTCCCTAGTCGTGCCCATCTCTACTAACAATTTTAAATACATTATTTATGCACAGCAACTACTACTATTAGCTAAGGATGGGTAAGAACTCAGATTAGTTTGTTTTTTGATGATAACTTCCAAAAATCTACAGGTTGTTTTGTAATCTGAAGGTAAAAGACTTGAGATTTTAAAAGCTGAGCTTGACTGAATAGCCAGTACCTTATTTTCCATATAATAAACCACTGTCTTTTAAAGCTATTTCTAAAGAGGCAGAATTAGAGCTAAAGGGGGAGATAAGGATAAGCCCACATAAATGCAGAAATGCAACAAAACAGAATTTACAGCACAGATGAAAAGCATATTCAGCTTTCTGAAAGTTATTAATCATATCCATAATGCTTTCTCTATTCATGCTGGGAAGATTTAGCATGTACTGGATTGGTTTTCACCACAGGAAATGAGAAATGATAGACCACAGCAAAATATGGGCCTTTTAAAAAATGGATAAAATATATGGCTTCATTTCTGCTTATTTGCATTAGGGCTGCCAGGTGTTTTCCACTTCAGATTTTTAATGCCCTTCAGTGGCATGGCTTCTGTCCCAATGTTACACTAGATGGATAAAGTACCATGAGGCTTATTCCTTTCTTGATCCATATCAGGGCTGTTCAACTTTGAACAGGCCAAGATCTACTTTTTCTCGCCCAAAGTGCCTGAGGGCTCCTACACTAAAACCTCTACTTACGAATTTTATCCATTCCAACAAGCGCATGCTCATAAGTAAAAACTTTTGTAAGTAGAGCAGCAGTTACCCATAGGAATGGATTGAAAGGCAATTAATATGTTCTGGAGGGAACAGATTTCAATGAGCAATGGCCAGTGAACTGCCCCGCTGGGCTGAGAGAGTGGGCTGGCAGACCCAGAACTTTGCTGTGGCAGTGGTGGTCCTTGGGATGAGGGAGGGAGAGGTGGAGAACTTATCCCCTCACTTTTTTAATTGATGGCCGGCGGGCTACTTTTGAACCCTTCGCGGGCTACCTGTAGCCCGCGGTCTACCTGTTGGGCAGGCCTGATCTATATATTTTAATTACAGTTACACCAAGTTCCAGAACTCAGAAAATCAGCAGTAGCATCAATTAGCTGTTCACAAGGGGGGCAGAGAACTTGTATTTAATTACTATTTCTAGTATTCTCTCCACAAAAACTGATTGTAACCATCCTAGAATATTTATCCAGTACCATAGGCATGAGAAGCTTGAGATGATATCATTTAAAAGAAAGAATTAAAGGACCCCAAATCACACAGCATGAGGAGACAAATAATTTTGTCCAAGTTACAATTGGTCAGGAGGCAAAATTCAGTAATATATTTCACACGTTTGTAAAAAAATATTTATAATTTTTTTGTATGTAGGGAGCTCCACAATGATACACCAAAATATATTTAAAATTCATTAATACAAAAACTAAAAATGCCATTAAAAACTAATTTCAGAAGCAGGTGAAGAACAGATCACAAAACTAAATATTATAAAACACCCTAGCCCTTGTACAACTGGGAATAAAGCAAAACATACAATCAGAGTTAAACTAGCTGAGAGAAGAGCTTAGCTGGTGCTGCCATAAGGAAAGGCACTGTAAGCAGGGGCAGGGGAAAAGGAACATAATATTATCCTTGTTCTTGTTTTATTGTTGTTGATCTTATTATCACTGTGAATTATAAATTCCATTTAAGGTTTCAGACAATGAGAAGGAAGGCACTGATTCCATAAGTGCTGGTCTTTGTATAGCTCACTCACATATTATTCCAGTATACAGTGTATCTGCTTAAGCTAAATGGTGGCATACAATAATGAGGGACAATATACAACCCAGAACATATAAGGCATCTACACATTAGTTGCCACCACCACCACTGACTATTCCAGGCACAGCGTACTAACCATCACACTATACTGGTTCTCCCATATCAGTATTTAGTGAATAAATGATCCTGAGACAGCACAGCAATTGCTATGCTCAGTTTTCATTAGAGGAAATATAAGAACATGAGAACATAAGAAGAGTCATGCTGGATCAGGCCAAAGGCCCATCTAGTCCAGCTTCCTGTATCTCACAGTGCCCCCACCAAATGTGTCCGGGAGCACATGAGCCTAGAGATCTGTCTCCTGATACCACTCCCCTGCATCCGGTCCTTGAAGTACCCTGGTTTTAAGCCTGGAGATTACACATTTCCATCATGGTTTGTAACCTATGATGGACTTCTCCTCCAGGAATCTGTCCAATCCCCTTTTGAATGCATCCAGACTAGATGCCATCACCACATCTTGTGGCAGGAAGATCCACAGACTAGCAACACACTGGGTAAAAAAATATTTTATCTTGTCTGTTCTCACTCTCCCAGCCCTCAATTTGAGTGGATGTCCCCTAGTTCTGGTATTTTGTGAGAGGGAGATGAGTGTCCCTCTATCCATTTTACTCATGCCCTACACTATTTTGTACATCTCAATCCTATCCCCCCTCTGGCACCTTTTTTCCAGACTAAAGAGTCCCAAATGTTTTAACCTTTCCTCATAAGGGAGGTCCCCCAGCCTAGCAATCATTTCAGTCACTCTCTTCTGCACCTTTTCCAGTTCCAGTATGTCTTTTTTGAGATGTTGTGACCAGAATTGTACACAATACTCTAGGTGCGGCCTTACTATCATTTTGTATAATGGCATTATAATGTTGGCTGTTTTATTTTCAATCCCTTTTTTTGATAATCCCTAGAATGGAATTTAGAATTGGGAAAGGAGTATGACAAGGCTGTATACTGTCACCTTGCCTATTTAACTTATATGCAGAGTACATAATGAGAAAGGCAGGTCTGGATGAATCACAAGCCGGAATTAAGATTGCCGGAAGAAATATCAACAACCTCAGATACGCAGATGATACTACTCTAATAGCAGAGAGTGAGGAGGAATTAAAGAACCTCTTAATGAGGATGAAAGAGGAGAGTGAAAAAAATGAGCTGAAGCTCAACATCAAAAAAACTAAGATCATGGCCACTGGTCCCATCACCTCCTGGCAAAGAGAAGGGGAAGAAATGGAGGCAATGACAGAGTTTATTTTCTTGGGCTCCTTGATCACAGCAGATGGCGACTGAAGCAATGAAATAAAAAGACGCCTGCTTCTTGGGAGGAAAGCAATGACAAACCTAGATAGCATCCTAAAGAGCAGAGACATCACTTTGCCAACTAAGGTCAGGATAGTCAAAGCTATGGTTTTTCCAGTAGTGATGTATGGAAGTGAGAGCGGGACTATAAAGAAGGCTGATTGTGCAGAATTGATGCTTTTGAGCTGTGGTGCTGGAGGAGAGTCTTGAGAGTCCTCTGGACTGCAAAGAGATCAAACCTATCCATTCTGAAAGAAATCAACCCCGAATGTTCACTGGAAGGACAGATTTTGAAGCTGAGGTTCCAGTACTTTGGCCACCTCATGAGAAGAGAGGACTCCTTGGAAAAGTCCCTGATGCTGGGAAAAATCTAAGAGAATGAGATGGTTGGACGGTGTCATCGATGCAACCAAAATGAATTTGACAAAACTCCGGGAGGCAGTGGAGGATAGGAAGGCCTGGCGAGCTCTGGTCCATGGGGTCACGAAGAGTCGGACACGACTGAATGACCGAACAACAACAACAACAACAACAACAACAACAACAACAACAACAACAACAACAACAACAACAACAACAGAATGGAATTGGCCTTCTTCATCGCTACCACACATTGGATAGACACCTTCATTGAGCTGTCCACTAACACACCAAGATCTCTTTCCTGATCCTTTACGGATAGCTCAGAGCCCATGAGTTGATTGATAAAGTTTTGATTTTTTGCCCCAATATGCATTACTTTACATTTTCCTACATTGAAATGTATTTGCCATTTGGCAGTCCATTCTCCCAGTTTGGAGAGATCCTTCTGTCACAGCAGGAAAATTTTTGCAATATGCAAATTGGATTTCCTAATGTGCATAATATCTATGTTAAGCTGCCTAGATTGAGCAACTGCAAATTGACAGGCCCTGTTGGCTTAAAACAGGGTGAATCTAAGTTGTATAACAATATTTTAAAGGCTGGCTAATAACTTTTGAACTGGTTACAGCTATTGAACACTTGTCAGGTTCAGTCCAATGTAAAACACATTACACTAGCCTAATTAGCAGATCGCTGAGGAATAGATCACTGTGGACAAACCTGTCTGCCTTTCGAAAAAGCACTAGTCACAGAAACCCACGCTGTTTCAAAAGGGACACTATGTCCAAGAGCACTGAAAACCTGTTCTTTCAGATGAAAGGTCACACGTCTAGATGAGTGGTAAACTTCATGAGAGCTTGGCTTTTCTGATGACTTCTGTGTTCTCTCAAGTAAGCCTCAGTTTTGTTTACTAACATCTAGCCCCTCACTGCATTCCCTTCTGCATTTATATTTGTATTCCTAGTAAAGAACAATAATAAAAATCACGGGCCGGGGAGGGGGGGATACACATTGAATATTTCTGAAGGATAAATCTTTTGCTTGGCAGTGAGTTAGCAGGCTATTTTTGCTGATTTCATCTTAGATGCTTAGAACTGCAGAGCTGGAAGGGAACCTATTCATTACTGAGTCCAGCTCTTGTCAAGAGGCACAGTGGAATATTGAACTCCCAAACTCTGGCTCCGCTGTCAGAAACCAAAACCAATGAGCTATCCAGCAGCTCTGTTGTCCCTCTGAAAGAGAACAGATAGTAATGCCTAATTGACAACCAGTGGCTGCTATTTTTCCTTCAGAAGACCCTGAATGTCTTTACATCTGAGATGTGGCAGGGCTGAGAAGAGTTGTCCTTGCTCACAGTGAAGTGGTTGATTTGGGGGAAAACACTCTCCTTGAACTTAGCAGGGCAAGTCTAGTAAAATTAGCAGAAATTTTGGCAGCAGTAGTGGCCAGTTACAAGTAATGGATTCCAAAAGAGATTGCTTTTAGAAAATACATATTTCACCTTCCAGGATTGTTCTTCAACATTAGATATTTCTTGGGCCTCCTTTAGTCACATTCCCAGTGTGCGTAGTCCACATAAGATGAGAGCAGTGTACTCAGTGTACATACATACAGTGTACTCAGTGTACCTCAGTACTCTGTCATTTCTTTTGTCATGCGAATATAATTGTCTAAAGAAGGAAAGATTATGATAGATGGTAGCCACTCTGTATGAGTCAGAAAGAATTTTCCTTCTCCCTAGCACCGGCCAATCAGGCAGGGAGGCGGGATGATGCATGTCCCTGCACAAATCCTGATTGGCCAGTGCCAGGGAGAAGGAATGACAATGTGCGATAAGCTACTTCCTGGTTGGAGTTTAGCCCCACATGAGGTAAGGCGAAGTAAGTCAATGGATGATTTCATTTCAGAGGATGGGTCCAAGTTCCGAACAGCAGCTGTTTGGAACTTGGACCCATCCTCATTTTGGAACCGGACCAATTAAGAAATGAAAGGCCCATGCCTAGTTCAGACATGACTTAACAAGGCTTCTGTGATATACTCAAATTTTGAAATTCCAAACTCCTAGAAAGTATGCATGTTCTGTTACATGCCATCAAGTTGCCTCCCACCTATCGTGACCCTATGAATGATCCAAAATGCCCTGTTCTTAAAAAGTCTTGCTCTCTTCCTATAAATTTCCTTAAGGGTGTCAACTATATTTTATTTTTTCTACCTCTTTCTCTGCTACCTTCAGCCTTTCCCAACATGATTGTCTTTTCCAAAGAAGCTTGTCTTCTCATGATGTGCCCAAAGTATTTTCCAT
The DNA here is from genome assembly GCA_023846285.1 of Phrynocephalus versicolor. Classification (NCBI taxonomy): domain Eukaryota; kingdom Metazoa; phylum Chordata; class Lepidosauria; order Squamata; family Agamidae; genus Phrynocephalus; species Phrynocephalus versicolor. The sequence continues at coordinate 4,851,902 of JAHTLZ010003307.1, forward strand.
TACAGCAGTTTTGCCTCCAGTGATAGTTCAAGCTTGATTTGCTACAGCACCACTTCTTCATCTTTCTGGAAGTCCATGATAGGTCACAAAGGACTCCTCCAGCATCACATTTAAAATGAATCATTAGTTCCCTGTTAGCTTTCTTTTATGTCCAGTTTTCACACCATACATGATAATCAGAAATATAAGAATATGGATAGTCTTGGTCTCCAATGACACATCCTTACAATTGGTTTTGACACATCCTTACAATCCAATAACACATCCTTACAATCTTTTCTAATATCTTCATTGCTGCTGTTCCAAGTCTCAATCTCCTGATTTCTGGCTTCAGTCTCAATTTGGATTGAGGATTGAGACAAGTTATACAAAAGTCTACTTTTTGTATATCTTCTTCATTTTCTTCATTGCCCACATAAAAGTTGTGTAGCTCCTCTGCAGTTATAAATGATTTTTGTCTTCTTCATGTTCAACTGCAGTCCTGCTTTGGCACTTTCTTCTTTAACTCCCACTAAAAGTAGTTTCAAGTCATGCTGAGTGTCATCTGCATATCTTATATTACTGATTTTTCTTCTGCCAGTTTTCATTCCTCCTTCATCTGAATCTAGTCCGACTTTCTGTACGATACATTCTAGGATGGATTGAACAGATAAGGGGATAAAATGCACCCTTCTCAGATATTTGAAACCAGTTTGTTTCTCCAGATTCTATCCTAATTGCAGCTTCTTGCCACAATATAACGTATGCATCAGGACAATCAAGTGCTGAGGCACAGCCATTATATTCGGTGCAACACTTAGTTTCCTCTGACCTACACATTCAAAAGCTTGGCTCTTGTCTATAAAGAATAGACTGCTTTTCTGAAATTCTTTGATGCACTACAGTAGCCAGAGGATATTTGCAATATGATCTCAAGTGGTTCTTCCTTTTCAGAATCCTGCTTGAATATCAGACGTTTCTCATTCCAGATATGGTAAAACTCTTTATTGCAATAGGTTGAGCATCACTTGGCTTGTATGTGAAATTAAAGCAATGGTTTTATAGTTACTGAAGTCCTTGGCATCTCCTTTCTTGGAGGTTTGAATGTATATTGGATGTTTCCAGTCTATGGGCCATTGTTTTGTTTTCCATATTTGATGACGTATTCTTTATAGAATTTTGACTAATTCAGTCAATGTGGCTTGAGACTGTTCTATTGGTATTCCATCTACTCCTGATGATTTATTTCTTCCAAATGCCTTCAAAGCAACTTTCACTTAACTTTCCAGAACCTCAGGTTCTTCATTACTGGATTCAGCTTCAAAGGTGTTTGTTATCCTTTTGCATCTTCTTTATAGGTCTTCAGTATACTGTTTATTTTCTCCTGATTAGATAGTGTGCTTAGCATTCCTAATGTCAGCTTAAATTTCTCTTTGATATCTTAGAAGACATCTCTTGTTTTTTCCCTTTTGTTGTTGTTCTCTATTTTTTGCCATAATTATTGTGATAGCTCTCTTTGTCTCTGCATGTCTTTGTCACTTGAAAATGGCCTTCAGGATTCTTACCCTATTCCTGTCAGCTTTTGCTTCCCACCTTCCCTCCACAATTTCAAATATATCTTCCATCATATAGCTATTTTTTTTTTCTTTTTAGTACAAAAAATGTATTTTTTCATTCTTCCCTAATAATGTACCTGGTTTCAATCCAGAGTTCTTTTGGTTCACAGTCAATTAAGTTTAGTAATGTGAATCTGTTCCGTATTTGGACATTAAATTAATCAGGAACATTGTTTACAATTTGGCAGTAATAAATTGCTGGATTTGCAGAACTCTATGAGTAATTATCCTCTTCATTTCTTTCCCCTAGTTCATGTTTTCTGGAAACATTTGGTTCTGCTTTGTTCCCTACTGTTGTGTTCAGTCACATATTATTATAAGCATGTCTTGTTATGTTGTTTGATCAATTTGCTTTTGGATATTTTCATAAAAGCTCTCAATTTCATCTTCTTCAGCCTTTGTAGTTTGAACATATATTTGTATGATGGTTATGCCAATAGGTTTTCCATGGATCTTAAGTGCTATTATTTGATCAGACCTTACCTTGTAACCTCTAACTGCTGCATCATGCCTCAGTACATGAGCCACTCCATTTCTTCCAGATTAGTCATTTTCAGAATAGAAAACTTTGCAGTTGTCTGACTGAAAAAGTCCCAATCCAGTTCACTTTAGATCACTGACACCAAGCACTGCAATGTTTATACATTCCATTTCTTGGTTTACAGTATCCACTTTACCCTGATTCATACTTCTCACATTCTATATTCCAATTGTATGCATTGTGGAGCATCAAACGTTCATTTCACTTCTGTGCATGTTACCCATTAAAAGTCCTTTCTGCTTTAATCTAGTTGCATTATTAGTGATAGAGTTAGTTGCATTATTAGTCACAGAACTATTCATTCTTGTCCTTCCTCAGTAGCTGATTGCGTACTTTCTGACATTGAAGTCTCATCTTTCAACACTTTCAGCACTATCTCTTGTTTCATTTTGGACTAGTTCCCCATAGTGTTTTCACTGACAACAGGTTTACCATGACTAGAGATGGGCACGACTCAAAAAAATAATTTTTCGTTTGTCGTTTGTCGTTTTTGGGTCCGTTTCGGTTTGTTTTCATTTTTCGGGGGGTTTTGCGCATTTTTCGTTTTCGTTTTCGTTACAAAAAAATGAAAAAACAAAATGAAAACAATATTTTTTCATTTTTGTTAGCATTCTTTTCGTTGGGAGGTGTCTGCCATAACGAAAACGAAAAACAGGGCAACATTTTTCATTTTGTTTTTGTTTTTGTTTTGTTTTCTGGAAAATTTTCATTTTCATTTTCGTTGCGTAATGGAAACGAAAAATGAAAACAAAACGAAAATTTCGCTGAGTCGTGCCCATCTCTAACCATGACCATCCTCCATGCAGCACTAATAGAATTTAGTGTGAATGTGACCACTGTTGCCTGCCCTACCCTATCAGTTAATATTTAGCTACCACTGCTGCCCAGCAGCTGAATTAAGAGTGTGGATTCACCTTAGAATCACAGAAGGGTGAACAGAATTGGAAGGGGCCTATCTGCCAAGTGGTTGTCCAAATTTCTCTTGAATGTCTACACTGCTACTTGAAGTAATTGATTCCATTGCTATACTGCTCTGACAGTTAGGAAATTTTTTTCTAAGCTGAGTTCTTGTAACTTCGCCCCCTTGTTGTGTGTCCTGTACTCTGGGATGATCGAGAACAGTTCTTTTCCCTCCTCTCCCTGACAGTGGTTTAAATATTTGAAAAGTGCTATCAAATCACACTTCAGTCTTCTTTCCACTAGGCTAAGCATGTCCAGTTCCTTCAGACCTTCTTGATAGGGCTTGGCTTCCAGCCCCCAGATTATCCTTGTTGCCCTCCTCTGAGTTGTTCCAATTTGTCATAATCTTTCTTGAAGTGTGGTGCCCAGAACTGGCTAGAATACTCAGGCTGAGGCCTAACTAGTGCTGAATAGAGTTTGGTGTCCGATGTCTCACCTGTATGATCATTCAACTTTGGGTTATCCTGCTAGGATTTCAGCCTCATAATGCTTCCTTATGGCAATGTTGTCAGCTTCACTGATACAACCAACCTTCTTCAGTCCAAGAAGGGGAATGCATGAGGAAATTTTTTTAAAAGAAATTGCTTTTGAAGAAATGCAAATTTTTAATGATAAACTCATATATTAGAAAATAATGGAATAAAAACTAATGGACATTCTGATTCCTTTAATACTTTGAATCCTCATATGTGGATTGTCACTGGAAATTTTGACAATATTTTCTCTTGGGGAAAGACTTAGGAAATAATGTATATGTTTATTTCACTTCTGTTGTTGTCGACATTGACAATGGCTGGAGAAGGTTTGCTATATACTTTTTAGTGGAATTATATCTTCCTTCAGTCTGCCATTAGTTCAGGAAAAAAATGTTCCTTGGGCACACAGCATCTTCATTATATACGTGAGGCTGACTACCAGAGGCAAATGTTAATTAAATTCTGTGCCATTAGAGATACCATGCATTGCTTAATTATTGCAACCCAAGCAGGTGATGTCCATTTGTAACTTAAATAAAGACAGTAGCTTGAAGCCAAGAAATGGAAGCCTTTTATAAGGAACAGAACTTTTCAGGGCCATGCCCTGATGCTTGCTCAAATCCCATAAAGATAATCCTTACATTGGAAATACAGTTCGGGATAGCATATGATATAATGCTGGGAGCTGCAGACTGAGGTTAAAGAAAGGTGGAGCAGGCCACCCAGGGTGTCTGCAGGAATTTTTCAGGCAGAGGTGCAAAGCAGTATGTTAACATGATTTACTTGGCTAGTGCACTGCTGCACTTTTTAAAAAATATTATACATTAAAACAATAGAAGACGTATACAATTCTAAATGGAGAAGTATTTATCTTGCCCCACCCCTCACATATCCGTATGGGTTGGGAAAGCAAAGAAGTGGACATTACAGATGCTGCCTTGTGTGAGCAAAACTGCCATCACACTGTAGTGTCTTTCTGTTGACCCAATGTTGCCAATGTAAACATAGCTCTTCAATGAGGTAGTTGACTTACCTATATAACTCACCAGTTTTAATTTGATTCTTGTTGTAATAAACATTTATTTTCTTCCTTTATTTAAGTATATTTTTACCCCACCTTTCTCCTGAAGAACCCACAGCTGCTCACTTCATTAAAAGAAAAGAATGAATGCTAAATACATTAGTGGTCTGCTCATATACCGTCCCATACCCCATCAAGTAGTCTCGGGGCAATTTACAGCTTTGATTATAGTATGCAGGCTACACATAGAGTAGCATCCCTGTATCCACTGATTCATCATCCAAAGAGTCAGTTATCCACCGTTGACAATCAGTGCGGGGTGGATGAGATCCTGGGGTCAAAATCTGTGCTGCGCGTCCCAGCCCTTTTGCCCCTGGCTGTCCACCACCCTCTGCTGCTGGGCAGAGCAGTGGACTGGTTGTCATAAAGGACTGGTTACTGCACTGCCTGGCCCACCATAACGGAAGCTTGAATGGATAGGTACACTCCTGGACAGTCCAGGTTCCTGGGTAGCAGACTGGGTGATTGAGCATCTGGTCTGCTGCGCTCCCCAGTGAAGCTCAAACAAGTGGGAATGGCTGGTTCTCCTCTTGTGTGAAAGTGAGGAAGGAGGCTTGAGTGAGTGCTGCCATTCACCCCTAAAGCTTGCCTCCCCACCCCCTCCCCTTTGCCTCATCCTGTTCAGCATGACACAAAACCTCCAAGTTACACCTGAAGCCACAGATTGGGAGCCAAGCCTCCCCTTCACCTGGTCTTCCCGTATGCCATCCTTAAAACCACCAGGAAGTTCTCCACCTCTTCAGCAGTCAGGAGGACCATGGGCTGGTTGCTGCTGCAGCAGCAGTGGAAGCAGCGGCCTCACCTCCATCTTTCTCTGGCTCCCCCTGCCCCACTGCAGGAAGCTCCTCCTTCACTTGTAGGCTGGCAGACACCTCTGGCCATTCAAACTTCCCATGGTAGCTCTTCCTGCAGTGGGATCGGCAACAGTGTGTGTTAAAAAAAATACAAGGGTGATAGGACTTCAGCTTGGAAAATGAAGATGGGCCTATAAGCAAGAAATATGAATAATAAGTGGGAGCAGTTAAAGGAAATTCATCTTGAAATCACAATGTCACCAGCAACTGCCTTTTCCTGGAGGACAGTGGTGAATATATATCATAGCCTATATCATGTCAAGGACTTGCTGCTCTGCCCTGTTATCCAGCTACTCTGAAAAACCATTTTCAGGGCTAAAGTAGGGTCATTTCTATGGCAATCTGCTGTGGACCACAAATTCAAAAAAATAGTAGCAGATGGAACGTCTGGGAAGGGAAATGTACAAATAATTGTGTCTATTTACTTCACTTAATGGCATTTTAGTTGATAAACACTGATAAGTAAATGGCTTAAATAATCAAAGAAACAGATCAATATTATTTAACTTTTTAATTCCATGCCATGTGTGTCCCTGTGCATGTGTGTTTGTTGAGAACTGGAACAACACTGGCTCGTTTGTATACAAGTATAATCCAAAGGGGCCCCAAGAATGACAGCTGAAGGGGTAAATAGCTGACACTTTTTCTGCTGGTTGGAGTCCAGCAATTGGATTGGTTGGCATGCAAGCCATGTAGAGTGGCTGAGAAGATTTCCTCTTTTCATTCAGATCATTACATAGTAAGATTAGTGATTAAACAGAGCTAGTTTCCCTTTCCCAGAGTGGCCTTGGATAGCAAAGCCTGTAATTTCCTAACAGCTGCATAGAATTAGCTGAAAACAATCTTCTGCAGGCAGAGACAATTCAGATTATCAAACAAACACAAACAAGCCATTTATGCAATCAAGTGCCTCATTCCCTCAAGTTTGTTTAGGCCATTTATATGTGAAGATCTACTTCAGTGTGAGGAGAAAGGTAACTAAGAGTCCATCATCAAAAGGCACACATGGTATTTGCTAATCTGCAGTCACCTGTGTGTTCTGAAAGGCAGCTAAAGCTAAAACCCAATCTTCTGCTTAGTAGGTGGAGCCAGATGAATTGGGTCTTTTTCTTGACATCCCCTCCCCGACACACACATCCCTCTTACTGTTAAATTAGAAAAGGTAGTTTTGTAGTGCTCTTCATAGCTTCTCTAACCAAGAGGTCTCAGCAGATACTGGATCAAAAAGAAGGACCTGTTCATTTTCCACCCTATCCCATTATTGTCCATTAAATGTAGAAGCAATTAGATGAGCTTCCAGCATAACAAAATGAGATAAAGCAACACACACACACACACACACACACACACACACACACACACACACACACACACACACACACACACCCACACACACACACACACACACACACACACACACACACACACACACACACACACACACACACACACACACAAACACACACACACACACACACACACACACACACACACACACACACACACACACACACACACACACACACACACACACACTGAAGACAATGAGAAACAGAAATAGAATTGATATCATAGCCATGGTGAACAGCCAGGACTTGAGATGAGCATGGATTAAAAATAATAATAGCAAAATTCATTTAAAATGACTAATGAGTTAAATTTGTATATGCACAAATTGATACCCCCAAATGGATACAAACTGATGGATTTTAGCAGTTTTAATTCAATTATTAGCTACTTTAATTCATCAATTTGTTGGGTTACAAAATGCTCCTCAAGGAACCTAGGTTCCTTGTTTCTGAGTTATGCACCTCCAAAAAGCCCCCCTCGTCCAGAAAGCTTGGCCCAGGTACTGAGATACAGCAAATTTTCAGAGAAACTTCCTATGACTCCTTTCTACACTCCCTCCAAGTTTAGTGAATGTTGGATTTCCCTAAGCCAATTGCTAAAGGGCGCTTTCCTGTGAGGGGACAATTTGTATCTGTATAACAGATGTATGAAATCCAACCTGCACAAAACTCAAAAGGATTATAGAGGAGAGTAATAGTGTGTTTAGATGCCTTGTGGGCCATATTATCGGGCTCTAAAGTGAAAAATCAATTTATAAATTGATTCCTCAGTTCATAAATTCATTTTTTCCTGATTTTCTGACCTTGATGAATCTCAAATCAAAATTAATCACAATTTTTCTCGATTTGCCCCTATTTCTAGCCTGGACTTTTGACACCCAGAGAAGGAGGAACTACCTGATTCAGGTTTTTTCCAGCAATAGAAGCCCCAGCACTGAATCAGGATACCTTGAAACTTAGCATCCCCAGAAAAATTCAGTTTACTTCCTGGTCTCAGTCTATACTTGTTTGTTCTTCTTATATCATAGACATCACACAAGGATTATAGGAAGGCCATGTCCTCTGCCTCCATGGTTTATAATTTATACTGATTTGCATTGTAGTAAAGTTGACAATTAGATAGCATGCTGAACAGCAGTTGGCTCTCCCTGCGATTTTGATCCCTTCAGAAACCGGGTTTCACTTCACTTAAGCATATGTGTCTCAATGATTTTTTCACGAAAGTCCAAACATCCCTCAGTATAAGCATTAGGGTCCAGGCTGCAATCACAAGGGCACAGCCTCGTGATACATTCATAGCCCTCACTCTGTAATATTAAAGGCAAGAGAAATGAGTGCAAAAAGAATGCCTAAGTAGACATGGGCATGGAATGGCGAAATCTTCATTTCCGCTTTCAGTTTTTTGTTTCCAGAAGTAACGGAAACGGTAACGGTAATTAAGCCATTACAACTCGAACTCGAACCGAAAAAAGAAAAATTTGGTCGGGTTTTTCATTTCCGTTTGTGGCATCGTGGTGATTGCGCGATGCGAAGCACAGAAAACATTTTTAAAAGTTTTTTTTAAAAAAAACCCGACTCCCGGCCGAAAAAGCAGGTGAAAATATGCCTGCCTGAGGCTTTGCCACCTACCAGAGGGGTGGTTTCTGGGGGAGGGTTCCCGGCCTTTCCCCCCCCTCCTCCCCTGTCCTGGGCTGCTTGCACCAGGCTGGGGGGGGGTCATCCTCGTCGTCTTGCCATGCCATGCGGTGGGGGGGATCCAAAATGGCAACCACAATTTTTCTTTTGAAATCCTGGTCAAAAAACACACCAAAGCACCACAGAAACATGTGAAATTTATTTATTTTAAATGCCTGAATTTTAATAGTAGCAGCAGTGGGTTTTTATAGCAATAAAACGTCACATTGATTTTATTTTATTTTATTTTATTTTTTATTTTTTTAGACCTGCGCATTTGGGTTGGGCATGGGATGGGACCATGCAATTTTTTTGAACAATTCCACCAATGGCATGGCCAGGTTTTAACTGACACTTCTGGATGTCTCGGAGGGCATAAAAAGCCGAGGCACCTTCCAGAAAACGCATTCGGGTCTTGGATGTGTAGGGAGGAGGGCTGTGCTGGTGGTGCTCATTATTATTCGAGGAGGGAGGCCTGTGGGAGGCTTTACGGTTTAAGTTAGGCAGGCAGGGAGGGAATAGATTTTATTAGAAAATAATTTCTTTGATTCCCTGCAGCTTTGTCTGCTGAAGGGAATGGCAGTTTATTCTTTATTTGTTCTCTGGCAGTTTGTGAGGATTTTTTTTTCTGATACTGGATAAAGGGGGAGGTTCGATTGGGAGTGGGAGGTGTGGATTTATTTTAAATATATATTATATACTACCATTTATTTTCTATTTTCCCAATTTCAATTTTCTTGCACACACACACACATTTGGGGTGCAAGCCAAGAACAGAACCTCTATCTCTAAGTGGAGAATATTTTACAATATTATTTATTTAATTTACTAATAACTTACTTCATTGTTTGTTTTTAAACTTGTTGTGTTGTGTGTGCACTTGAACACAGAGACACATCAGCCTTACAATATTATTGATTCTTTACTCCAGCTCATTGTTTGTTTGTTGACATACATACACTTGTTGTGTTGTGTGTGCACTTGAACACACAGGCAGGCACATTCCATTTCAGTGGA
>JAHTLZ010003307.1:4868303-4891261 GCA_023846285.1 Phrynocephalus versicolor
TTATCCCCATGATCCAAAATTAAAGCCTTCTACACAAGATTTTCAAAATAATACCCCATAAAGCTAATGTGAAATACTCACCCTTCTTGCAGTTCTCCAGTTGAAGATGATGATTCCCCTGGTACTCCTGAAGGAAGTACACTTAAAACGCCAATCAGGGGTGACATTTGTAGAAATTCTGTATTACAGGGTTAATCTTTAATGAGCTCCCAAACAATGGGCAAGAGATGGCCTCTGTTTGCAGATGGTTAAATATTACACTAATACCTGCCATCCTGTGTCAGTGGTCAACAGGCAACCCCTAACTTTGAAAACTGTATTTTTCTTTTGCATCTTTCAAACCAAAGAAAGTTTTAGACTTGAATATTCTATCATTTTATTCTTAATTTGCTTCTTTAATTTCCTATAATTAATTTCCACGTACCCCTCTGTAATATTTTTCACATCTTTTGCAGATTTCTCAAAATGCTGTTTAATCATAACCATACAATTGATTTATTCTTAGAAATATTTCAAATCTTGAAGAATTATATACAATAATATAGTATAAGCATTCTTATCCCTTCCCCTACACACACACACACACACACACACACAAAATGTATGGTGTTGTGTTCTGCCTTGGGGCTTTCAAAATTTTCCCTTTTAATATTTGCCACTGAAAAAGTAGAGCTGTAAGAATTAACAACATTCCAATAGACCAGTGATGGCGAACCTTTTAGAGACCATGTTTTAATACTTGTTCAAAGGACAAGCTAATGGGTTTTGTAGCTCTTTTTATGAAATAAATACTCTCTTGCTTTATTCTGAGAAATATTTCCACCATTTGTGAATATTAGGCTTGTTGTAACACATTTCGGGCATGAGATGGCACTGTTTGCCAGTTTTTCAGAAATTCCCAGTGCTCACAAACTGTTAGCTAATCATTATAACAAATGTTTGAGAGCTGGTGTTTGCTCACTGTTAAAAATAATTACACAAACCACAGTGAAGAGAAACAATGAGATGACCACCTAAGCAGATTATGGTTCTCATCACAATCAGCTAAAACACAGAGTCCTTCCGCTGCCTTGAAAACAAGGGGTTTCTGTATTTTATCTATAATTAAATTCCTTTTAATTTCCACCTGAACCTCACCACCATTTTTTTCAAGAGGGCCGAAGAGGTGGTGTTTGCAGCTAAGTTAATTATTACAATTGTACCATGCAACTACAGCTAAATCTCAAATTCCTTGCTCTACCTTTGAAAACAATGGGTTTCTGTTTTTAAAAGACTCATTTCAAGGAAATCACCAGGGCTCACTTTTTAATATCACTACAATAAAAACCAATACATGATAAATTTTGAATAACAACCTTTTATTTAGGAACAGAATTACATCAGGGATTGCACTGTGGCATGCAAGTCTGAACAGAATTAAACAGGTTACATCGGTGGTTTGATTTTCTAAGCTTCTTGACAAAGCTGACTACCATAGTATCGTTGACCATGGAATCGCCTGTGTATAATTTTAATATTTGAGCAAAAGACATTCCTTTTGTTCTGTTCTGTAAATAGAAGACACAATGGTGGCCACAAGTTATAGCTAAGGGATGCTGCAGCTGCCTCCTTTGGTATGTTATTTCCTTGGTCTGCTTCATTAAAAATTCATAGATGCCTTCAGGAAATAGCGGATTATTTGGGGGTACTCCATATGAATCAAAAAACTCAGCGGGGCCATACACAGGTAGATAGATAGCCAGCCAGTGTTCCCCAGGCAGTGTGTGAGGCTGAGTATTGACCACGATCCCAGCCGGCCTCTTGGTAATAATTGTCCGTGGTAGCAAATCACTGGGGTAAACACCTGCAAAGTTTTTGTTTTTATGTAATACATTCAAGAGCTGGACTGTGTTCATCTTCACATGTAATCAAAGAGGACGTTTCTGGTGTGATTAATTTCAATCACGTTGTCAAATACCCCATATAAAATCATATTAATAGTGCTGGGAAGAGGGGCAGCAAAGCGGATCTCGGCTCTGAGGTTCCCTGTTCTGATCAAAGAATAGTGTTCAGAGCAGGCGTGATCAGGGGTGAGGTCAAAAACATACAGGGTATAGCCCTGCATAAATTCATGCCGGTTAATAGCTATGTCCTGATCTTTCATGCTTCTCCCCGTAGCTTTAACCAATTGCATGTACTCCCGAATACATAGTCTGTCTTGAAAATTAGGCTGTAAAGGCTTTGCCGGGGTTTGAATTCCATCGACATACAAGGCCACAAAACTGACGTTGTAGTGCTTAAAGTTGAAGGGGTTTCGGTCGTATTGGCCGCTGAAAGCCTCATTGTCAACAAAGCCTATGACCAGTTTCTTAGGCAGTTGTCCCAAAAAAAGATTTTCTTGGTTGCAGACAAGACTGCCCGCAGCTATGCTGAAAACTTTCATTCCAACCCTCTCAACAGGATACTTTGCATTAGAGGTAAGCAGAGCTTCACTGTGCCCTAGACGCACACCCGGGGATACTTTCACCCTTTTAACAAACAAAGCTGCATTTAAAATATGTACTGTATAATCTGCATTGGCATCTCCACTCATCAAACAAAACGTGTCCTTGCTGCGAGTAAGTTTGATCTTCACATCTACACCATTCAGCAACATTTTTTCCTGGAAAAAAATATCACTGTGTAAAGGCCCCATCAGATCCCAGGTCCTGCTGCCTGCTGTCTGATGTGCTCTGGATTTAAAGCCCCAGTTTCCCTCACCAGCCGCTAGGCTTGTAGCTTCCATCGTTTGATAGGAATCTTTATAAAAACCACCGGCTGCAAACTGCGTGCTCAAAGCGTCAGTGCTATAGTTCAGAAGCAGCTCTAAAATGGCCCTGTAGGGATAGCAATTGTGACTCTGGCTGATCAGCCTATCGCCGAGGGTAACATCCAGCTGGCTAAACAGCGAGGCAATGGGGTAATTGATGAACCCCGTTTTGGCATCAGCAGCCATGTTTGAACCATCGGCTTTTGTTATTTTGCAAGTTAAAAAAAGAAGCGACTCATTCAGGTCCAAATAAAATTCACTTTCCCCTGTTATATAAAATTCCACAGGTGCATTTGGGCTTAGGGCTGACAGAGGCGGGACTTCAACGTACATACTGCTTTCCACGCAGGTTTGTGTTGGTGGTAATTGAAAAAGATCCAATTCAGATTTGGTACATTCTTGAGAGGAGACGTGAATGAATGCCATTTTAAAATATGTCTTTTCCGCTGTGTTTTAGAATCTTTGTCTTGCGGCCTCCTCTCCTCTTCCTGACCTGCAGCTTCTGATTTTTTCTACCACTGATACCCTTTCTTTTTAGGGGCTGAGGTGCTCCAATATGTTGGTAAGATGCTTTTAGTTTAACTCCGCCCCTTCTTTTTAGGTACATGAGACCCGAGCCTTCTTGGGGTCTCACCTTTTTCATAACATGACTCACTACGTCTCCAGCTATGTTGTGCATGGCTGTCTTGACATGAGGTTTAATGATTTGAAATCCCCTCCTCAAAAGAGGAACAGCCCTTCTGAAAAGTCCACGAAATATCCCCCCCAGGCCTGCTCCATACATGTTTACAGCTCCGTGGAAACCAGGTAGACCATGGCCTGCCTGGGCTTTGTAGTAGGCCCTATAAGCATCTACATTTCCATAATCTTTAAAGACAACCATTCTGGCTCAAGCAGCTCTCTTTTACAGTCTCTAAAAATAGCCTCTTCTGGGGCGAACGTGTAACCTCACGACAACTTTCCCCCAGTTGAATGGCACATGTATGTTCTGGTCGGTCTTTATTTCAATGCTTATTGTGTTGATGTGGCTCTTGCTCATTAACATATAATGCGGCTTATCGTAAGTAATGGTGACACATTCATAGGTTTCTCCTCTGACGGGTATGCACCGTAACAGGGGTACAGAGCTGTCGCCTACAATTTGGTGCTCTATGATATCCGTATACAGGTAGAGGGCGCTAAATCCTCCTGTGATGTCTGCAGCGTGGTCTATTTTTTCAACAGGGACATCGGGTGGTAGGCCCAATATATGGGCTAACTCCCCAGTGGCTGAGAATTTGTATGGGTTTCCCCCAATGAATCTAACTTTACCCTTTACAGGGTCGTAGACAAAGCGTATTTTAGGCGGATCTATGGCTACTTTTATATTGTCATTCATTTCATCCAAAACAGATTGAATGTTCTTGTAATAACCTCTGTGTAGTACAAAGCGCCATTTAGTTGCATCCTGATAAATGTAAAACATGGCATTTTTAGTCAGTGTGTACCAGCTCCTGGGGTACTGAATTTCAGCCAGGCCAACTTCCCATGCACCGCTCAGATCTAAGGGTTGTGGTAGCAGTGTTGTAAAATTAGCATTTGTATTTTGAGGAAATATTTCCTTGCATGCATTGCTGGGGAGTGTGATGTAAAATCCGTTATCTCCCATTTCCAACTCTTCTATACGGGCTCACAAATTTCAGAGGCAGCCACCCAACTGTTGAACTTACTGGGCCAACCCTTCCATTTCACTAAGTGAAGTTTTCTTGAGCCACGGCCTTTTGTGGCCAAAACCTCTTCAATCCTATACACCCGGTCTTCTCGGGGATTCACTTTCTGTAGTTCTTCGGGATAAAATGTCCCCACAATAGCATCACCATGGTAATCTGTTAACAGGTATACGGGTCTCTTTGCTTTTTTGATTACCTGATCCACTATAAATATCTCTGTAGTGAAATTCTGTTCATAACCCTTATCGAACACCCCCTTTATTTTTGAAACCCTGACATGGTCTCCTTTTCTGAACTGTGGCCTCTCCTCTTTTGTTTTAGCAGAGGATCCATAGATTGTTTTCCAGACGGCCAAAGAGTTGTGAGGGGTCACATCTACAGGCCTAGCCTTGATAGTTCTGTGCATGCTGTGATTATAGCTTCTTAGGAGCTGAGGTAATACATCCATATATTTGTATGTATTATTGGCTGTGAAATACCGCCACATTTTTGTTTTTAAAGTTCTGTTAAACCTTTCCACAACGCCAGCCTTGACCTCATTATTGGTGACAAAGTGGTGTATCCCATGTTTCTTTAACAGCTGGCTTACAGGCTTATTTAGGAACTCCAAGCCTCTGTCTGTTTGAAGTTTCTCCGGACGTCTATGATTTTGTTTGAAAATGGCCGCTAAAGCTTTGGACACCTCCCGCCCCGTCTTGTCTTTGAGAGCCACAGCCCAGGCATATTTAGATAAAATATCAATGCATGTTAATATGTACTTGTAGCCCCCGTTGTACTCTGAAAATTGCTGCATATCTACCAAATCCGCCTGCCATTGTGCATCGACTCCAGAGACAATAGTCTTGTTTCTTTTAAAATGTAACCGGACAGGCTTATGGAGTGTATAGGCATCCTGATCAGAAAGCCATCGAGAAACATCCTTGACCCTTATTGTTTTGATACGCTTTTTTGCCTCACTAAATAGAGGGGTCACACCCCCAAAACTTCCTACAGATTCCGGTGTATAATATATATTTTTTAGAACAGCCCCATGGTCAGTCATCTTAGCAGATCACAAACATATGAACACAGATTAAGGGGTTAAATAAACTTTATTGACAAGAGAATAAGTCTTGAGCATTTTAAGAGTTCAGGGCTTTATCAGGCTTATAATGTGTTTATTGGCTAATAATAGGTTGGAAAAGGTTATTTTCAAAGTTTTAAACATAAAAGCAGACAATACTGAATAAGCAGGTATATTCTAAGAGTATATGTAGAAATTACTTGAAGCCAGAAAAAATTACAGGCTATGACTTCCCGGCAGATTCTTTTTCTCCAGCAGAGTGTCCTGTTGAGAGAGCATTAAACAGCCTCTTAGTTATAATTCTTGCAACACCCCTGCACCCCCGACTGAAAGTTATAACCAATTTAATTAAAAAACTTACATCGGCCGCTGAACCGCTCTCATAACCCTCATCTGCAGAAGTCCAAATATCCTCTTGTGGCTCCTCCAGACTCACAGATTCGGAACCATCTGAGCCTTCACTCCCCGATTTCTCTTTTGGTTTCTGCCATCCTGCACTTACTCCATGCGGACAATCGCACTCAACATCGGACCAAAAGAGGGTCTCCTCAGCGTGAAGGGCAGGCTTGGACGGCTTTTTGGGCGCAGAGTTTGGCTTCTGCGATGGGGTGTTTAGGGGGCAGAGGGGCATGGAAACCCCCACAGGCCCGTGGTACATGTGGGGGTGCAAACGCCTTTTCGGTCTCACCCGCTGCCTCTCTATCTTCGGGACCCAGGTTTTTGGTGGGGAGTCCGGGCTCTCGGGCTTCGGAGGGGTGTCCACGCTCTCTGCTTTCGGAGGTGAGTCGGGGGTGTCCTTCGGCAAGCTGGAGGAAAAACCGGTCTTGCTTGAAGATGCCATCTTTCTCCACATAGACGGGACGGCAGGGACCATGGGCCAGTCGGTTTCAGGGACAGCGGAAAAGGCAGCGGTGGGTACCGCAGAACACTCCCCTCTTCTTATAAGACCTCTCAGGCATGCGCACACACAGCAAGACAGGCCCAGGCAACACATAGGCAGCAGCAGCGCCCTAGGGGCAGGCATGCCAGGGCATGCCTGGGGCGGGTTAGGGGGACCCCGTGACGTGTCGGGGGGAGGGGGCAAGGCTCCCCATCCGGGTCAGGTGGAAGAGGACGTCACTTCCAGGTCAAAGGGCCCAGGTAAGTTCCGGTTCCGGGTTAGGGGGGCGGGGGGAAGGTAGGGACTTCCGCTAGGGGGCGGGACTTCCGGTAAGGGGCGGGACTTCTGGAGTTTGATGGGTGTTTGACAGGTGCACCCCTTTCCCTACTACTGTCTTCATTACTTCATGTTCTTCAGTTCTAAGAAGCAGGAACACAGCAGATGGTGGGTCAGGGGAAAAAAGCAGTTGGGTCATAGGCAGAGAGAAATAATTTGCCTTTGCACCCAATGAAGGAGTCTGCAGTAGTGACAGAGGAAGAATTTGGTTGGTGGCTTTTCTACATTACTCTTTATTTACAGTAATAATTATAGGTAGGCACTGGAATTGCTCATCTAGATAGTTTTGCTTCTTCATTAGTTTTTATTCAATCATGCCTCAAAGCTGTTAGAAAGTGTTCAATGACTTGCATGAAAAAAAAATTTGGTGACATGGTAGGGCATTGAAAGGAATGGTCTTTCTTTCTTTCTTTCTTTCTTTCTTTCTTTCTTTCTTTCTTTCTTTCTTTCTTTCTTTCTTTCTTTCTTTCTTTCTTTCTTTCTTCCTTCCTTCCTTCCTTCCTTCCTTCCTTCCTTCCTTTCTTTCCACTTCAGCTTCCACACTAACTGGCATCTACGCCGAAAGATGCCAGAATTTGATTTCTATATGGACTCTGTTGACATGAGTGTGAAGGAATGTTTGGTCATCATAAAATAAGAACTTACGAAAATTGGCCATAGAAGAAAAAATGAAAATGGTCAGCTTTAAAGACAAATATAACAATCCTTGTAACTCTGATGGGACTATACAGCCTAATTCTGTTTCATATGCTCCTGTTTTCATTGGAAACAATGAAATGCCAAACCTCAAGATGATCAGAATCATAAAGTTGAAACAAACATGGAAAGATTTAAATCCAACAAAAATACATATATTGTATTTGAAAATGGAAATAATACACCCTTTCTTTCTCTCCTCTCCTCAAAAACTCATAATTTTATCCTAAAACTGTTTTTTTGAATCAGTTTGTTAATATTCCAAATAAATCTGTTTAATTTTTAAAGAGCTGAGACCACAACAAAAGCCTCCTGAGTTCAACATTCTGCCTTGACTGCAGCTCACTTGGGATTATTTTTATTAATGTGTTTATTTGGTGGGGAAATCCTGCGTCAAGGTT
Organism: Phrynocephalus versicolor; assembly: GCA_023846285.1. Lineage (NCBI taxonomy): Eukaryota > Metazoa > Chordata > Lepidosauria > Squamata > Agamidae > Phrynocephalus > Phrynocephalus versicolor. The sequence goes on from JAHTLZ010003307.1 coordinate 4,876,177, forward strand.
GCCTGCATTCTGCACCAAGAAAAACTGAAATCTGAATCTTGTATAATATTGAATGATATAGATGACTTCCTTTGAAAAGTTCTCTTTCACACTGCAATCCTGTATTTACACTGAGAAGGAAGTTTCACTATTTTTCAATGGCTCTTACTTGAAAGCTCAAGCCCTATTCAGCTGTTTAAAAAGTTTTAAACAGTTAACAGGGAATGAGCACCTGACCCTTGCCTGGCACCATCTCAGGAACAAACAGCTTGCTACCCATGGAGTCTTTCCATATGAACAGAAACCATGGTTTTTCTGGATAAAGAGACTTCACATGTAGCTTCCTGAATCTTTTTCATATTATTTTGGCCTCATGCTTTCATATTAATCCCATGTTGATGCCTGGTAAATTCTTCAATCAGACACTTTCTAAGTTACCTTGAACTTGGAATAAAAGTTGCTCTTGTAGAAAGACTTCAGTGCACCTGGTAATGCTGTCCTCTGTGGACAGTGTGTCCAGGGCTGGAGCAAAACAGGTAAGAATGTCTCTGAGCCTACAAATGCACAGGATTGTGCACTCCTTTATTTTGTTTCTGAAATGTGTTCAAGGAGGCAAATGGGGCCCTTCTTTCACCAGGGCCAGCACTAGGAATTTTTGCGCCCTAGGCAAGGTGCGGTGGGGTGGGGCGTGGTGGGGGCGGGACTGTGGGCAGATGTCGGTGGCAGGGGCAGGGTGGGACAGCAGGGCAGGGCGGGGTGGGGTGGGGCAGGGGCGGGCAGCGGCAGGGGGACAGAGGCGGTGGCCAGTGGCAGCAGGGGGCGGGGCGGTGGGCGGACGGCGACAGGCATGGGGGTGGGTGGCAATGGGTGCTGGGGGCAGCGGGCAGACGGCGACTGGCGGCTGGGGGACGGACGGCAGGGGCCAGCGGGGGGGGCGGGGGGGGGCAGCAGGCTCTCTCCATTTTGGCACCCTAGGCAACTGCCTAGTTCACCTTAATGGATGCACCGGCCCTGTCTTTCACCCATACGGTAAAAGTCAATACATTGACTCAATGTATTCTAGCTTCTGAGGAGGGTTTCAGTATAAACAACAAACAGAGAAATAGGAACCTGAAGCAAGGGAGGTGAAGAGGAAAAAGGTTTTTAAAAAGCGGCAAATAACTGCTGAATAATGACAAGCAAGAATTTATGACATGCAGTTTTTTTTAAATTATACTTCTAATATTTGGGAGCTATTGCAAGAAAGCCAAGAAGTTGACTCTTTGAATAAAGAGGACACGGACATTCCATAGTCCCCCCCAAAACATACACACACACACAGAGAGAGAGAGAGAGAGAGAGAGAGAGAGAGAGAGAGAGAGAGAGAATCTGTACCTGGAAGTACAATAAGCTGTTACATTGTTGGTAAAAAGGAGTTAATAGAAGTGTTTCATTTTCTTTCTGTGCAGAAAAGTATATCCCCTCTCAAATGTGTGCATTTTATGCACATTTTTAAATCATACATATGTTTTCCCTCCCTGAAATACAAATGACAATTTAGTGTGGTTTTGTGTACATATAAATTTATTTCAGAAATGCATTTTCAAAGTCATGTTAACAGCAGACCAGTGACCTGCTTCCAGAATAAAAATTGCATCCAGCCAGCATTAAAAAACAGGGAGTAAGGACCCAGAAGGCCAGTACTGGAAGTGCACCCCTGCTGTCATACATGGTAGCCCTATCTGACCTCATCCATTGAAGCACCTGGCTACACACCATTCATTGTCGTATTCTTCATGTTTTCAGAGCCAGGTCTGAAGAGAAGAATCCTGTATGTGTATTGAGTACATTTGTTACTTCCACAGTTTTTGTTTGTGTGTACTAAGGCTCTGAAAACTGTTGACTTCAAGTCAGCAGCTCGGCGGTTCGAATCCCGGGTGCCACACAGTGGAGCGAGCTCCCGCTGTTCACCCCAGCTCCTGCCAACCTAGCAGTTCGAAAGCATGTAAAATGCAAGTAGATAAATAGGTACCACCGTAAAAGGCGGGAAGGCAAAAGCAGTGTTTCCTTGCAGCCATGCCGGCCACATGGCCATGGACTTGCACAACACTGGCTCTTCAGGCTTGAATATGGAGTTGAGCACCGCCCCTAGAGTCGGACATGACTAGCACGCATGTGCAGGGGGAATCTTTACCTTTTTTTACACACTACATGACTGGTTGAGTAGCCCAGGAGTTTGTGTATCTGGTTGTAGAGCCAGTGGTCAGAAGTTCAGTTTCCCACAATGCCTCTTGTAAGAAGAGCCAGCCTGTTTGATCTTGGGCAAACTGCATAGGCAACCACTGAAGAAAGGAATAGTGAACCACTTCTGAGTACTCTCTACCAGGAAAAAGGTCACTATAAGTCGGAATTAACTCAACAGCACATGATTACTGTATTATTAAAGCCTACACATGAACAGAAACCTCTGTCCTAAAACAATAAAAATGTAGCAGCAGAGTCAGTGAGCCTAGTGAGCCTCTCTAAGATTATACATGGTGTGGGGTAGAGTAACACCTGACTAGGGATGTGCATAGCTCATTGGAAAGGCCTGTGACATTGAGCTTGCTTGTTTTGCTCAAATTTCACATTTGCACATTTGCATTGAATTACATATATTGATTTGAAACAACAAGCCTCGTGGCGCAGTGGTTAAATGCCTGTACTGAAGGTAAAACTGTGCTCACGACCTGGGGTTCAATCCCAGGTAGCAGGCTCAAGGTTCACTCAGCCTTCCATCCTTCCGAGGTCGGTAAAATGAGTACCCAGCTTGCTGGGGGGGGGCAATGTGTAGCCTGCACACTGTAATTAAAAAAATTGTAAACCGCCCAGAGACCACTTGCAGTGGTATGGGGCGGTATATAAGCAGAACACTTTGCTTTTTTGCTTTGCTTTGATTGTTAGCCCATAGTTGGTTGACTTATTTTAGTAGTGAAGCAAACAAGTCCTTCTTCTTGTTGTATTAGATGTTGTCAAAATTGGGGAAAAGGATGAGAGAAATGAGTGTATGGGCCTTGGCATATTTAATACTCTGAAGCCAAATGCTGAGCAATGCCAGCATACTTCCTTTAAGGACTAATTAAAATGAAAGTGAAATGCCTAGTTGTTGGATTGAAATGGCTGATAGCACTTATCTCTATCTTTCTTCTAGGAAAAGCAACCGTTGCTGAAAATAACACATTGAGAATTAGCTTGGTGAAGGGTTAACATTCTTGAAAATGCGCTAAGATTTCATGACCTGAATACTGACTTAGCCAACCTTAATTTATCCACCTTAGCCTGCCAAATTGCCATCTTGTCATTTATTATTGCTTTGTCCATTTGTCAGCAAAATTAATTTCATTCCCAGTATATAGCAGATGTTTCCTTGGCAACTATCTGTTATGACCTGCAACTACAGAGCCATTTACTGCCTATTTGTGGAAGTCCACAGAATTATTTGCTTCCTTCTTTTTCAATATTTGTCACAGGGCAGAAGTTGGAAAAGTTGCCTTTTAAAATGGTATTTTCCATCCAAACAGCATGGCTAAGTTGTCTAGATGTTTCAGAAACATAGTCTAACAAAACAACTTTTCCTAATTGCATTAAACAAGAATAGCCAAAAAATTGAAAAAGTTGTGGAGTAACTAGATAAAACTAATATATCTACCTTCAAGTAGTTACTTTTGGGTGATGATAACACAATGTAACAAGTAGTTATGAAAGTTACTTCCAAGCATAATGCAGAATTAAGTTTATTAGGGTTTACATCATTCTCTTATACCATTCTCAGAATGCTAAGAAAGTATTCTCTGATGTATTACCAGAACTGCCTCCTAGAAAAAAATAGATTCCACCCTGCCCCTGGCCTGCTGGTAATGGTAATATGATGTGTTCGTCTGTAGTGCTGCAAACTACCATTTAAAACATAACACTTTGAGCTCTAAGCAAAACACAGGTCTAATTCAATCAAAATTTTCCTCATCACAATATATCAAATATAAATACAAATCATCAGCCAATCCCAGCAGGAGGGCGGGGAATGGTATGATATAAAAAGGGTGGAGCCTAGTTAGTTGGGGCAGTTCAGTTGAGTTCAGTTAAGTTGAGGTTTTGAGAGTGAGTGCTGGGAGAGAGCACTGCTCTGTGAGAGTTCTGTCAGGCAGTGAGGGCTATACTGTTTACTAGTTATTGAAGACAGGGAGGCTTGTAGAGCTGATTAAATCTATTACAGTATATGTTAAAGGCAATGCATAACATCCTCAGATATTGTTATATTTATTATCTTCTCAATAAACTTTGTTATTATTTTTATATTAAAAAAAACTTTTCCTCATCACACACTTGCTTTGAAATGACCTGTAAATACTTTGTTATCTTGAAGAGCCTGGATGTCAGGTCACAACTGTGGCCAGGAGCACAAATGCACAATTAAGGCTAGTACACAAGATACACCCATTTCTTGAGAAACCAGCTTTGGCCACAGTGACACATGCCCTAGTGACATCCCGGCTAGACTACAGTAATGTACCCTACATGGAACTACCAATGAAAAGTCTCAGGAAACTTCAGTGGGTCATTAGGAGACTTTCTCTGCATCCTGCCACCCTCACAGGTGTGTCTCATAAGAACACATGAAATAACCTTTTTGGCTGCTACACCCAGACTCTGGAACACCCTCCCACTAGAGGCCAGGACTGCCACATCTCTGCTGTCTTTCCAGAAACAGTCAAGGACCTTTCTCTTCAGGCAAGATTTCCCTGAATGATGGACTACCTATTCTCAAGTGTGCATATGTCTTAATTGTACTGGACTGTATATTGTCCCTCATTACTGTAAGCCGCCTTGAGTCCTTTTCCAAGGAGAAAGGTGGGATAAAAATACTATAAATAAATAAATAAATAAATAAATAAATAAATAAATAAATAAATTGTTCAGTGTTGACATGTTTTGGGAATGGCAGACATATGATAGAAACAATACCAAAAACAATATGAAAAAAAAGCATTGTGGCAATTTTAAGAGTATTATGTTTATTTTAGAGTATTTTTATGGATTTTGTGGACCTTATTCCAGACAGACCCAGGCTGCTAACATTATCCATTATTTACAAATGTTTAGGCATTGTTTTTCATGTCTCTCATTGTTTTGTCATATAATGTGTATTGTGGACATGATACTGCCATTAGGACAGAATCTGGAGAATCAGAATGGTTTCCTATGGGCAAAAGTGTCAGAGAATGGTGAATTTTATCCCCTTATAGGCTCATTCTGTACACAGAACACATTATTATGAATGTCAGACAAGATTCACATGAAGAAGGGACTGTATGAAAATTGAGGAAATAAGCATCAGTTATGTAAGATATGCAGATGAAGACATCATACTAGGAGAAAATGGCAGTGACTAGAAATGACATTTAGTGAAAGAAGACAGGATCATCATTTATAAAGATGTATCACCAGAGACCAAGACCAAGATAATGTTGAAATGGAAGCTGACCTTCTTTGGATGCATCATGAGAAGATAAGATTATCTGGAAAAATATAATAATGTTGGGAAAGGTTGAAGGCAGCAGGAAAAGCAGAAGACCAAATACAAGATGGTTTACTTCATCAAGGATATCATATCATTGCCGTTCCAGTCGCGGCCACCACTGCCAACCCAACCCCCACTGCCGCCCCTGCTGTCCCCGGCCACCACCACCACCATTGCCACCACTACCACCATTGCCACCACCACCATCATCGCCGACATCACCCACGCCCTGCCTCCCCCACTGCCGACATCATCCCTGCCACTGATATTGCCCCCGTTGCTACCCCACCCACCGCTGACATCGCCAACAATGCTGACATCACCCCACTGCTGACATCGCCACCACTGCTGATATTGCCCCCACTGCCAACATCGCCACTGACATCCCTGCCGTTGCCGTGATATTTGCACACATGTGCAAGCATGCGTGCACCACAAGTCGACCGCGGGGAGCCTTCAGGAGCAACAGGTAGGCCATGGGCTGTTCAAGGCTGGACAGCCCTGATAAAATGGATGGTTACTACATAGATGGTAGAATAGCAATTTTCCTACATCTAAAGGCTTCTTCTTTACATCCCCTCTTGACTCCTGCAAGGATATCATACTTCTCAGGGACTCAGGAAGAGAATTCCAAAGCAGCAGAAAAAGATATTTTTCCTAACATATTCAAGCTAGACTGCTTTAACAGGTAGAAAATAGTTCTGGGAGGCTTTGTTTGGTGCAGGGGAATATATGGGTAGATGTAGTCCGGTAGGCATGTGGTTCCCATGCTGCATAGGACTTTAAAGGTAGAAACCAACACCTTGAATTGACCTCAGAAAACCATTGCCAGATGATGCATCTGAGGCTGCCTATGGAGCATTTTTGTCCCAGTATGTCACATTGTCTGGTCAAAGAGATGGCAGAAAAGGGTGATATGATTGTTGGGGTAATTTCTGCCCCATATCATTGTCTTTGCGTGTATGAGCACATGTGCACACAGCTTGAACTGCACAAGGCAGTAACAAAACACATGCACATTTCTTTCAACTCGTTAAGTCATGGTATCACAAAAATCTCTAGGTTTAATTCTGTAATTAATCTTACACTAAAATTGGACTCTTAAGGAATAAAAATACACCATCAAAGTAGATGAAGCTTAAAAACACATTCAATACAGAAGGCTTCTAACACATAAGACATTCAGTGTGTAGTTCGACCATAACTGTCAACTTCTTCAAAGGATAAAATTCATATTGCTTCTTGAACATTTTCAAGTCTTCATATTCCTAAATAAAAACAGACTTAGATCTGTACCCAGAGCTCTCCATCCACTTCACAACTTGGTCATAAGCACTATGGTATACTGAAGCAAGTAATGGAGCCCTATGCCATCAAATTTACACAGTGGTTACCTATATATCTTAATATAATCAAGTGGTCCTGTATTTGAGTGGTAGTTCCAATGCACACATGCAATTTCAATTGTTTAATTAGAAATCCCCAATATTATAAAGAGAAGAAAAATCCAATAATTCAGACACATAATGTGCAATAAAAAAAAAAAAAAACATCTGCTGCAAGTTATCCTTCAAGGAAAAAAACATGGCCCAGGGCATAGAAGAACATTCTAGCTTAAGAACTTAAGCCAATGGTATGCAGTGAGCACAGCTGCTCTGTTTAGAATAGCCTTAGATAGAAACCTGTTCAGGCTACTGATCACCAATGTTATATAAGGACATGGTGCTTGAAAAAGTATTTCAGTTGTGCCAACGTGTTCACATAAAACTGCACACATCCATGTCCATGATGTGAATAACACCTGTTCAGACTATTCTGCATCCACCAAAGCAGTCTGGATTTACTTATATTTTGTACATTTCCAGTGATATACTTAACCTACAATACCCCATGCTGACACAGTGTTTCCTTTACCAAGGGTGTGTGTGTGTGGGGGGGCAATGTTTAGGACAACACTGGAAGTTTGAAAAAAGCTATTTCAATTTCTTTAATTCCCCCCCAAAATGAAAATTCCCTATTTTGAGCTTATTCTGCTTTGTGAAATATGTGCTTCTTAAACACAGAAGTTTTCTTTTAAGTTTACAGTCAACAAGGAAAGCTCCAAAAAGGACGAAGTATTTAAGTACCACTTGTGAAGAACTGCTTCCAGGCAATAACATTTAAAAGGTTTTTCGATGGTACTTTTTTAGGATTGTGGTGAATGTTATTCTTTCAAGGATTGCTTTGGAGAATTACTTTTCATTGTTCCATTTGACTACACATTCCAGAAAGACCAACCAATATTTTTAGAATTATGTTTTTTCTTTTGAAGACACAGTAAAAGAAAAGTTGGGGGAGGGAAGCAATACAGTTTGTTAGGAAACATATTAATCTGTGAGAGTTTTAATTTCTGAGTTATCCATTCCCAAAAAGGCCGTCTGAACCCTGATGAATCATGAACCATGATGAGTCACCATTTTAAATTCATCTCCATCTCTATTTGTTAGATAGATAGATAGATAGATAGATAGATAGACAGACAGACAGACAGACAGACAGACAGACAGACAGACAGACAGACAGACAGACAGATACAGTTTATTACAACTCATAAATATTATACACACATTAAATTCATTTGTAATAATGTATAAAATATCTAATTGAAATAAAATATAATATATAAAATAATGTATAAAATATATAGGGGCATGGTGGCTCAGTGGGCTAGAGCACTGAAAACTATTAGCTGCAAGGTTGGAAGCTCAGCGGTTTGAATCCCAGGTGCCATGCACTGGTTCGAATCTTGCTGTTAACCTCAGCTCCTGCCAACCTAGCAGATTAAAAGCATGTAAATGCAAGTAGATAAATAGACAATGCTAGATTAAAGCTACAAGGTTATAAGTAGTTATAAACACAAAGCCTATGTGAACCTATAGATTCATATAAAATACACATGGTAGTCAACCATCCAGGGAAAACTTTTATACAGTATAGCAATTTGTAGTGGAGCTTGTAGCATATTGTCCCCAGAAGCTTAAGGGAATGGTGCTGAAAGTAAGCTTTGTCTTTTCTCTGGAGTGAGGAAATAGGCATGCCAATCATCAACTCATGCAGAAGGCAAGGACAGCTATGGGGCCTAACCAGAATTAACTACAGTGGTACCTCTTAAATTTAATTCGTTCTACAGGAGAATTTGTTTTAATAAAATTTTGACTTACAAAATGCAGTTTCCCATAGGAATGCATTGAAAATGGATTAATCTGTTCCAGAGGCTATGGATCACTTTGTTTAATGAAAAACATTTGTCTTACAAAATGTGGTTTCCCATAGGAATGCATTGGGAATGGATTAATCCATTCTGGAGTCTAGAATAAAAGCAAAAATAACTGTGTGCTTTTCCTGAGTACATGTGGAATGGTTTTTCATCTTGTGAAGCATCCAATGGGGATATTTTTTTCTCATGTGAAGCATGCCTATTCCCATAAATATTTTTCTTCCTACGAGATTTTTTTGTCTTACAAGGCATTTGACTTAAGAGGTACCATTGGACTTAGAATTGTGGGGCACCAGGGTGACTATGAACATCCATTTCTTACTTTTTCCCTCTTCCTCTGGGTAGGGTTATAAATAGCTTCAGGTTCAATTCCTGCCAGTTCTGAGATAGCTACTCCTATAATGCTCTCCTTCTATAGATCTTTAGTTAAACAAGGCCTTTGCTCAGTCCGTTACTTGCTCAGGCCTATTCCTGCAGTTATCTTCCTATTTTCCTGGTGGTGGTTGTGACAGTGATGATGGTGACAATGGTGGCAATTAGAGATGGGCACGACTCAGCGAAATTTTTGTTTTTGTTTTCGTTTCTTCGTTTCGTTTCGTAACGAAAACGAAAATGAAAAATGTGCAAAAAAAACCCCAAAAAATGAAAACGAACCGAAACGGACCCCTAAACGACAAACGACAAATGAAAAATTATTTTTTTTGAGTCGTGCCCATCTCTAGTGGCAATATTCAGCCCTGATGGAATTGCCAAATCCACAACGCAAAAACTGAAGGCTTCTGCTACTGTTGAAAAACCACCAGCGAAGCCACAGAGTGGAAAGTTGCTCTTCATATTTAGTATTAAGTTGTTTGTTTGTTTGTTTGTTTGTTTGTTGTGTGCCATAGCTGTGGTGAAATCTCACCAAAGGTAACATTCAAAATACATTCTAGTGTATTGTATAGTTTATATCTGCCCTGAAAAGGATCCTTAATCTTATGTTTTGTTTTGTTTTAAAAAGCATGGGCAAGAAATTCCATCTATTGATATGAGCTGCTCCACCTGACATTCTTTAGAGCAGTTCATATGATGATAAGTTTTAAGAAATGCCCCCCCCCCCATTACTTTTCTTTCTATACTTTTTTGCCATTTTAGTCATGAGCCACAGGAACAAAAAAGAGAGAGTCTTAGTCTCATTTCTTACTGGTAAATGGAATTTATAGTACGCTTATAAATAAGTGGATGGTCTCCTCATTTTCTTTCGGCCAAACTTCTGAGACAAAATGGAAGGCAGTTTTTCACACCAAAAAAGGTCATAAATGCAACGGAATGCAGTGACACTAACAACAAATACTGTAAAGATCTATTGAAGGCCTATTAAGGGCTGTTTGCTCTTGGATGAAGAATTACCTATTAAATCCGAAAAAGGTTGGAGGCTGAATAAACACTGTCTACTAGGGTCAGTACTCTTTAAAGCCATGTAATGAAAAGCACAGAAATGTTCTGGGTGTTTTGGTAGTGCACAGTCTATCTGTATAATATTGTATGGGGTGAGAGATAACACTACAGATTTGAAGTGGCACTTACAATGATGAGTCTCCTTAGATGTTCAGTCTTATAAATACATAATTATATATATGTTTATATTTCTAGCCCAAATCGGACAAAGCCTGTTGACGCTATTTCATCTGATGACCATCAAGAACAAAATGAGGAAAAGGCGATGCAAGTTGGGAAGTGAGGAAGAGGTCAATGTGCAGCTATCCACAAGCTTCTTAATCAGGAGCTGTTTACCAGTTTTGATTGTTTCCTTAGTTACTAAAACCAGCAGAGACATTTCACATACTAGCACACACATTTGATGCCATTTAGCTACTGAACAGAACTGTATAGAGCAGGAGGGGGCATTACAGGAGAGATTCAGAGGATAAAGATCCTCTGTTACAACTCCCTTTCAGAGCTTAGAATCATAGAATCATAGACCTCAAGGGCCATCCAGTCCAACCCTTTGCCATGAACCCTCATTACAGTACTCCTGATAGATGGCAATCCAGCCTCTGCTTAAAAACCTCCAAAGAAGGAGACTCCACCACCCTCCGTGGCAGCATATTCCACTGCTGAACAGCTCTAACCATCATGGAGTTCTTCCTAATGTTCAAATGGAATCTCTTTTCCTATAGTTTGAAACTATTGCCCCAAGTCCTAGTCTCTGAAGTCATGGAAAACAAACCTGTTCATTCTTCAATATGAAATCCTTTCAAATTTTTAAACATAGCTATCATATCATCTCTCAGCCTTCTTTTTGAAAGGCTAAACATTCCTGGTTCCCTAAGCCATTCCTTGTAAGACATCTCTTCCAGATCTTCAACCATTCTGGTTGCTCTCCTCTGTACCCACTTGAGGTTGTTAACATCCTTTTTTAATTGAGGCACACAGAACTGGACACAGTACTCCAGGTGGGGTCCGATCAGAGCAGAATAGAATGGTACTATCACTTCCCTTGATCTAGACACTATGCTTCTCTTGATGCAACCAAGAATCGCATTGGCTTTCCTGGCTGCCGCATCACACTGCTGACTCATGTTCAATTTGTTGTCCACCAAGACTCCCAGATCCCTTTCACAGGTACTATTTTCCAGCCAGGTACATCCCATCCTATATCTGTGCCATTCATTCTTTGTACCTAGATGCAGCACCCTATATTTCCCTCTGTTTAAACCCATTCCATTAGCTTTGGCCCAGCACTCTAATCTGTCAAGGTCATTTTGGATTTTCATGCTATCTTCTAGGGAATTAGCAACCCCTCCCAATTTGGTATCATCTGCAAATTTAATTAGCATACCCTCTATTCCTTCCTCCAAGTCATTAATAAAGATATTGAACAGCACTTGACCCAGAACAGAACCCTGGGGCACCCCACTGGTCACATCTATCCAAACTGAAGAGAGGCCATTTATGATCACCCTTTGGGTACGATTAGTCAACCAATTACAAATCCACCTAACAGTAGCACCATCTATCCCACTTTCTACTAACTTCTTAGCAAGAATACCACGAGGAACCTTATCAAAGGCCATACTGAAGTCCAGATAAGCAATAGCCACAGCATTCCCCTAATCCACCAGGCCTGTGATTTTATCAAAGAAAGGGATCAAATTAGTCTGGCATGAATTGTTTTTAAGAAACCTGTATTGACTTCTTGCAATGACAGCATTGTTTCTTAAATAATTGCACACTTTTTGAAGATGGGGTCAATATTAGCCCTCATCCAGTCGATGGGGACTTCCCCTGTTCTCCAGGACTTCTCAAGGATTATTTGCCAATGGTTCTGAAATTACTTGTGCCACTTCTTTCAATATCCTTAGGTGTAATTCCTCTGGCCCAGGAGACTTAAATTCATTTAGGGTTTCCAGGTGTTTCTGTACTACCTCTCTACCTATTCTATGTTTCCATTCCAATCCTACCTCATCTACTATTTGTCCCAGCAGATCTCTTTCTTCCTTTTTGGAGAAAACTGAGGCAAAGAAGGTGTTGAGTAGTTCTGTCTTTTCCTTGTGTCCTGTTAGTAATTGGTTATCATCGCCACGCAGAAAGCCTATCATTTCCTTATTTTTCCTTTTGCTGCGGAAATAACTAAAGAAACCCTTTTGACTATTTTTAATCTCTCTGGCAAGTCTAAGTTCATTTTGTGCTTTACCTTTTTTCCATCCCCCTGCATATATTAGCTGTTTGCTTATATTCCTCTTTGGTGCATTCCCCATTTTTCCATTTCTTGTACTTGTTTTTTTATATAGTTAGCTGTTAAAAAAAACCAAGCTTGGCATAGTAGTCTAATCTTTAGATGGAACTAGAGGACATGTGGAGTTTCAAATGCTCTGAGCTCACTCCATCCACCACTTCCTGCCCTCAGATCTTCCAAGCCATAGTGTCCAGCGATTGTCTGCTTGAAAGATCTGCAACATCATAGAGTCATGGACTTTAAGTACATCATCTAACCAAGGACTTTAAAAGTAACCTCCTGGTAAAGCATATACTTTGCCATGTCTGAACTTTTGGGACCTGCTTTGAAGAAGGATGATTTACACTCAAAAGCTTGCAATGTTCTTTTCTTTTTTAAAAAATAGTGGCCTATAAAGGTATCACCTGTAACCTATTTTTGAAATATCGCATGCCTCTAGATGTCATTCTTAGGGCTTCTGATACTTCACCTAATCTGGTAGTCACAACAGCTGCCTTGAATTGATTTGTGAAGCTTTCCATTTGAATAATGTGGGTGTGAATGTGCCTGTTCTTTGAATTACTTTGGAACTGTAGGGACTGAAAATTCACACCAGATCAAAAGGTCATATTTTCTGTCCTTCATTACTTAAGATATAGTAAATGACTCATAATTCTCTGAGAGATCCATTAAAGCAAAACTGAGGATTCCCTTTCTATGACTTCTAGTCATCAAAATAGTTATCTGCCAGTGAACTTATATGAATGCTCTGCATCAGAAGCTGTTTGCCTCCATCTCAGCTGTAGCTTCCTTTAGCAATGCTCAGCTCAGGACTCTGTAATGCAGCACATCTCAATGTTGGGTCATAAACAATTCGGTGACTATTTTGTCCAGTGAATTCAATATAGCAAAAGTCAAATAGAATTCTATCATTTTGGAAGGATGCTGCTTCATTTTCCTGCACAGGGCATCTGCATTTGTCACAGCAGAAACCTGGGTATTTTACAATGTGTGATCTCCAAAGAGTGTCAATTCAAATCAAGGCAAAAAGGAGTTGAGCGGCCATCACAAAAAAACACAATTGCAAAAATAGGTTACAGGCGATACCTTCATAGGCCACTATTAAAACTAAAAAAGGAACATTGCAAACTTTCGAGTGCAGTCAATCACCCTTCTTCAAAGCAGGTCCCAGAAGTTCAGAAATGGTGAAAGATGTTCTTCACCAGGAGGTTACTTTTAAAGTCCTTAGTTAGATGATGTTTGGGATTGAGATTTAAAAAAAATTGTAAGTCCACTAGGTTTGCCAATTGGAACCAGATTGAATTAAAGTTATATTACCTAATGGAAGCAGTCTTGCCCTTTGATGTCGAGAGTTCTTGTGCCTCATTCCAGGTCTCTGGGGAAGGCCGGCTCTTTCTAGGTATCAGCACAATTCAAATCAAGATACATATACAATATAATATATAATATGTCAATATTAGAGATGGGCACGACCAGGAAAAATGACGCTTCGAGTTGTCGTGTGTCGGAGCCGGCCCGTTTCGGCTCATTTCCGTTCTTCGCAAAATTTCTCAAAATTTTTTTGTTTCGTTTGTCATTTTTTCGTCTGTTGTTAGTACTGGTTTGGGGGGGTGCGGGCTCCTGGAGGCACCTCTCTGGGGTGGGTGCCTCCTCTGGCCCGCTACAAAGGGGAAGCCGGCTCCTGGAGGCACCTGGGGTGGGTGCCTCCTCTGGCCCGCTATGAAGGGAAAGCGGGCTCCTGGAGGCACCTCTCTGTGGTGGGTGCCTCCTCTGGCCCGCTACAAAAGGGTACGCATACCCAATTGGATATGCATACCAAGTTGCAGTGGCAGGCAGAGGCACCTCTTTTGGGTGCCTCTACTCTGACTCACTAATAAGGACAGCATACTGGCATACTGGCATACGGTGCACTTGTTGTGCTGGGGAGCGAAGCCCTCTGGGCGCTCTATGGCTCACCAAGAAGGGAAGTGTACTTGTGTGTAGTGCAATGCGAGTACACAGATCTGGCTTAGGGTTAGGGTTAGCGCAAGGGCTAGGCTTAGGGTTACGGGTAAGGTTAGGGTGAGTTAGTGGGCTGCACCTCTGGGTGCCTCTCTGACCCACTAAGAAGGACAGTGTACTGGCGTATGGGTTAGGCTTAGGGTTCGGGTTCGGGTTCGGGCTAAGGTTAGTGGGCTTTTTATGCCCCACTGGCACATCCCAGAAGTCTCGGTCAAAACCTGGCCAAGTGGCCATGCAATTGGTGGAATGGCTCCAAAAATTTGCATGGTCCACTCCCATGGCCAGCTCATCATTGCACAGGTGTAAAAAAATAAAAATAAAAATAAAATAAAATAAAATCAATGGAGACGTTTTGTTGCAAGAAAAACCCACTGCTGCTACTGTAAAAATTCAGGCAGTTTTAAAATAGCTATTTTCGCATGTTTCTGTGGTGCTTTGGTGTGTTTTTGGACCACAATTTCAAAATAAATATTGTGGTCACCCCATTTTGGATCCCTCGCCCGCACCGCATGGCATGGCGAGTTGGAGAGACGACAAGGATGCCCCCAACCAGAGCAGCCCAGGACAGGAGAGGGGGGAGGCCGGGGACCCCCCC
>JAHTLZ010003307.1:4893401-4944536 GCA_023846285.1 Phrynocephalus versicolor
AAAGAAAGAAAGAAAGAAAGAAAGAAAGAAAGAAAGAAAGAAAGAAAAAGAAAACAAGCCCGAACTAAAACAAATTACAAAACTTTTTTTTCCTAAAAGTTTGTTTTGTAATTAACAAAACAATCCAGACCGGACCAAAAAACAAACCAAAATGAAACAAATCACCACAATTTCGGTTTGTGCCCATCTCTACTCACAATCCAATGTGAATGGACAAACCAGAGTAAAGCCAGGATGAGGAGAACAACCATTAAATATTACCTAGTTACTTTTCACTTCTTATGTGCATGCTTTCTTTCAAGATGTTAGAAACTATATGGTTTTTCAACAAAAAGGGTCACCAATTTTGCAGAAACTGCAAAGTGGATAGGTCTGTTTTTAAAAACCACATTGGAGCAAATGCCTTTCCAACTCCTACTGTGAGGGAAGAATGTAGCAGCAAAAAGCTATTTCCAGTGCCATGTTGGTGGCCATCATGCTATAACTCCAAGAGCTGCTGATTCTCCACAGAAGCTCATTGGTCAGTTAGCACAGAAATGTCAATATTCTAAATTGTTTTAAATATACTGAAATTATAGAGATGCCCTTTGTTTTGAAGGATAATTTTTTTTTCCTTGTTACTCTTTATAACAAAAAGCAAGTTACCTCATGAAGATGCTGCTGTATATCTGCAAATAATCCCTCAATGTATAGCTTGGTATATAATAAAAATGTGAATCAGCAAACACTCCAGCCCTGGCTTTTCATCTAGAATAATGCCATGCATCTTTAACCATGAACAAACAAGGACATCACAATATAGTTTAGTTTACCTCATTAGTTACTAGACCAGTGATGGTGAACCTTAGAGACTGAGTGCCCAAACTGCAATTCAAACCCCACTATTTTTTCGCAAAGTGCCAATACAGCAATTTAACCTGAATAGAGGTGGCTGTGAAGGGGCAATCTCGGGTGCCCACAGAAAGGGCTCAGAGTGCCACCTTTGGCAACTTTGCCACAGTTTCGCCAACACTGTATTAGAGTAATCAGTGAGACAATAGCAAAACAGCAGAAATTATTGGCACTGATCACACAGTTACCTGATTGTCACTGCCTATTGTTTCTCCATTTTGTGTATCATAAAAATCAGAGGAAAATGAAGTTTACTTCTTTTACCTTTACTCCGAGTTGTGTTCTACCTCTGAAGATCTGCAGCTGCCTTTTTGAGAGACTATTTGGAGGACTTTGCTGCTGTGGAAAGGCGAAATAGGGAAGAAATCTATATATCCAATCTGTCTTGCTTTTCTCTCTCTCTCTGTTTTATTTAATTAATCATAGTTGATTTTATGCCCCTCATGCTGCAAATGCTATTTTATCTATTTTGAGAGGGAGTCATGGTTAGAGTGGCAGAACAGACTGAGGTATAGCTAGGATTTGGAACACCTGGGGACAAAGTCAGTTTTTGCACCCCCTCCTGCCCCAACTGTGTCTCACCCATTAAGCAAGCGCTACCCAATCATGGGAGAACAGCAGAGAGGGGGAGAAGGGTCCTTCTTTCTCACACCCTCTTCAGCAGTTTCCCAGACAAGGCTCCCCTGTGCAAATCACACAGTGCACAGATAAAGCCAAGCAGGCAATTTTTTTTTTGATGCATCACCTCCATAGCATGCTTCCCTCCTCCTTTTCCCCAGCTAAGGCTTGGCGATCGTTAGCCCGGGGAAAGGAGGAGAAGGAAGCAGGCTATGGGATTTTTTTCTCAAACAGCACCTCTGTCATATGCTTCCCTCTCCTCCTTTCCCCAGGCTAATGATCACCAAGCCTTAGTGGGTGTGGGGGAAGGAGGAGGAGGAGCAATTGATGGAGGTTCTGCTTGGGGAAAAAACATCACCTGCTTCCCTCTCCTCCTTTCCCCTGACTAAGGATCACCAAGCCTTAGTGGGGTGAAAGGAGGACTGCTGGTGGGATGGCGCATGGCTTCCTCCTGCTGCTCCTCCTCCAGGACCCCTGGATTGCTGCACACCCCAGGGCAAATGCACTGTTCCACCCCTTCCTAGTTATGCCAGTGAGAACAGAACTTACTGGTATCACTCCTCAAATATCTCAAGTAGACTCTGGGCGGTTTACAGCATCTCTGGGAGAGGCAGCAAAAACTGACTTTGTTCCCAGTCACTCCAAAACCTAGCTACGCCTTTGCAAGGGTATTGGCTCAGCTGCAATCCAGGAAGTTGATCCAACACATTTTGCAAAAGGGAAAAGAAAGCTTTCTTTCTATGCTCTTCTGTATGCTTCTGTTTATTTGTTTGTTTACTATCAAAGTGTTCAGTTATTCTACCCCTGAACGTAGGTAGTGGGGTATTGTGTGAATGAACCTGGTGAAATTAGTACATTCCCTGCAATGTTTGTTCTGATACATGTTAATCAGATGCTTATTGCCAGTCAAGATGGAAATGTTATTGCACAGCTATTGTCTTTATGACATTTACATTCCATGTTTTGACTAATCTCCATATAAAGCAGAAATGAGTGTAGGACAGTCCCAGCCTATTACACACCATCTTCTGGTTGGTTTATTCAGGGTCCTCCTAGGGATCTGCAGCCTCACTATGAGGCAGCTTTGTTTAAAGTCACATTCCTCATGGAAGGACAGGAGCTAGGACAAACCAGGGAATCAATCCTCAATACCGAGAACCTCTCCCAGGGTATACCAGAGTCAATGGTCTCAAAGTCCACTGAGAGGTCAAAGAGACAGAAAAGGGACATTTTGTCCCTGTCAGCCTCCCCCAGAAGATCATTGTGCAGGACAACCAGTCATGCCGCTGTGCCATGATGTGCCCTGAAGTCCAACTGGAATGGGTTGTATGGCAAAGGATGAATAGAGTGGCAAGGGAGGAATACAATGGAAGTAATTTATGCCAAATGTCAGGTTTCTGGATGAATTGATGATCCAGCTTGCTTGTTATTATGGCCTTTCTGCAAGGAAAAACTTGGAGCTGTGTGACATATAAAATTGGTGGAACACCCAATAATATTTTTTAAAATGAATTTTGTCGGGGTTTCTCAAGACACAGGTAACAATTGCTAGCAACGTTGAACTAGGCTAGCCCACTTCAAATGCTTGACCAAATAACACAGAAGTGTGTTCCTAAGGTAAGCATGATGATAGATACATCTCCTTGTGTCAACACTTTCATTATTCTCCTACATGTGCAATTTGTCAGGTCTGAAGAGAAGAGGTTTCTGAAGAGATGGAGCTTTTCCATGTAATTTGGTGTCTCCCCCCCCCCCATCAAAGCCATGTGGAGAGCCTCCATGGATAATGACAGCATTTCTTTTCAGACTGCTGCTCTCTACTTTGATAGGAAATTACAGAGGGACAGGAAATTATGATGGAGGGGTGGAGCAAGCAACTCTCTTTACTTGTGCATTACCCACACATAACAAATACCTGTCTAGAGCTATCATTTCAAAGCAGCTGCTTTCCCCTTGACAGACCAAATATACAGTTGTGTATGGTAACATCATCAATTTTTCAACTGTCCACTACAAATACCCTGAACATTGTAACATGGTGTACAAAATTAGTTCCTGCCATGTGTAATTGGCAGGAAAAGTGATGACTCTAAATCTGCCAGGCCTGCTTAATACTTGCTTTTCAGCATCTACCTAGTAAAAATAGAGATGTACATATGGGTACATCTGTGTCAATAAACAGATTATAGCTGGCTTATACTCAGGTGTTTTATACATGCTAGATCTGGGTTTCCGACAGACCTGACCACCTCTCCCCTTCAAATTTAGAAGTCCATATATTTAGGCTTAAAAAAGAAGAGAGCAGGCCTAGTTATTTCCCCTTCCTTACATATTTACATTCAATTCTATATGAAGTGGCTGAACAGAACACCTAGAGACATTTTTAAAAGAAATTTAACAGGTCAATGACCAAGATGGGACTGTCTCTTAGGCTATTTTTTCATGTGCAGGCCATCTCATAACATATGTTCGTTCCTAAGAAGCTCACAAAATCAAAATAAATTAAAAGTGACAAAAGCACAGTAAGAGGAAACTCAGCATTAACACAATACCAAAGTGGTTTTTTAAAAGCAGATCAAAGAAAATGGGGAACAGAAAACACAAAAGCAACAAGACTGAAATGATGTGCTTTCAAAGACTTGGGAAAAGAGAACAGGTTCTGCTAGGTGGCCCTGAAAACACATGAAAGTAGACATTCTGTATATCATTGTGGTGTGATCATCCCTGCAGTTGGCATTCTGCAGTTGAAATGCCTTTTCATATATTGCTGCTCACAGGAGTGGAGTCATTTGAAAAGCTGGTGTTTAAACCTTTTGTTTACTATTTGGTTTGACTGGTCTTCTGAGAAACAACCAGGTTTCCTTTGGAAAAGCTCACTAAGTGGTCCGGGGCAATAATGGAAATGAAGCATTTTTAAAGCCCACATTGTTAAGATATATCACTAACCATTTTAGTAGTGTATGGTTCTGCATTATTCCTTACTTAAATCACAGGGGTGGCAGCTGTTCAACCAACATGCTCAGGTCATTTCAGAGTATAACAATAGAAATTAATTTAATATCTGGATACATTTACTTTTATAACTCAAACACCTGTCATATTTCTAAGGATCCAACTCCAAATGTTTATTTGTCTGCATGAAAATAATGAGCATTTTCTGCTCCTTTAAATTTTAATTAGTTCACTGATGCTGTTTTATATGAGTAGAATTGTGGAAGTAAATGTGAATGTAATACTTTGTTGATTGCAACGCTTGAGATTCATTTAGGAATCTCCATGTCAGGACCAGCCATTTACTATGTGTTACCCATCCCTGCAACTGAATTTCAGGATCTCTAGTGCTAAGATGTTGGCGGAAATAGCACTCCAGGGTTCTGACTGGGAACTCACAACACTCACTTCTCCTATCAGCACTACCTACCAATTACAACACATTCCCGGGTTGTATGCATATGTCCCAGGAGCAATCAGAGAGTGGTAAGCAAAAATTTCCTACCAATTAGGTGGGGCAGGAACAAAATTATTGGATCAATTGCAAGGATCCATTGGATCATGATAAAATCACTATATCATATAGAGCCTATCTCTGTCCAGAGAGTGCATACCAAAATCATGGGTCCATCAGCACATGGCTCCACAAAAGTGCAAAAACATGGATCCAAGGCACAGATCCATACGGATCTACCTGATGTTTATTCAAGATCAACACAAAAACAATCTCTCATCCTACACCCCATATCTGCCCACAGATTGCACACCAAAAATCAGGGGTCAATCAGTGCATAGCTCTGCAATGGCACAAAAACATGGATCCAAGGCACAGATCTACACCGATCTAACTGATTTTATTCAAGATCAACCCAAAACCCTTCTCACATCCTAGGCCCCATCGTTACACAGATTGCACACCCAAAATCAGGGGTCCATCAGTGTATGGCTCCACACTGGTGCAAAAACATAGATCCAAACCACAGATCCACATGGATCTAACTGATTTTACCCAGGAATGTCCCCAAACCAATCTCACATCTCAGAACCCACGTCTGCCCACAGATTGCACATCAAAAATCAGGAGTCTATCAATGCATGGCTCGGCAGTGGCACAAAAACATGGATCTAAACCACGGATCCTCACAAATCTACCTAATTTTCATGTAGGATAACCCCTGAACCAAACTCACATCATAGGCCCCACCTCTGTGCAAAGATTGCACACCAAAAATCATGGTCCGTCAGTTCATGGCTCCACAGTAGAGATGGACACGAAACAAGCAATTTTTCATTTTCGTTTTCATTTTTTCGTTTCGTTACGCAATGAAAACGAAAATGAAAATTTTTCAAAACAAGACAAAAATGAAAACGAAAACGAAAACTTTTGCCGTGTTTTTCGTTTTCGTTGCGGCAAGTATATTGCACTGAAAAGACTGCTAACAAAACAGCAATTTTTCATTTTCGTTTTCATTTTTTGGTTTCATTACGTAACGAAAATGAAAATGAAAAATTTTCAAAAAAAACCAATGAAAAATGAAAATGAACCGAAATGGACCCCCTAAACGACAAACGACAAAAGAAACACCATTTTTTTTTAGTCGTGCCCATCTCTACTCCACAGTAGTGCAAAAACATGGATACAAGGCACAGATCCACATGGATCAACCTGATTTTTATTCAGGATTCAGGATAACACCCAAACTGCTCTCCCATCATAGGACCCATCTCTGCACACAGACTGCACAAAAAAAAATCATGGTTCCATCAGTGCACTGCTACACAATGGCACAAAAACATGGATCCAAGGCACAGATCCACACAGATCTAACTGATTTTTATGCAGAATCACTGTGGGGCCATGAGCAATCTGTGCAGAGATGGGGCCTATGATGGGAGAGTGGATTTAGTGTGATCCAATGTAAAATCATATAAAATCAAGTTGATCCATGCCATGGATCCATGTTTTTGCACCACTCCACTTAAAAAGACATTGTTATCATGCAGTTCTTTAGAAATTAGGTACTAATGCATTTTGATGACAAATGATTTAGAAGTTCTTCTATGATGGTGACATAAAGTAATGTCATGGATCCCTAAGGAAACATTAAGTCTGGCTTCCTTATTTCCAAATCCATGTTTGTGATTTACGTCTCAGATGCTCTGGGATTCTTTGATGCTTGCAGAAGGGTAAAGAAGCTGGCACTAGTAGAATGTCAAAACGAGGTCTGTAGTTATCAGTATAACACAGCACTTGATGATAAATATAAAGCTGGGTGGATCAATATTTTTGTGTGCCACTGTGGAGCCATATGCCGATGAACCCATGACTCCTGGCATTCAGTCTGTGGGCAGAGATGGGGCCTATGATGACAGCAATCCTGAACAAAAATTGGTTATATCCATGTGGATCCATCTCTTGGATCATTGTTTTTACACTACAGTGGAGCCATGCACCTATGGACCTGTGATTGTTGGTGTGCAATCTGTGCACAGAGATGGGGCCTGCAATAGGAGAGAGGTTTGTGGATGATCCTGGATAAAAATCTGTGCTGTGGATCCATGGTTTTGGGATGGCTCATGGTAGGTGTTGGAAAAATTCAGCACATGCCGTCAAAGGTGAATCAAGTTCCTTTTGCAGATTATGAATTTCCTGGCTGGAGCTCCCAAAAGAGTCCACTTGTGCATTGCTTTCAAAAGGCAGGGAGATCTCATGAAAAAGACTGAGGAGGGTGGAGGAATCCAGGCATGGATGTGCAAATGCTGATGGGACATTGCATATAATTAACAAGGTGATACTTGCATACATAGTTTTGTCATTTGCATGAAGCATGGCACACAACCAGCACTTCATTAGGTAGCTGCAATTTATATGATTTCACTTTCTCTAAATTAAAATCTTGATAGCATTCTAGCGATTATCGTAATCTAAGGTGAAAAGAGTGCATCATACCATGGGAGTGGGATTTGTGACATGGGCACTAGCTTTGCCTGCTGTACAGAGGCTGTTGATGGGTCCTGCTTGCTTTCTTATCAATTTTTGAAACCATAAAACTGGACATGAACTAGATGAACCTTGAAATAGAAGATGCCTTCAAACAAAGGACTCCCTTCTGTAAAGTTGGACAGATGGTCAGCCTAGCCCTAGAGTTTGTGGCACGTAATCTTTAGTGTCTGTGAAGATTCTCAGTCATCCAGGTGAGTTTATCTAGAAGTTGAGTCATGGCTACTGGACTTCTTTTTCTTGAGAGACAGAAACGTTTCACTGTTCATCCAAACAGCTTCATCAGTCTGAATACAGCTAGTGCGAGTCCTCCATCTTACAATCAGTTTTGACCTCTTGTCACCCTGGTCTGAGATAGGCTCTTAAAATGAACAATCTTTAGGACTCCTAATTCCTTTCACAAATCTCTTGCCCAAGAGTTGTCAAAATGGTTCTCTCGTGATGCACTTGGCTACTTCCCCTCATGTCAACTGCCACTTTAAGGCAGAACTTTTCTCAGCTTGCCATAATGACAGCTTTCATTTCTGTAGGCTGCCACTTATATTTCAATACAAACTCCAGCTTAAAGCCAAGTTCTGTTTTGCTGGAAAATTGTCTTTCCTTTTAGTGATTGATTATGCTCTTTTCCACCTCAGTGGATTTCTCATCCATTTTATTTTTAATTGTTTTATAATTAAATGATATATTTTACTTCAGGCATGCAGGAGGATAATAGGAATGCAAGTGGGCTGCCAGATGTTTGGGAGGATTGCATACCAACAACATTTCCCTACAGGCACAGAAGCAAGGATGCTTGGGGAGTTTTTAAACAGCCTGTGCGGTCCGTAATGCATAGTGTTTACATGTTCTTATTGTGTGTAAACATTAGGGGAGAGGTATTCTTTTCTCTCCATGCACACCACTTGTTCAGTGGACTGGGTAATCCCACGGCATGCTAATCAACTTTTTATGGCTTCCAAGCTACCCATTCAATAGAAGGGTAGGAAACACGGGGATTAGGGCAATCCACTATCAGAAGCTCGTTTTACCCAAGCATGAATGCTTCTTGGAAAAGATTTCTCTACATGATTCCTGATGCTCAATTCAAATGGCTTGCACTGAGATCACAGAGCCGGTGCTATAAAAAACATGGTGATACAGGGGTTAGCAAAGAAGGAGGATTTCCATATGCCACATTCTGTCGGCAAACAAACACTCTGGGTGCCTCATATGTGTGTGTCATTACAGTCGTGACCAACTCATGTTTCTCTCAATCACCTGCCCCTTTCTGTCATGGGTATGGGCAAGTATCCAAGGATATCAGATAGACAGGGTGATAACCCTAGATGATTGCCCACATTCACAACAGATGGATATGTTCAAAAGATCTAAGATGGTGTTTACAAGTGCAAATAAAAATGCATGGTGCAGGCCAGCAGCAACCGGCATAATCAGTACTATAGTGGAGCTAGGGCTCATGGGTTAAACAAAACTGGGACATTTTGAGTATCAAGGACTAGAGATGGGCACGACTCAAAAAAAAATGGTGTTTCGTTTGTCGTTTGGTCGTTTAAGGGTCCATTTCGGTTCATTTTTGTTTTCGTTGGGTTTTTCGCAATTTTTTCATTTTCATTTTCGTTATGTAACAAAATGAAAAAACAAAAACAAAAATGAAAAATTGCTGTTTCGTTAGCATTCTTTTCAGTTCAATGCATCTGCCACAACAAAAACGAAAAACACGGCAAAATTTTCCGTTTCCGTTTCCGTTTCCGTTTTGTTTTTGAAAAAATTTTGTTTTCGTTTTTGTTACGTAACGAAACGAAAAAACAAAAACAAAAATGAAAATTTCGCTGAGTCGTGCCCATCTCTATCAAGGACTATAGCAGCATCTGCCATCCCTTGCAACCTCCTCTCTGACCTAGGTGACTATCCCCAAAGCTGGAAAATATTTGGATTTTACCAGGAGAACTACAGCATATTGTTTATTTATTTCAATTTATTTTATTTTTGAGTATATTTACCCCACCTTTCTCCTTGGAAAAGGACCCAAGGTGGCTTACAATAATGAGGGACAATATAAAGTCCAGAACATTTAAGACATATTTTAAGTTAAGAACAGGAAATATGAAGAGGCATCTTAGAAAATTAAAAAAGGTAACATTAGAACTAAAAAGAGTATGCAAGAAGAACAGAAAAATCCGTTATGAGGGGTGAAAAGCAGTTTGAAAGAGGCTTACCTCAAAAACATTGGTAGAAAGCCCTGGCCAAGTATGATAGGGACATCTCAGAAGGTCTGGTGACATAGGGGCTCTGGAATTGGTAACCACCCCTCTATCATCTTTTGCACTCTAAAGTCAGCCAAGCAGTGGGGGCAACCATGTGATCTGGCATAGAAGGACAATGCAGACATTCTGCCTTGAATGGACCTGAGCACTAAGCCTATGTTGTGCAGGTGTATGGCACACTGCGCCAATTGATCACCTTTGGTAGCCATAAGGGCTGAACCCCCTTTTTAATAGCAAAGACATTGTACTCAATAACAGCTGCAATATAAGTTTTCCTGGTGCTGGGGGCCAAGACAACTGCCAAGGCTTTGTTTGCCTCTATTAGCCAATGACCCATAACTCCTTCAGCAGCACTTCTCGAAGTGCCTGGGCATCCAGGACCAACTTCCAGAACCGCACCATCTGTTGATGGGAGAGGGCATCAGTGATATCATTGCTCATCCCTGGCATATGCTTGGCATGTATGACAATGTTATACCTTAAACCATGGCCTTTTACAGGGCTCAAGTTATAAGCACATCTGGGTACTCGTAAACTAAAAGCCGGGATCCTGAATCTGAACTTAAATCTATGCCATAAGTACTAGGTCGTGTCCATTTTAGGATAATATCACAGCCAGTGAGACTGCTCCCCAATATTAATTGGGCTGGGCCCCTTTGTGAACCTCAGGGTACCTCCTGTCTTTGGTGCCTGCAGTGTTTGACTTGACCCTAGGACAGATGCTGGCATTGTATTGCCCACTGCAGTTAGAGCAGATGTGCCTGCACCTACAAGGTCTTTGTGTGCAGAATCCCTTACCATTGGATTCCTAGAAGGCCAGCTGGAGTTGAACTGGCTGTGCTGAGTAGCCACAGGTGGAGGAAGTACCCACTGGTGGCCACTATCAAACTGATCATCCACCTGAGAGTGAGATGGTGTCATAGTTTGGAGCCACAGCAAGTTATTAGGGACACTCAAGTTGATGCCTAGGTCTTTGACCACTTGCATTCTGAATCCCTTGTCATATTGAAGCCAGGCAGCACCAGAGAAATCATGTAAGACCTAAAGATAATGTCTAGGCATTTAAAGAGTTCTGAACTTCTCTCTGGCTTTGCTTTGCTAAGGATTCCCATGTAAATTAGAAACCCTGCCATCCAATTGGACCAGGATCTGTCCAGAACTTTTGTTTCTAATCTTTTCTTTGTCTCTATCCTCTAGCTTAGCCACGTTAGACTCCTCAACTTCTCTCTTAAGGAGTTGGAAGAGATCAACATAATCCCAACTCAAAATCTTGTCAATGGTGGTCTGAGATAGGTGCAATCCCATGTGGGAGGGCTTGGTGCCACCTGGAGGATTTGCCTCCTGAACAGTACTGGGAATACTGGCAGTGCTTGGTGTGCTGGTGGTGATGGAGGCAGTGGGTATGGCTTCCACCTGGCTACAGGCAGCCATGGTGCACTCTCGGTCCCCTGGTTGTGTGGATGCAGTGGAAGCAGGGTCCTGTGGCAAAGATGTGTTAGGACTTCCAGCTTGTGGCTCATGATCCCAGGGCCAAGTGGGAAACATGGTAGTGGAGACTTGGTGTGCAGTGATAGTATTAGTGGACTCACCTTGTGGCCTCTTAGATGAATTCTGCTCAGGTAACTGATCATCACCTTCCTCCATGATAACGGTGGCAGAAGTGCTGGTAGCTGGCACTGAATTTTCAGTGGAAGGGGGAGGTAGTGCCGGGAGTGAGGCAGTAGGTTGGTTGGCCACAGCTATCTTGCAAGTGGAGACAGCTGTTAAATGTTGCTGCAGCATATCAATGTGAGAAAGCATAAGGTCATTAATGCATTTCAAACCTCCTTCACCCTCCCTCCCCCTTTCCAACTGTTGGGAATGTTCTTCCTCTAATCATTTGAGTTTATTACATATGGTTCTAAAGGCCAAACAATCCTCCTCATCAGAGGATTCCTGTACAGGGGTTGCTGTGTGGCCAGGCTCTTATTCCTTCTGGGTGGGTTAACTTTGGCTGTAGGCTGACCCCTTTTAGGTGGCCAGATTGAATCAATCAACTAAAGAGTATATGGTAGAGTATTATAAGCTCCAATTGATATGATGTTACAGTATAATTAAGATCCAATTGTGGTAAGCAAGACCAGTATTTAAAAATATACTGGATTAATTGATTAAGGTCCAATTGATATGATAGAATATGTTATAGTATAATTAAGTCAAATTGGGGTAACAAAGACAATTAATTAAATATATTGGATCAATTGATTAAGGTCCAATTGATGGGATACTATTAGTTAAATCAGCAATTAGTCAGCCATAACATTGAGGGGTAATGCAACCAGTTGATTAAATCAATCAGGTAGATTTGTGAACAATCAATCAATTTATCTTTAAAATGAATTATTTAAATCTGATAGATTAATTGATTTCAATCACTCAAATACTTAATCAACCTTAAAATGAATTAATCAACTCAAGGAGATGAGTTAATTTAAATCAAATAACTTTGGACATTCAATCAGGTAGCACAAACACAAACAAGAAAAAGCAGCAGGTCAAATGTGAAATGAAATGTAAATGATTGCTATAATCAATTGGGCAGCAGAAGCAAAGCAGGGAAGATGGGTTCAAGCCAGGGCAGGATGGAGCATGTGGCAAAGGTGTCTGTCTTGATAAAACAATGTAAGGGGATAGGGAGGAAAGAGTCAATGGGGATGATAACTAAGCAACACAGGGTCAAATTAAAGGGGAAAAAACAGCTGAATTTTCAGTGAGGAAAATATGCATTTTGCAGTAACAGGCTGGAGTTTTCCACAAAGCTGTCTGAATAGTGCCAACAAGCACAATAAAGGAAACTCCAGGAAGAGCAGTATTGCAGAGTTCCATCACCATCAACCAACTTTATCAGCCCTCACTCGAAGGACTGTGGCCCAGATCAGGAATCATACTTCCCCTCTGCTTCTCCAGACCTAGACCTCTGGGTATCCCAGGGAAGTCAGTGGGGCCCCATCCAGGCTGACTGCACTCAGGGGAGAAAGGTGGCATAAAAATAAAGTTGTTTTGTTGTTGTTGTTGTTGTTGTTGTTGATGATGATGATGATGATGATGATGATGATGATGATGATGATGACGACGACGACGACGATGACAACAACAACAACAATGATGACAATGACAACAACAATGACAACGACGTCAGAAACCCATACTCCTTGGAATGCAGAGGGAGGGACAGTTGGGGTTGACTTTAAGGAAAAGTGTCATGAGTAACAAAACCAGAGTGGGACCCAGGCAACTGAGCCTTTGTGACTTCTCAATTGCTAAGCCCATGGGAAGGTGGGCCTCACAAGTGCAAAGTTGTTATTTAATGCTAGGTTAGGCTTTTAATTCTGTGCATAATATAATGAATAGACCAGGAACATCCGCTGAAATATTTGGCCATTTTTTTTTTGGGGGGGGGGGACTATAATGCTCTTTATTCCAGTATAAAATGCCTGACACGTTTCAGCCTATCCATCTTCTTCAAGGATGTGTTTCTTAAATTCTAATTAGGGTGACCTCCCCTCATTTTATAGGGTCTGTGATGAGCTTCTTCCAGATTTGATCATGAAACCCTACACAATTTCCTGCAAGGTTTCTCAGAAGAAAAATAACTTGTGCAAAGAACTATTGTGAGGCAGTTTCTTTTCTCTGTGTTTCATCTTTATTTTTTGTGTTTGGTTTCTCACCAATAGTGAAGGGCTGTGGAATCATATATCTTCTGTAGTTTCCCTGACTTGGGAAACCTTGGGAAACATTTTGTCTCTTGTCTAATGTCATCTGTCAAGATCCTATTTTTAGGTGACTGAGCATAAATGAGCAACTGAATCAAAATCAAACTACCTTGCCTCAAGCAAAAATGTATTTATAGAAACATTATTGCTTAGTAATGCTAAACATATACCATTCTCTACCATCACCCACATCACAGCAAATGACATATTGTGTATTATGGGACCATTCAAAGCAGTTCATGAGGGATACTGAATCTATCATAAAGTATGCTATTTTACCATGATAGTGTCTAGTTTTCATTATGCCTTTTTTCTTTTCCATTCCCAGCTTGAGAAATGGGGTTTAAGACACATTAAACACCTTTCACCAACTGAATTTTTTTGCCTGATTTTGTAAGAGGCATTTCAGCCACACACTAGAGCCTGGAACTCAGATTATGTTCTTATAACCAGTCATCTCTCATCAGAAAAGAACATCTTTTATGCCAGAACATGTTACTTCTATAGATGATAATTCATTTCGGAACACTTGACCTTTCTGAACTGTTGGTCAAAGTACATAGCAAAACTAAAGAGCCTTTCTCCATTCTGCTGTTTTGATCAGTGATCCTGCCTGTTTTCCTTACATGTCACGGCCAAATCTTTTGCATAGTGCCTGATGCTCCACTTTTACAGCTGACATTTTTTACTTTTAGAAGGGAGCTTCGGCATCCCTCGATGTCACAGGTGCAGAAGAATTGCAACATTGTTCTTAACTGTATGAGATTTTCTTGGCACTCTTGATTTTGTATTTACCTTTATAAGGAAAGGTCTTTTGCAGAAAACACCAGCAAAAGAGGATGAATGCCCCATGAATTTAAGTACAGGGGACCTTTGTATAACAAACAATTTGTATAACATAAAATCTGTACAACATAAAAAGTTCCGGAGATAGGGGAAATTTGCTTAACATAATTGCCTATGGGGAGAATCCGTACAGCATAAAAATGGGATTACTCCGTTTTCAATGCATTCCTATGGGAATTTGTATAAAGGAAAATTTGTTTAACAAAAGTTCCTTTGATAAGATAAGATAAGATAAGATAAGATAAGATAAGATAAGATAAGATAAGATAAGATAAATCTTTATTGATCCCACATCTGGGGAAATTTACTTGTTATGGAACGAGTTAATTCCTTTATACAAGGTACCACTGTAACTGTAAGCGTTGCATGGGCTGCTTGCCTCATTCTTCGCAACCATGTGGTCTTGGTTTGATTGTCTGCTTCTTTGCTTCTCAAGGAATTTTTCTCTCCCATATATTGGGAAACTTATGGACACATTTTGTCCAAAATATATCAGGAACAAATGTCATTGCCCACCCAGACCGAATTAAAGAGATGAGACAAAAGGTGTTTATACACGACCCCTAAGCTCCGCTGCAAATGGCTCCCAGCTCTGGATCTTAAAAATGTTTCCCCACCAGCTCCGGAGCTAACAGAAAATTAAGTGCGACCCCGCCCACCTAAGTGCGACCCAGCGCACCTTTCAAGTACCTGCTCTGGGAGAGTGAAAAATTTTGATGCAGAGAGTGCCGGGCTCTCCTCGCTTGTTTTTTGTCTCCCACCCCTTTAAGAGGAACCAGGAAGTGACGGGGGGGGTCGGAGCAACTTCCACCGGCACTCCGGAGGTAAGAGTGCATTCTTTTCTCCCTTTTCTTTCTCCCTCCCCTCACGCAGACAGAACAAGGAAATGCAGAGGGGGTGGGAACGCAGGGAGAGCGACAAACCCTCAAGATCTCTGGTCCGAATTTAAGGGACCAGCAGATCTTAGGGGTCGTGTAAAAAGGCCCAAAGTCTTGGAATTAATAAGGGCCACAATTCATTTAGGGCTGACCTAGCCCAAGAATGGACCCACCAGATGAGATGGAATAATATCTGGGAATTCCCTCCAGGCTCCAACCACCCGAGGCTCCTGGCTCTAGGTGATTGTAGCCTGCAGGATCCCACATTTTCCCACCTTCCATCACAGGGTCCTCTGGGACGTCAACATTGCAAGGTGGGCTGGCTGACACTCCTAAAGGTGTCCATAAACTCACCATTTTAGATGCCTCCTGTCCGTCACTACCCACTAGTGTGACCAAATTATAGCTGAACAAACCATGCCAGACCCAATCAAATAACACTAAGGATGGGATGAGCGAAAACATATCTGTCTCCTTGCAGCCAATCAAGGACAGGCCAAAAATTCCCATCTGGCCCTGAGGTGACCACTTAGACTTGTTCTTAATAGAGGGTGGATGGGCGGGACGACAATTCCAATGAAGCGGCCTTGCTACTGCTTGAAGCTCCTTTAAAAAGGGTAGCTCCCAAGTGCCTCTTCGTGCCTGCCTTCCCCAGTCAGATAGGCAAAATGGCTCCCCAGCTGCATTTGATGCCACTGGAGAGCATTGGGTCAGGAGGAACTCAACTCTTTCCCTGCTCTTACTCAGTTCATCTTTTCCTCTGTCACTTTTTAAGGGTGTTTGACTGTCTGATACAGAAGTGGTGGTGGCAGGCTTAGTGGTGCTGGCAGCTCTGAGTTCAGCAGAACAAATGGGTTATGGTGGCATGAAAAGCTTCTGCCCATTCCAAATCCCCAAATGCCAGCCTGTCTTTGAATTCAGATTGCACAGCCCATCCGTTGAAAATCCAAGGCAAAGAACGCTTTCTCCCACCCCTTGCTTTATAGTGCTGTCCATTGCTTATCAAAGAGGTCACTTTACTTCTTATTTTCCAATCCAGACACTTAAGAGAGTCTCCATTCACAGAGAGAAAAATGATTTAGCTTCCCTGATTCTAGAAGCCAACTTTGAAAATTGAATACTGCCTGCTATTTAAAATTGGCTCTATAATGGGAAATTCATACGAAAGCTACAGTCCCAAAGCATGCTTACCTATCAATAATATAAATTAAATTTCAGTGAAATTAATTTCCAAGGAAAAATACAGAGGACTGGTCTGCAAGGTTCTTTATGAATATTTTTCCTGTGCGTTAAATGAGACAAAATAGATTATTTGATTGAAATCAAAGGTTGATGTAAAATGTTGCCCCAATCAAGTAAAGAGGAAAAGCCGGTTAAATGACAAATTCTTCTCATTAGTGCAGTGTTCTCACAATGCTGGAGGTATGATTGTATCCATTTCTTTTTACAGCAGATTCACCATAAAGCAATGAACAAAATTTTAATCATTTACAACATTTTGGAGAAGTAGGAACATTCAAACAAAGATTCCAAATGCAAATACTTACAAAGATATCTGAAGTATCTGCATAGTTATAAACTGGGTGGTTGTATGCTTGGACTTTCAAACAAGAATCAAAATGGGGTAAAGGAGGGATGCATCTGTATCAGCAGAGTAGATATAAGGTAGTTTAAAAAGTCCCAAATACATTATGGGGGGGGGGCTCCAAATACTTAAATTTTTTCCAGTGTTTAATAGATTACAATGCTGATGTTTGAACAAAAATACCTGGTACCGGTTGCTGTAGCAAAAGAAAGAAGCAGCAACACAGTAGAAGATTGATAGCAAAAAGTTCTAGAAGCTCCAATTGCTGAGCCCTGGGGAGGCCTTAGATTAGTGTCAATGGACTATTTTTATTCTGGGATGTTTGGCCCTGTTCTGGAAGTTTTTCTTCTTGAGGTTTCACCAGTCTCTGTGGCCAGCATCTTCAGAGGGCAAGGAGCTCAAGGAACTGGGAATTCTCTCTGTGCTCTGGGGCATAGATTGAATGAGATTTTGGGTTTTTAAAGTTGTGCAAAAGAGGAAACATGTCCTATTCAGGAGAATAGGTGTTAGTCATTGTATTGTGATGTAAAAGGATTAAGAAGTTTCACTGAAATCAGTGGTGGGGGTGATCCTTCTTTGTGGTTGATGGGTATCATTAGCTGTTCTATTGTGTGAACTGATCACTGGTGCTTGTGGCTGGGTGGGAGAAGGCCTTTGATAATACATTGCTATACTATTCAAAATTTTATCAAATGGATGTTTGGGTTTCAAACACTTTCAGGATAGACTACACTAACAATGTTACTGAGTTTTCCACAACATTTGTGCAATGGAATCTAGGGGAACATTTCCACCAATAGAAAGCACAGTTATACAAGCCCTCACTTATCATAGCATTCCCCCTCTCTACACAGACAAAACAAGGTCTCCCCAAAAGTCTTCACTACTAGCTGTGCTGTTCAGGATTTCAAGGACAACGAAGGGGAGAAGCATAGATAATGGTCTAAAAATTTCCTTTGCTGGCCCAAGGACTTAACGTTTTTGGTGAAATGAATTTCCAACATTGAACAATATTAAAGCAGGAATATGTTGTGTATTGCTCTGCCTGTTTTATTCATTTTGCCTGAACTTATCTACGGTATCTTAGTTTTTTCATTTGTGCTAACTGATTGAGTGATTTGCTATGTTCTATGAAATTCAACTCAAATCTTAACTGAGGAGCATTTTCCTTAAAATTAAACTTGCACAGCATTAGACATGCAAGCTTCCTTGCCTACTCATACCGTTTATATGCATGTTGTTTAAATCTTTAAAAATATGTACTATTGCCAGAGGCACATTGAGCTTTCATCTAGAAAGGACTAAATTGACTCCAATTTGCATGTTGCAAGGTGAAAAAGAACTCAGTATTGACTTATTTTGGCAAACAACTGATGTATATAAATGGAATCTATAACAGGTATGGACTTTTGTTTTCTGAACTGGTTACTGAGAGAATTCATAAGCACTAATACTGCACAAGTCAATGAAGGATTCATTTCACTGTTTAGCTCAGGTCTGTTTCTATTACAGTGTTGAAATAAGATTGCCTAGAATGCTGTCTGCAACCTTAAAAATACCCTAGACTCAACCAACAAGGGACAGGTACTTAATTCCAAAACTCGATTATTACAGAATATAAGGAAAAAAGACAGGTTGCAATAGCATTTTTTGGAATTATAATATATTTCATGGATCAAGTTTTTAAATCATATAAACACTCACCTTTTCAATTTGAATGCAATGAACGCCTGGACTAACAGGGGTGGCAGAGGGGAGTAGTAATCCCATGGTGACCTGATCCAGTGCTTGTCTACATATAAACAAAGGCATGCATTAGGTGTGTGTCACCTCTTGGAATGTATGCATCAGAGGACAGCTGCCATGATGCCAAATCTTTGCCAGCTACTGTTCCAACAGTCAACTGGGAGGAACAATTTGGTGGCCCTCCAGATGTTCTTGAACTGCAACTCCCAACAATCTTTATTGTTAGCGATGCTGACGAGCATTACAAACCAACACCGTTCGGATACATTCCCCACCATGAAGTACGAAGGAGCTCATTTGCTGAACACACAATAATGCTTTATTGAAGTCTTGACTAAGAGGAGTTAATACTGAATGCCAAAGAAAAGTCTCTTTTATACTGCAAAGTATTATCTCCATCCCATTAGATTCTTTTTAAAAATGGAAACAACTTCTGATTAAGTTGATATACAGTAATGCCTTGAATTATGAATGTCTTGAGTTAAGAAAAACTTGAATTACAAAAGGAAATCCAGAGGTATAGGAAAATTTAGAATTACAAAAATTTAACCCTTTTTTTAAGTTATGAAAAGTTTCCAGTTGTAATACTGCCATAGAGAAATAATATGCCCCAGGAATTCACCTTCCTTAATGTCAAACTCACATTTTTCCAGCTTAGCATATAGTCCGTTTTCCTGGAGACGCTGCAAGACCTGACGAACATCTTGAACATGCTAAGCTGGATCAGCGGAATAAATCAGGATATCATCTAAATAAATGACCACACAACGATCTAGTAGATCATGGAAAATGTCATTCATCATCCGCTGGAATACACTGAGTGTGTTTTTCAGTCCAAAAGGCATTACCAAATGTTCATATTGGCCGTACCAGGTCCGAAATGTGGTTTTCCACTCATCTCCTTTACGGATATGCACCAAATTATACGCCCCACGAATGTCCAGCTTTGTATAACACTTTGCCCCTTTTAACCGGTCCAAAGCTCAGAGATTAGGGGTAAAGGATACCGGTCCCAAATAGTGATCTTGTTTAATGCCCAGTAATCATTACAAGGTTGAAGCTCCCATCCCTTCTTCTTTACAAAGATCACTGGTGCGGACAATAGCGATTTGGAAGGGCGTATAAACCCACATCAAAGGTTCTTGTCTAGGAAAGCCCTCAGAGCTTCTAACTCAGGTTCAGACATGGGATAGACTCGTCCCACAGGGAGGGGTGCCCCAGGTATCAGATCAATGGCACGGTCATAGGGCCGATGTGGAGGTAACTTGTCAGCCCCCTTTTCCTCAAATACATCTGCAAAGTCTTGGTATGCTTGGGGCAAGACAGGATCATATCTCATGATCCTGGTGTGGCTACATTGGCTTCTTGTCTGCTTCCATACCAAATTCACTGCATTTATTATATATATATATATTTATTTATTTGCTGGATTTTTTATACTGCTCATATGGCAGCGAGGCCACTCTGGGTGTTTACTAATATTAACCTATAAAGCCCTTAATGGTTTGGGACCTCATTAGTGCATCTCTTCTTAAGATTGTCTATCCAGATCACACTTTTTCCTAGGCATTGCTAATGTGGTTGAAAACCCAAGGAAGACACAGAAAATGACCACCATGATCAGAGCCTTTTTAGTAATGGCCACAATGCCTTAAAAAGCACTGCATGTATGCATTCCAGACATTCTTCGTCCTGTCCTTCAAGAAATTTTTTAAAACCTTATTTTTAAGCAGGTCTTCAAAATGAAATGAAACACCATTTTGGCCTTTAGTGTCCATCTCTTGTCCTGACTATACCTAGTCTAAATAATTACAATAATAAATAAACTGGTATACAAATTGAGAATTTAATGATTTCCCAGTTATTGCCTTATCTCTATCTGAACTCTAAATTTTGGCCCACCCCAGTAAACCACATTGAAAAGGTCCAATTACAGCTTTAAGATCCATAAGAAGAGCCATGCTGGATCAGGCCAAAGGCCCATCTAGGCCAGCTTCCTGTATCTCACATTGGCCCCACCAAGTGCATCTGGGAGTGCATGAGATTAGCTATCTGTCTCCTGGTACCAATCTTCTGCATCTGGTCCTTGAAGTACCCCAGTTTTAAGCCTGGAGATTACATATATCCATCATCCAAACAATATGGAATTAGACAAATCATAAAATTCAGGCAAACAAATACATGGGGATGTTGATAGAAGAGGTTGTGTGCCTCTGTTTTAGTTCTCATATGATCAGTGTCTGTGGAGGCATGTAGTGTACCAGCAGCCTAAATGCAATGTAGAACGCATTATATATTACCAGGTATACCAGTGTTTCCTTGCAACCATGCTGGCCACATGGTCATGGACTTGCACAACACTGGCTCTAAGGCTTGAATACGGAGATGAGCACCGCCCCTAGAAACAGACACAACTAGGACACATGTGAGGGGGGGGGAACCTTTACCTTTACCTTTTCCTTTTACCTATATTAAAGAAAGCTAACCTAGAAAGAAGACTTTGCGGGAATGTGAAGATACTGATAAATGAATGCAACAGTGCCTTTAGTCTATGTCATGTGTTGCACTGTTACAAATTTCCTGGAACCCATGCATTGCACATAAGATTTATTCATCCAGCAAATTTGACAAACAGAACAGTGGTTTCCTTTTATACCACACACTCATTTTGATGGGTTTCATCCACACAAATTTCACAACACATTGAAAAGAACAGTGGAGCAGAAAGATACTTTTTAGTGAAAATGAAAGAGACACAGTGCCATTCCTAACTGTCAAAACAAGCAAATAATTGCACTGAGCAGCAATTCTACTGCATGTGTATCATTAAAGAATTCATCGGATGGCAGGGGGAGCAAATCTGTCATCCAGTCCCTGAAATGAAATCCTCATTAAAACTTGAAAAGCGTGTAATATTTGCAAGAAAATGATTGCCTTTTTTTTGGTCTGCTTGTCCTTTATTGCCAGAAAAAATCCAGGATGGTGTTGTGTTGCCTTGATTTTTTTTTTTTTTTGCTCCCTAGTGAGATGAACTGAGACTCCCTCCTGCCTGCTTTGCCATAGCTGAAGAGTGTCAAGTGATTGTGTTAGGATAGGAACTCATCAATCACTGCATAACCAAGTGCACAGATAGGATATTCAACCAATCAGGAGCTCTTTCCACTTCCTCTTCATTGACTGTTCAGTGATGTTTGGAGCCAAGCTACTCTTGATGCTTAGCTTTACAAAGCTGATGCCTGCCTTGCTCTCGTTTGCAATA
Organism: Phrynocephalus versicolor; assembly: GCA_023846285.1. Lineage (NCBI taxonomy): Eukaryota > Metazoa > Chordata > Lepidosauria > Squamata > Agamidae > Phrynocephalus > Phrynocephalus versicolor. The sequence goes on from JAHTLZ010003307.1 coordinate 4,915,233, forward strand.
GACAACCAGGTTCTGGGACACTGGCTCCCAATATAGGTGTTCTTGGACTTCATTTCCCAGGAGCCTTCACCACCAGCTGTGCCAGCCAGAGTGCCTGGAGGTTGCAGTCCAAAGACCCATGGGTTGCGAATACTTTTCTCTAGCATGGAGCCTTCTTCACTATGTTGCTAATTCCCAACTCATCCTTCCTCTGAGTAGTGTACGTACGTTTTCATTGGATGCATGGATTGCTGCAGGGCTAGCAACATTGGTACAACCGCATTTCCCGGTTGTCTCCAGGAAGACAATCTATGAGCTCAGGGGCAAGTGCTAAATGAATACAAACATGCAAACCAAAAGATCTAAAGCACAATGAACATTTTACACTCATAGATGGATATAATAGAACTGGTATCTCATACAATTGCACATTCAGGATGCCCAGTTGTTGCTTCTTTGGCTCAACTTCTTTCTCAGGAAATCAACCCTCCTTGCCCTCCATCTCCTTTTTAAGAACATATCTAAACAGGCCAATAATGGGCACCTTCTATTTGCTTTACTGTTTGGGCGTCTGTGCCAACCTCGTTAAGGAAAGGAGGACACAATAAGAAACCGATTTGCTTGAAATGGCATTTGCTAATCTATAGTCATGAATGCAAAATGATAATTTTTCACCTTGAACAGAAATACAGTGCATCACAAATAGCAAAGACCTGTGTGAGTCTGCTGGCCAGCAACTTCAAGTTCATTGATCTTTCTTCTTAAGGTTCATTAGCTTTAAGTCAAGCTTGGATTTAAAAGGGGCTTTAATAAAATAATACAAAAAAGGCTATTGGTCCCATCAACTGTTTAAATGGAAGATTGTCCTCCTTAATACTTTGAGCCAAACTAGCTTCCACACACTTTTGAGATTTACACAGACTCACAGAAGGCTGTGGTGGGGTTATGCCATGGAAGTATGCAAAGTGTGTGCAAGGATATTGCTAGGTTAATTTCAGTTTTCCTCTTGGGAAGTTTTTTGGTCCCCTCCACAAGAATATCTCTGGTTGCAAAATAAATTTGTTCCTGCTTTGAAAAATACATGTAGAATGAACTTTTTTGGAGTTGAATTGGACATCAGAAGCATTCATAATACCCAGAGCCCATTCCAAAATAAAGGAGATGTGGCATTTGGAGGTGTGTGAAAGTTGCTATAAAATGCAACTTTGTAATTTGGTAACTGGGCAAAGCAAGTACGGTGTGTACAGAGTCAATGGAATGTGTTCAAAAATGTACAGCACATATTAAAATGTGTTGTTGGGAAATGTTTTACTGGGGAAAACAATCATATAATGAGCTACAAATAAATGACTCTACAATTGCTGGTAGAATTCAAAGAAATACAACAAAAACAAAACAAGAGTTTTGTCCCATCTTTAGCCAAAAAGAAACAACACTTCTTTTTACATAGCTTCCCACATAGTTTGTAAAGAAGGCCTGGGGTCTCCTTCTCAGGAAAGCTGGCTGGCTATGTTCTTCCTACCATCCTGATAGCTTTGATTATGAGCTTCCTCTTTTATTTACTAATCAATAATCTATTCTTTCTGGCTTACTTCTTTAAATATACCATATTGGCCATGGGTCGAATGGCAGCCTCAGTGAAATAAGTCCCTTCTTTCCTCCAGTTTATCACATCTGGATAATGTGTCTATCTTTTTGACCATTCTCAGATGAAATAAATGCTTAGTTAATTTGGTTTAACCTAAACACAGTATTTTTATTCAAAAGTTTGATGCCAAAATAAAATTAAAATTACAATGCTACAAGATACAAGATTCATGCTCAGAAAATATAGGGCTCTTCCAAGGTAAAGTAAGTTGGTGGCACTCAGTCTCTGGTAAGTTACTAAAATCTGAAGTAAACACACTGAGGCTTTCTAGTGTGTACTTTTGTCTTTTTCCAGCTTTAAAATTACCTCACTTAATTATACGTTACCATGTTAAAAGTTTGAATACCTACCGGAGCTTGGTGCTCAGCTAAACATTCTCACTAGACCCCTTCCATGCTAGTTAATATAGAAATTCATTCTGATAATATGTTTAGTCCTCTTTACTCATTAAATGGACCTCTGCCTTCTCGATAGACTCATGAACCTCACCTATGGCTTATGGCCTGTTTCATATACAGCATGTGCAGATATATCCCTATCTTATTTACTAAATAGGCCATTAAAACAAAGAAAATAACCATGTCTTAAAAGCCAAAAAAAAGGAGGGATTCCAAAAGCCTACAGTGTCCAGTCTGGGATTTTGACTAATGCACGTGCTAGGGCTCACTCAGTAGAAAGAGATTAACTTTAATAAAGAATGGGCAGAAAACTCTGGATGAAAGAACTCTTCTCTTCCATATGCAATATTTTTTGTGTATATGGCTATTTTTTCCCTCTAAATTTGTTAGACTAAAAAATGAGGGTTGTCTTATACATGGAAGTAAGCCAAGGAGGGAACTGTGTGGTTGTGAAACTGTAATTTTGGGTTGTAAAAGTTGGGGTCGTCTTATACATGGGAGTGTCTAATAGATGAAAACAATATGAGTAAATAAGACTGTGTTCTCGTGATCCAAGTTAAAAGTTCATTTTAGCACAAAGGAATGGTACCAGCTTCACATGCCATACACAGATACTGTAAATGGTATCCTGCATCTTGTCTTACATCACGGGACTGGAAGTACAAATACACATTGGCTTGTCACTATCATAGCAATGGTAAAAGGAAAAAATACAGAGAAATAAAGCTGACAAAGGAGGGCTAGTCAGAGTGTTCCCTATTATAAATACATATAGCATAATAACACATGTAAACACTCAGCAATATCCCATATGGACATATAGACAGCAGCCTGTTATATACCAGGAACTAGAAGCAAGCTGAATTCAGCCTCCCATTGCTCCTTACCATTGTCTAATCACTGCAGTCCTACAATATTTGGAGGTCCACTGATTTCCTCCCCCTGGTTTCTACAACACAGTCCATGAAAAAATGTGCAGCAAGATGCACAACAGATTCCAGTGCATGCATTGGCATAGGATATACACAAGCGTATTCAGCAGCAAGTCACAGGCAAATCACAGCAGCACACTATACTAAAATAAAAAATATATTAAAAAAAAACCATGCAATAGCACACCATGCAGATCAATGCAGAAATGCACAAAGTTTCAGTCTAGAATCTGTAGCAATGACATTGCTTTTGTTTGTTGTTGTATTTGTTCTTTATTGTGTGAAGCAAGTTTTGCCAGAGAATGTTCAGTCTGCTGAACAGACATGAATTGCACTACTTGCCCTTAGTTCAACGACTTGATTATAAAACGAGTGATTGAAAATGACTGACTTCAAATGACTTTGACATCTCACTGCATTTGGGAAAGGCAAGAGGGGTCAGGCAGACTAGCAAAAGCACCACCTTGCAACAACTAGGAATGATTAATATCATATAAGCCATGAAAAGGAACAACTCTGGCATGTCTTGAAGTGTTAATGAAATTACTGCACATGCTGAGATACTTTGTATAGAGAGGTGAGACACGTTTTTGGGATTAAAATTGGGCTACAATTTATTGATTTGAATTCACTCAATTCAACTGTTAAATGTCCCTTAAACAAGGGGGCCTGAATGTAGTGCAAGTGGATCAGTTAATGATTCCTAATAGTATTACAAGGGCACTGCCCACCTGTTCAGCACCCTCTCAAAACCTGCAGTCTGGGCAGCCCTCATTCCTAATCTTTGAACTATTTATACCTAACACATAATGTTCCTAAATTACTAATCTATTTCCTAATTCATATTGAGGGCTACCGGCTCAATAAGGGTACATTATTCAATAACTTTCACCTGACTTAAATTTACCACTTGCACTACCCGCCAATTGTGACCAGTTATAAATCTCCCCTTAGCCTTAAAGAGAATGGAATGGGTGAAAACTCACTGTCACTCTGGTCCAATCTGAGTTGAAGCCAAACATTCCCATCTGGCCTGTATGCAACCAGCTAATCTCATTCTCTTATTAGGGAGGGAAGGAGGGAGGGAGGGAATATGGCTGGATTGAAAAAGAGGCCTTTCATCATGTGGCAAGGCCTTATCTAACCTACTGCCCCTGCAAGCAGCCCCATAGGCTGCACACATGTGACACCAGCTGGTTGGGTAGACAAAGAGGCCCCTCCCAGCACTGTGGCTGATAGAAACCACTATATGTAGTGTATCTTGGGGACTGTGGCAAATACTTGTAAACAATTGGGGGGGGGACATGTATCCTTCCATGCTGTTGTTGAGTGCAACTCTTACTACAGGGCAATACTGTAAAATTGCTCGCCCTTGCTTTTAAATAGGGTGCATATCATACATACATGTTGCGAAGGAGCCTCAATGAAAAGATTACATTGAATGCATCTTTCAATATGCTGCCCAAAACTTTTTAAAAAATGTTACTGGATCTGGAAAACACAAATAAAATGCAATAGTTTTTTCAAAAGTTTTCAACAATTCACAATTCCATGTACATTTTTAAAAAAAAACAGGTGTAATTTATCCAGGTTTCATAAGGCTTTTCTAAAATGGGGTCAGATTATACTCCTCTCAAAGTAGATGTTCTAGCAAAGTTTCCTACTGATAATATTGTTCTGATTTTATGAAAAGCATTTTCAGGTTTTAGCTAAGGCATTGTGTTTGTGTATGTTAAAAATACATGCATTATCCGAACGATTATAGCATTGGTCTGGGATAATTTATATATATTAAACCTCTGAGAAGCACTAGCTGATTTTGCTTTTAGATCTCAATATAAATACAGGTCTTCTATTTGTTAGTCTCCTATATTCAGCACCACCTGTTTCTTCTTTTTATAACTCCATTATTCTGCAATATGACAGTGATGCATTACTGTCTTGGTGATGAGACATTACTTTGTACAGTTCCATATATCAAATAATGTTTTCAGCAGCTGAGCATCTGATCTTTTTTGCCTCTTTCCTTTCAAAATGGCAAGCAGGACCTATTTGTTTCATATTACTGCTACTGTTATTATTATAATACCACTATTGAGATTAGTATATTAAAGTGATTTGACTTCATAATTCTAAGATAGAACAATATCTGCCCAGGTAACGAGGCTCTAAAAGTCATTAGTGGAGAAAAAAGATTTTTTTTCATCCCCACCCTCAACACCCAGTAATTGCTTGTAGGCAATTGGCTCAATTCTAGGCTGCCACTTTATTTTCAGCAGATTGTAGGCTGCCACTTTATTTTCAGCAGATTGCCGCTACCACAGCTAAAGTGGAGGCACCTACTGCTAGGCAAATCAGCAAGCACTTCCTTCTGCCTGCCTTCTTGTTGAAAGTCTTTAACTCACCTCTAGGATTAAAAACCACAAGGAACAGGGATGTTTATACAAGGAAATCAAGACATGTTTTGATGGATCGTTGGATCCTTGCCATGTCCTAAGGTTTTTTTTTTTTAATTGAATGGTGAATTTATATATTGGTGTGCATGACATTTTTCACAGCCCGGCCTAGAGTTTTTAATTGGTTTCTCCTTTAAGAATCCTCACTCAAGAGAGCAGCTCACTCTAATAAAGTACAGAACTCAGGACTTCCGCTCTTCCTTCACCAGACTGCCCTTTCTGGCTCAGAGAGGCTACTACATGTAGAAGGGAAGGGAAGGAACAGAGATGAAACTAAGGGCTCGGTCACATGTCCCTTTAAAAACAGTTTAAATTACTAAAATAAATCGTGCCCAAAAATGCCGTCCTCATGGCCTCCGGACTTTTTGAAAAAAAAGAAGAAAACCCGCTAATGCTCCCTTAAGCGAGGTTTCTGTGATTCACCTTCCAGGCTGGGCATTTTTTGCCTCGCTTTGAAAATCCAGCTTTTAAGGAGGCAGACGCTGTGTGACCCCACTGATGATCCAGGTTTCTTTTTCTTTCTTTTTACATAGCACCCACTGGCTGTTCCTGGGGCCGATCGGCACTGGTTTTTTAAATTTGCCTGCATATCGGAGTAACAGGAAATTCTATCTGTCCAACAAACATTAATTCCCCCCCAGAAAAGTCTTCCGTTTTTTCTCAAATGCTAGCACCACCTGCTGGCCAAGGGGACTGAACTGCACTTTAAAATTGAAAAAACAGATTTTGACATGAGACCTCTTCTCCCACATTTAAATCACGTGATGGGACAAAGAGGAAAAGCCAGACCTTCAGAAGATCAGGATCGAAGCCCAGGTGTGACCACAGCCTAAGACGGTTACTTCACATCCATTCTCATCCTGGGACGAAGTTTGTTGCATGTTGATGTCGGTGGTAGTCAGGTGGTCTTCTTCTGGTTCTGTCCCTGTTCCTGTGTATGCACGGGAATGATTGATGATACCAGCATGACAGTTAATGCACGTCCTCGTTCCGTGATGAGATGTGAAATTTCATGCCTTCTTTCTCCATTTTTTTTTTGGCCCGACCTTCTGTTTTTCGATGTTTTGATTCTCCGAAGCCTTGCCTTCAATGCGTTACGGAGAAAACTTTGATGCATTTGTCTTTTAAAAGCTATTCACTGCATTGCTAACTCCACAGGGAATTTACTGGCGAATGTTGCTTTGCGCTCCTGCCACTAGATGGGTTCTGTTCTTATCATTCCACGACGAGTGTGACTTCATGGTCTCTCGTTTCAGAACGAAAAGCGTGATGAGCAGATTCCTGAGGCCAGGGAGGGGAATCTCTCATCCCACTTAAATCACAGTTCAGGGGGTGTGGTCGGGATGAACTCCCCTCATCCCGCAATGGACGTGCAATAAGATTACTTCGTACTGGTCCCAAGCGGGACCGCAAACAGCAATGAGATGGACATGAAGTATCAGCCTTGGTAGTTTCACTTGCTTTCATTTGGCCACAGGCTTAGTTGCAACCAAGTGTAGGATCCGAAGGGGCTGCACTAAGAGGAGGTGACTGTGGACATGTAATAAGGGGTAATAAGGGAATCTGAGAGACAAGATACTGAGTGAAAAACAGAAGTCATGAGAGGAAAATATCACAAATCAGGGGTGGGCAACATACACCCCTCCATGGGGTGTATGCAAGACTTAGGTGAGCCTTTTTTCCATTTTTGAGTGGAGCACCCATCCTCTGCCATGACAAACCTATTGTAGAAAAATTTGATAGAAATTCTGCCCTACTTAAATGCCATTTCAATATAGACCCAAAATGAGTGACACAGGACTGTCCGGATGTTATCTGGCTGCAATTTGTGTTAGACAGAATCACCATAAGTAATGGTTATAGACTGTGGGCACTGCAAATCAGTAACCTCTGGAAAGCCCTGAGTTGCCTAAAGGATATTTAGAATCTGGCACTTTTTCAATAGAATATCTGTTCAAGTGTCCTGCCACTAAGATCTACTGTAACTGTTCTCCCAAAGTTTTGGAGTTGAAACCTCTATGTCATTGCTTTAACGGAGGAAATTGCAGAATCAGACTATCACAGAGAAAACATTACCAGATCAAGCCATCTCATTTACTTCTCTCCACATAAATGGTGTATAACAATAGACATGCAGATTAAAATAAACACCATGAAATGCCTTTGAAAATGAATGAAACGTTTCTTCATATTGCAGATACTTGTTAAGGTATGATCTTTACACTCAAAGATTTAGGTTGACAATGATTTAAGCAAACACTGTTCTAAAATCATGATAATCCCTTGCAATAAACTTAATTAGAATCACAGTGCAGGCATTGGATATGACTTACAATGCAGTCTAACAAAATAAGTTACAATGGTGATTATATTATTACAGGGTGTAAGAAGGAAGTTAAGGAAAATGGAAGACTATAATTGCTTTTTCAACATTCCCCTAGCACTGTGTTAGGATGGATATAGTATACTTATTCTCTATGATACATAAATTGCAAGATAATTATTTCAGAGCTGCACTGTATATATACTGTCCAAGTAATGTTCCAGATAAAAATGCCCTCAGGCAACTCACCTTTTATATTGTGTTTCTTCTAGTAAATCAATAGTTCATTACATTATTAATAAAAATGCAACAAGCCAAATTCTGCTATCACTTATACTGATGATATCCTGAGGGTTTTTTTACAGCACACTTTTTTTCTCCTTTTTTAAAAAGAAGAGTTATACTTAAAGCTCAAATAGAATGTTTGTGGTACGGCAGTAAACAAAGAATGTGTAGGCAGAAAGCAACAACTGATTTAGGCTTTTCTGTGCTCTCAGTGTATCTACATTTCTATCTGAATAAAATTCTTCTTGGTTAATTTAACTGAGTGCTTCTGTTGCAAGGCTGCTGGTTTTAGTCCAAAACTGGTATTGGAAGAGAATATGAGGAGGAGGAGGAGGAGGAGGAAGACGATGACGTTTAGGTTAATTTTGGTGATTTTGGTGAGACACAACAGTGAGGGGAAACGAGAGGAAGGGAAGAGGAATGGAACTTGTGTCTATGTAGTTATAGTTTTAGTGATATTTGGGCATGGAAACCAGAAGATAGAGTCAAGAGGAAAGAGATCCAATAAGAGGTATCAAGGTCGAAGCAAGAAAGGGAAGCAACAAAATGGAAGACCGAGAGGAAAAGACTGAAAAATCTGCACAAGGAATTATTTACTATGGTGTAGCCTAGCATTCTTGTTTAAAGGACAGAGAAGAAGGACCATATTATTGCAATGTCGGAACGCAGGAATGGACTACGTTGTTTGGTGTTTTGATGCTAACTTAGTCCTTTTGGAAATGTTGGAGGTAGACTAGTGATGAGCTATGGAAAGTAAGGTGGCATTATGTCTCATGTGTTGTTTTGTGCTATCAAGTCACCTCCAGCTTTCAGGAAGTCTAATGAATTAGTGAGCTCCAAAAAGCCTTGTCATAATCAGTTCCATTCCAGTCTTCCAAACTCAAGGACACTGTTTTCTTTACTGAATAAACAGCTTAAATTGGGTCTTCTTTTTTCCCAGCTGCCTTCCTTTTTTTTTTTTTTTTGTAGCATTAATCCCCTTCTTGTGAATCTTGACGTCTCCCAATGCGTCCAAAGTATAGTGACTAAAGTTCAACCATTTTTGCTTCAAGGGAGAAATTGGGCATGATTTGATGTAGCACCCACATGTTTTTCTTTCTGGCAGTCCATTTGTGAAGCTATTGTTTGCCCTTTTTTTCACTACAGGAAAGCATTCAGTGTCTCCATATTCTCTCCTAACAATAGTATATTATTTTATTTATCTAAAATATTTTACCCCACCTTTTCTCCTGGGATCCAAGGTGGCTTATATCATCAAACTATCAAAATACAAGATTGAAAGCTAAAACCAGTATGCAAATACTAACATGGATCAAGAAGATGCCACCATGAAAAAACAGTAAACAAACAATGCAAAAAATGCACCCATAACAAACTCCAACTCAGCAGCCATTCAATCAGGAAGAGGTACAAGATAAAGAGAAAGGTCTTGGCCTGCTTTCAGGAGGACAGTGACAATGGGGCCAGGCGGGCCTCCTCTAGGAGAAAGTTAAGTATAGATGATGCATCAGGGTAATGAAATGTTGTGGCACCCCAGCTACCTTTAGAACAATCCATACATTTTCATGATCCACACCATCCAAAGCTTTTTTACGCTCTGCACATGAAGCAGAGACTGGTTCTCACCCACAAACACTCACAAAGAAACAAATGTGTTGGTTTTTATAGTGCCACAATATTGTGTCCCTTTTTAAAAAAGGAAAAAATTCTCCCCGCACCTCCAGCACTGTAATTTGGCCAGCTGCAAGCTTAAGAGCACATTCTGCCCTATTCTGAGTACATCTTGCAACATTCTTGCAGGCAGGCAGGGACCACTTTTGGTGCCAGGATCATATTATGTAGTACCTTAAAAATAATTGCATGCTGTCAAGTCAGTTTACTTTTCTAACTATATATGTGGTGAGCCTGTAGCTTGGTCTGAGGGTGAATGTTCCCAGAAGACTCCCAAAAAGAAAGATTCCACTAGAAAATAAGGTGCATGCTCCACGCATGACTTCTAAACAGTGGCTTTTGTGCCACTGCATCATCAAATATCAGATGCACCAGAATGTTGGAATATTTGGCAAGATTTACATTTCAGCCATTACAGGATTAATGTGAATGCAGAGTATTACGGGCTGGATTTAATGTGAAGAGTGAAGCCGATTGGTTGTTGAAATCACGCCACTTGGAATGTTCTGGTAGAAGTCTAGTTAGTGTGTGTGTGTGCCTTGTATTCTTAGAGAAGAGAAGTGTGTTCCTGGCTAAGCAAGATGGCTGTTAGAATAGTTATAGTTAGAAACCTCCCATGTACCCTTCCCTTTTAGTTAAATAAATAGTTTTTTCATATAGTAACACAAGAGGTCTCTCTCTTATTAGAACAACTAAAATCATCTGCAACAACCGATCCAACAAAGATCCCCAACACAGAAGAATGGGGGTTGGGGAGTTCCCAACTTCCAACTATACCATGATGCATCAGTAATATTATGGTTCAAAGAATGGATAAAGTTAGAAGATGAAAATTACTGAAATTAGAAAAGAAAGACCTAAGATCTGGAATGCATGCATACTTATGGGATGATAAGAAAAAAGCAAACAAGGTTTTTGAAAATAGCTTGGCAAGGAAGGCCTTGATTGAGATTTGGGGGAAAATATAAATGGAAATTTTATAGAGGAATGGCATTGTGGATGTCTCCACATGAGGTTCTTGGGAAGCAAATAGATGTGAAATCAGGGGAATGGCTGACATATAGAGAACTATTATTAAAGACTAAAGAAGGCAAATTAAGATTAAAAATAAGAGAAGGATTAGTTTAGGAGGGAATTATATATCATTGGTTCTCTCATAGACAACTTTTGGAAAGGATGAGTATGGACAGTAAATTAACAGGTTTTGTCAAACAGACCTCAGATTTAGATAAGGTAATTTGGGGAAAAGAAGAACATCAAATCTCAAAACTGTATAAACTGTTGTTAGAGAGAAATGGAGCAAAAGGTAATTAAGGAAAATATGATTAAATGGATGTAGGACATAGGTAAAACAATACAGCTTGAGGACTGGTATACAGCATGGAATGAAAACCAAAAATCAATTACAAGTACTGATCTGAAAGAAAATTATATAATAGTCTTATATTGATGGTATATAACTTCCAAAAAGCTAGCAAAAATAACTAAACCAAATTTAAAAAAATGTTGGAAAAGTAAATCAGAAAAGGGCTCACTCTAGTACATATGGTGGAACTGTAAGGTAATAAAGAAGTTTTGGAGGGAAATTGACTATATACTGACCAAGAAATTGAAGCTACAAATAGAATCAAGACTAGAAATTTATTTGTAAAATATGATAAGAGGAAAATTAAGACAGGAGGCTAGAATACGTTTATATATTTTAGGTGCAGCTAGAAATCAAATAACAAGAGAATGGAAAAGCGAAGAAGAAACGTTTGTTTGTTGATGACTGTTTAATAAAATTACAAGGGTATATATTTAAGGGATAAACTCACAAAATCATTAAAGGGAGAGTCTGCAACAAAACTTGAAAATCAGTGGGGTGATATAAAGAAGTACTTAGAAGGAAGATGCAGAAGAGTAATTAAAATCTGAAATCAATAAAATGTTATAGAATGTTATTATAATAAGCATAAAAATCACTCTCAGTTATGTACAGTATATATGATGTAACATACAGTGGTTTATTCTTTTTATTAAAAAAAGAAATGTTAGGAATGTAAAAAAGACTAAACAAAGGTATTATATGAGGAAAGAAAATAACAAATGGAAATTAATACAAAGGAAGTTAAGGAGAAGCAATTTTCCACTGAAAACAAGAAATATATTAAACTGTTTTGTTATGTTGTAAAGTATTGACTTTTAATTTATTAATAAACTTTTTATATATAAAGTTTATATATGTGCCACAGTAAATGTAGTCAGAGGAACAGGTTGGATCATTTCCTTCAAGAAACGGCAGTGGGTCCCACTCCCAATTATAGGTGATGGAACATGAAGAATTAATGTGCTATTTCTATATTTTAAAATCATGGAAAATTTGCATTTGAATAGTGCACCTTTCCCCACTGCCCACTCGGTATGCATTTCCCTTAAAATACACATTTTGCATGCTGTTCCTTCTAAAATATTCATTATATCCCCTAAAGTCTGTATTTCTGTACAATTTTTACCAGAAAACTAAATCTTAATATTTAGGGAAACACACAGCCCAGCTTCTGAGCAGGGAGATGCCTTATCCTGAAACAATTGGAGCAGTGTTCCCATTGCTCAATCTATAAGTCAACTTTAGTCCAACCTGTTTATTTATCCAGGATGCAGAAATTAAGGTGGTTCGCTTAAAAATACACAACACAAATTATATTTTCTTTAGTAGGTTGAGAAGGGAAAGGAAAAATGCAGAATAAAATACACAAAACAATTATATTTTCTATAAGAATTTAAAGGAGAAAGGGAAAAAGAGATATAAGATGAGGAAGAAACAATTCAGAGATGATAATGTTACAATAGTTAATGCGGGATTAAAAAAAAGAGGATGATAAACTTTTAAGGCAGGACATATGGTAGCCTAGCCTCTCATATTTCATGGATATATCCATTCAAATTGTTTTAACATTGCATCAGAATTTCATTGATTTCGACTCTTCTTAAGTAGATTTTTTTCATACTTTGCAAATACCTGATCTCCTCTGCTTCATTTATGTCACCCCCCATTCTACTCCAATAAATGTAATTGGATCATCGCAAATGCCATGCTCCCTGAACTGTCTAGACATGAAGAATCCGAGCTAATGTTATTGTTTAACATTTCAAATATCCCTAAGTATTTGTAAGGGATTTTCTTCCAGAATGCAAAATACTGTAGTGGGGCAGGGGGAATAATAGAAAATTAATTGATTCAAGAATGAATGCACTGCCTACAGCATAATAAAGCCTCCCTCCCCTTATTGTTTCATTGTCAGTATAGTGTTTGTAATTCAGTAATGCAAAGGTTTGCTGACATATTGTTAAAGCAGAACAACTTTGTGACTGAAAAACTGCCGAGTCGGGAATTTATAAGTTTCCCCATCTTTACTGTCTCTTGTAAAAGCAGAAAATCTGCATGTCTTGTATATCTGTATGTACTGTTGACAAAATGTCTTCATGAAGCTAGAGGGTTGTTGAAGACAGCGAGCTTCCTCACTCCTTTCCCTCTGGTTTCATAGAAGTTTGAACAACTTGACTCAAGTTTCTGAGATCTGTGGAGGCCCTGATGGTATCTTCAGACATCTTGTTCACCTGAACATGTGTAAGTCTCAAACTGGACACAGCTGCACCTAAGACATGGCCCTGTCAAATATTACCTTGGACATGGAAGTATGTTACATCTTTGCATGTTGACTGTGAATGTCTATGAAATGCTCTCTGGTTGGGCTCAGGAGAGCATAATCGATACCACATCAGCAAGAGTGCTAAAAAGTTTGGGTTCCTAGTCATGGGAGTTCAGCAGCTGTGCTCGACTGCAAGGCTCAAACTGGGGACATGGAGGCAATTGTTCACACTGTCACCTCCCTGAAATGTTGCCTTGCATCTGGAATAGACATGGGCACGACTTAGCGAAATTCCCGTTTCCGTTTCTGTTCCTCGTTTCCGTTACATAACGAAAAAGGAAATGACAATTACTCTGCCAGAACTAGAACTCGAACCGACTAAAGAAAAATTGGGTCTGATTTGTTGTTGTCGTTCCTGCCATCGCGGTGATCCCGCAATGCCAAGCGGCACAGAAAAAAAAGTTTTTAAATGTTTTAAAAAACCCCGATTCCCGGCCAAAAAAGCTGGAGGAAATATGCCTGCCTGAGTGAGGGCACCTACCAGAGGGGTGGTTTCGGGGGGAGTCCCCGGCCTCCCCCCTCTCCTCCTGTCCTTCCTGGGCTGCTCTGGTGGAGTGGCGGCTGGCGGCGGGCATCCTCGTCGTCCCGCCAACGTCGCCGCCTCACCGGCTCGCCGCCGCCATTCAAGCGGCACAGAAAAAAAGTTTTAAAAACCCCAATTCCCGGCCAAAAAAGCAGGCGAAAATATGCCTGCCTGCCTGCCTGAGAGTGCACCTACCAGAGGAGTGGTTTCGGGGGGGGGTCCCCGGCCTTCCCCCCCTCCTGTCCTGGGCTGCTCTGGTGGGGCATCCTCGTCGTCTCGCCAACTCACCTGCCATGCGGTGTGGGCAGGGGATCCAAAATGGGGCGGGCGACCGCAATCTTTTTTTTGAAATCGTGGTCCAAAAACACACCAAAGCACCACAGAAACATGCGAAAATTGCTATTTTAAAACTGCCAGATTTTTTACAGTAGCAGTGGGTTTTTCTTGCAACAAAATGTCTCCTGTCCTCCTCTCCATTTATTTTATTTTATTTTATTTTATTTTATTTTATTTACACCTGCGCAATGATGGGCTGGCCATGGGAGTGGACCATGCAAATTTTTGGAGCCATTCCACCAATCGCATGGCCACTTGACCAGGTTTTGACCACAGAGACTTCTGGGATGTGCCAATCGGGCATAAAAAGCCCACTAACCCTAGCCCGAACCCGAACCCTAAGCCTAAGCCTAACCCATACACCAGTACACTGTCCTTCTAAGTGGGTCAGAGAGGCACCCAGAGGTGCACCCCAATACTCACCCCAACCTTACCTGTAACCCTAAGCCTAGCCCTTGCGCTAACCCTAACCCTAAAGCCAGATCTGTGTACTCGCATTGCACTACACGCAAGTACGCTTCCCTTCTTAGTGAGACACAGTGAGAGCCCGCATTCTCTCTCACCGACTGATGCAGAGAAGGCACCCCAAAGAGGGGTGCCTCTACCAGTCCAGCGTCACTGTCCACTAAGCAAGTCTGCAACTTAGTATGCATATCCATATGGCTATACATGCTATTTTGTAGCGGGTGACGAGAGGAGGCACCCACGGGTGTCTTCAGGAGCCCGCTTTCCCTTCATAGCGGGCCAGAGGAGGCACCCACCCCACAGAGGTGCCTCCAGGAGCCCGCTACCCCCCCCTAAACCAGTACTAATGACAGATGAAAAAACAACAAACGAAACGATAATATTTTGAAAAATTTCGCAAAAAACAGAAATGAGCCGAAACGGACCCGTCCCAAAAAAAGACAACTCGAAAAAAAAATTTTCCTGGTCATGCCCATCTCTAAGCTGGAAGCACTGCATATGGAACAGGAAAATCTGCCAGAACGCTTTATAGCCATTTTCATATTGTTCAAACTCCAAGATTACAAAGTATTCTACAGACCCTTCAACTTCTGTGTGAATTCGTAACACACTTTTCCCCAATCCTGAGGCTGCTTCCTGCACTTCATCAGACTAACGCATGAAATATCAGCCTAAATGGAAATATTTATTTTATTGATTCATTGGGTTTATATACTACCCATCTGGCAACATGACCACACAACCATACAAGAGGGAAAAAAGCAATCAAATCAAATCAAAATAAATAATATTTAACAGCAACCATATATAATAAATATAAACATTTAGAAAGAAGGTGGTAGTAGGAGTTGAAGCATACGTGCAGCAGCACGGTGGTTATATCCTGAGCTCTGGGAAAGCCTGTGTGAATGCTCAGGTTTTTAGTTTAAATGCTCTCATTGAGTACGCCAGGTGAATTTCAAAGGCTAGCGTGTGTCAAAGGCACAGGGATACTGCCAAGAATCTCCTATCCTAGTTTTATCCTTATGGCTCTTTCTTGGGGTTTAAGTCCTGAGTTACCCTGCCTGAGAGGAAGAGGTGACATGGGCAGTTCCTATTGGGGAAGCAGTCGCTCTGACAGGTACCGAGGTCCTAAACCATTTAGGGCTTTGTATGTTGTCATCATCACCTTGAAGGTGAAATTTAATCAAGAGCCAGGATGGAACTCTAAAGAGCGATTTTTCTAGATAAAAACATTCACATCATTCTGGATGGGTCTTTATTCTCCCTTAAAGAGCAAGTGTACAGTTTTGAAATGCTCTTGGATATGGATTTGACTTGGATCTATGGTTTTGTTTAGGTCCAGAAGCTACTTGGTCAGCTTTATCTCTATAGGCTTTTCCCTCTTTCCTCTTTCCCTACCCATTTTCCCTGTACCGTCCTTAAGCAGTTACATTTGACCCATTTACTTCCAGTGCTGACTTGCCTCAGTTGGATTGTCTCCCCATCTGTTTCTGTACACTGAAGAGTTTAGAGGCGGAAAAAAGGTGTCAAAAAGGTTTCTCGTCCTGCATAGATCAATCAGCATACACAGGAACTCCAGGTTTGGGTAAGACACTATTACATGTTCAATGTTCCTCTGTGGACTTCAGTGAAATGAGATTAGGACTTTTTAGTATCAGCTCAAAGATCTGGAATTTGCAACTCTGGCCATCCACCGTAGACCTCCAAGGTGTAAATGGTTTGAGCACACTTTTTCTCCTGTTGCTTCTTATTATCTTGCCCTCTCTAACTACTATGTAGGATAGATGGGTGGTTTAGTTGGCTAGGTGATTTGTATGTCACTGATTCTGATTCTGATATGATTTTTCTTATTCACTTGAAGAGGGGCGCCTACTGACTGACAAAGGTAAATAAAACCTCAGGGCCCAAATACAGTTAACTGGATTCTTTACATTAAATGGGAATAATAATCCATAGGGTTAGAGATTTCTAACCCAGGTTATAGCATTGAGCCAACCAGTCCTGAAATGACTAAAATTTCTAGCAGAAAAGAATAGTAGTTTGATAGTTGCATGCATACTTTATTTTAATTATTCGGGCATACTAAAGTGACTTTAATATGTTTTCAATGTGATTCTTTTATAAAGTATTATCAAAGTATCAACTTTTGCTAAAACAACAATTAGATTATACATTGCTTAAATGAGTGAGTGAGTGAGTGTGTGAGTGAGTGAATGAATAGAAGAAGAATTTTCCAATTGCATGGAAGTCCACGTGTACAACTGCATCATGCACATTGGAACATTGGAACAACTAAACTAAGGACGAATGCTGTGGCAAAGAGACTTAAATCTAGGTCCAAGAGTTCTAGCTCTATCAATATTGTTCTGGGGGTCTCAATTGTTCTTGATGCCGCTGTGATGTTGGAGATGGTGGTGTTTTTGTTTATTTTATTTTTTAAAGAGTTGGTCACCTTTCATAGTGTTCCCTCTCTTTTTTGTCAGGGAACATGTTGGCTCAGTAGGTAAATACAAAAAACACCCACTGCGACTGCTTGCTGTTCAGTATGGATTTATTATCCATAAAATCCTTTCTGCAAACAATGTACTCTGCAGGATTTGTTGCCAGTGGCTTATTTCAAAACCTATTTTTGATTCTGCCTGAGGTGATTGTCTAAGGCAGATCAGAGTTCTTCATCATTTTCTTTGCTGTAATTTGTTCTGTCTTCCTTTTTCATTCGGTTACACAACCTACCAATCCCTTGATATGACTGATAGAACTGGGTGTGACGTTTCGCCTGTCATGCTATAATAATAGCTGACTGGGAGGAAAAAAAGGAGAAAAGTAAAAGTTCTTGACATTTTCAAAACTTCTGCACTTTGAAGAGTGATTTAGTGAGATTATACCTCACCACACTGCAAATCCCTTGTGTTGTATTCTGACATCCTGGGAGGAGACAATGATTAGGTCAATAGTAGTCTGCGTCAAGCCTTAGGACTGAAGTCCCTCAAGATAGCCAACAGTGTTTCAGTGTTCTTTTTTTTATTTTTGTCTTTTGTTTGGTTCTGCTGCAGGGCATGCCACCTGTACTTCTGTTGTGAACTTTTTAATTTCATTTTAAAAAGAGCAGTAAATACATGCACCTCCTCAAATCATAATAAATGCAAGAAAGGGGGAGGTAGCCTGGCGCAGATGACCCAGTTCTGTCACAGAGTAAAAGTAAGGAAGAGCAGGGCATTCCTGGCCAAATGTCAGCCCCTGTGGGCCGAAAGACCGCATAGTCAATGGAGTGAATTACTTCATTAAAGAAATGATGGGAGTATGGCAGTTTTAAACTAAGCCATCAAGGCATTCAGCTACACAAACTTAATCCAGTTAATGTTCCAAACAGCACAGCCTCCCTGCAAAATGGCATGTTGTATAACCCCGAGCACCTTTTCCGGCAGGCTAATCAGTCATGCAGAATAAACACTGAAAAGGGAGACGATGTCAATTGGCACCTGCATTACAGTGAGTGACTGTTGCTTTTCTTGGCACGGTGTCCTAGTGAGACACCACTTTCCACAAGACCAGATCAGTCATTTCTCATGCCATGCACTGGAAATCGTCAATCAATGCCAGAACTCAGAGAGAAGCTTTTCAATTTTGTTTTGTTTGCCTGGTGTTGTGTCCTTAAACGCCCTCGGCCCTTTTCAAACCCAAACCCTGTGACCCACTGTCCCAGGGTGGCGTTGGTCCATTCTGGACCACGTGATGACTGGTCAAACCTGTCTCCCCGGGTCAGGTGGACGAAGCTGCTCCTCCCAGCACAAGGCTAGTTCAGAGCATCCCTTGTGGATAAAAGGAGAGCAGCGCAAAGAGAGGAAAAGGAAAGAGCAGATGATGTTTTGATATGAAAAATATTTTGTCTAGATCACAACTCTCTCAATTGTTCTTCATTCGCATCTGCAAAGGACTATAAATAAGATTCTGTTTCCCCAGTGCAGATAACGTACAAGAAATGGGAAGGCAAGGACAATGGAAAAATAAATGTCAGTTAACAGTGAGCTAATAATCACTTCTTCAACTTGTTTAATGCAGAGGTGGAATTCAAATATGTGCATGCACATGTGCACCCACCCATCAGGAGTTAATTGTTTTTAAATAAAGACATAAAGGCATTTTTGAGGGATCTTGTTGCCTTTCTTTAGACCATTTCTGTGAAAAAGAAAATACATTAAACATGCTGGCCCACATTTAGTAACAGCAACAACTTTTCTAGGCCAGAAAACACTGGTGGACAGGGCCGGCGCTAGTTTATTTTTTTGTGCCCTAGGCGAGGGGTGGGGGGTGGGGCATTGGCATTGGGGGCGTGGGGTGGCAGCAGTGGGCGTGGGGCGGGCTGGCGGGGGAGCGGGGGTGGGGTGGCAGGGGGCGGCGGATGACGGGGGACAGCAACAGGCATCTACCACAATGTCCCAAACACCTACAAAATTGTCCCAAATAAATTCAAAAGGAAGAACAAGAATAGCTCATTGCAATTATTGTGCACCCTTTGCACATACAAATCCAAAAACCTTTACCTGTAGAATAATAGCCTAATAAGCATTAACAACAGAGAGGGAGAGAGGGAAGGCTGGCAAGACACATACAGTCTGGGGAGCCTCTAAGCTCTGAATTACACATGGAAGAGATGGACTTGAGTGGAAACTGCACCAGTTTGCCTGTTCCTGGCAAATTTTCAAATATGTTGCTAGTAAAGGGGAGGGCATCAACACCATTGGCATTGTTCCATCATCCCCTACACTTGCAGCCAATAGGAAGCTGCATTACCATTGTTGCAATTCCTCTCCCCCCCCCCCGCCACCACCTCCAGACCTCCTGCACAAGCCACACCAAAGCCCTGGCCACAAATGGGTAGCCTCATCAATCACCCCCTCCCATGTTGCAAAAGGAATTGTGTGGTATCTCACTCAGTTGCACAGATGTCTTTTCTGCAGAGGAAGCACTGTGTTCTAATCACGGCTGGTGCTAGCTTTTTGGGGGCCCTAGGTGGGGCAGTGGGTGGGTGGGGGTGGGGGCAGGGTGGCAGGCAGCGGTGGCAAGGCAGTGGGTGGGCTGTGGGGGGGCGGGGGCAGGGGGCAGGCCAGCAGGGGACGGTGGATGATGGGGGACGGTGATGGGTGGGTGGGCGGATGGCAGGCACGGGGGGTGGGCAGCGATGGGCGCGGGGGTGGCGGGCAGATGGCAATGGGTGGCGGGGGGCAGACGGTGGTGGCCAGTGGCGGGGGGGCAGCGGGGGGGCAGCAGACTGGCCAGCGCCCCATCTCCATTTTGGTGCCCTAGGCAACTGCCTAGTTCTCCTGAATGGATGTGCCGGCCCTGGTTCTAATGCACACCCTCTTTCTGTTTTAGGCTTTTAACAATGGGTGTGGGGACAATTGACCGACTGCAAGCACCAACTGCCTGCAGCTTTCTACCTACATCAAGTGTTGTGTCATTGTATACAACTAGATACAGGCAGAGAAATACAGATAAGCAGCAGGGAGGCTTCTTGTTCCCCTATCCCAAGAGTGTTCACCTGGCTTTCCCTAGCTCAAGTCTTTAGGATGATCTTTTTAAAAATAAATATCTGCATCACCCACTGTCTTGTCTTTGTATCACCTTTCCCTCCTCCACCACTGCTATACATTTTCTGTAAAGCTTTAAGGTTGACAGTCCATACATGCTCATTTTGCTGTTCCTCTGCAAACTCCCTGCTCCCTTTGGCTTCTTTGCTTTTGTCTCCTACCCTGATGCCCCTTGACACAGCCATCCTGCCAAACTGCTGCAGGCTTTCTGAACACTACAGCCCTGCAAAATGTCAAATGATCTTCCAGCAAAGCTTGCTGGCTCAGTGGTATCTATTCATATGCTTGGAACATCTCCCTCTGGGCTTCCTCGAGCTCTCTGTTCTAATCCTTTCCTCCCTCAAGAGCCCATTGTTGACATATTGATTTCACAAGCCCCTATTAGCTAGACCAGGTACACTATTCTCAACTGAGCTGGTTCCACAAGGCTCTCCATACCCCTTATGTCCCATGATCCAAGCAGCAGCGAATCTATTAGAAACATGCCACATATTATGCAAAGGGAGAGCAAATCCCATGCCCAAACCAGCAGATGGGTACAAAGTTTCTCATCAGCAGCTATAGAAAGAAAGGAGCAGGGAAACAGTCTTTGTTAAACATTAAATAGAACAAAATTAGACTAGCCTGTTGCCGTCTTTAAATTAATTTGAATGATTTTAATTAATTAGTTTGACATTTATGGTGTTCTTTCATGTATAGCTTTTCACAGGCAGTGCCTGAGGATTCGTGTTTCCTCTAGCTTGATCGCTCCCCAGCCCCTTCAGTAATCCTTCAGTATAATTGCATGACACAATCTAACCTTTAACTAAAGATCAAACATGCTATGTAGATCTTATTAGTCTTTCTGGGGCACCGTTGTTGTTGTCTAACAATTTGAAGCCACTGCTTTTCAACTATGACCTTCACAGAATGACACCACCCCCTTTGTAGCAGTATTTTACCTTGTTCATCTTTTAAAATGAGATTGCATAGGCATTTCCTCCTTTCCTGTCCTTGTTATTTTGATTTTTCCTGCTTTCATGGACACCAGAGCACTTTGGGTGCTTGTTCGACCTATTTTAATAGTAGAGTTACTATTGACATAAATGTAATCATTTATTTGGGGCCGAGAAACAACAATGGGTACAGAATGGCCATGACGTTGCAGCCTGCTTCATGGTTGGAATTTAACCCCATGCGAGCCCAGGTAAGACATTGGCTGCATGTATGTTGGAGGCTTCTGAACACCATCCGTAGTAGGCAGTAATATTATGGGCCTTCATCCTGCTCTCTCTCGCTCTCTCTCTCTCTCTCTCTCTCCTTCTCTGTCATTCCTCTTAACCAGGGACACAACTGTCTCTTGCAAATGAGAAATTGGCAGCAGTGACTGCTTTGTCATGTTTGCACATTCATCATATTTGCCTTGCTTATTCAGGAGCCACATGGAGAAGCAAGCAAACTCCCTGTTAAAATATTGTCAAAGGCTTTCAAAAATATATCACACATTCAAGAAATACAAGTGGAGGAGCTGTGTAGCCATCACAAAAAACAAATACAAAAGTGGAACAGGTGGTACCTTTAGGCTACTATAAAAATAACAAAACATTGCTTTATCCCAAATCCTCAAATGAAATGCATGGGCCTTGTCACCACCCCCTTCCCCTGTTGCTGACAAAGCAGGGGCTTTTGGCCTTGACAAGTCACATTGAGGAGAGGTGTAAATGTGTGTACCTGAGAGCCGTGACATGTCTTTGGAAGGACTGGGACGATCAAAACACCCCCCTCCCTTCACTTCAGAGGCAGGCCAAGAACATCCAAGCTCCGGGCCTCAAACTGCCTGGCTTTTTCCCATCTTGCCAAGGACCTATCATCTAAGAAATAACTCCTGGCAAATCCATCTTTTGCCATATTACCTATTGGTACTGCTCTGAGGAAGGGGTTTTTACCCCTGAAATATTAGCAATGTTTTGTTATTTTTATAGTAGCCTAAAGATATCAGCTGTTCCACTTTTGTATTTATTCAAGAAATAGAAAATGCAGGGATGATTTTTTTTCATTTTCTGGTCCAAAGAAAGGCATTTTGTGTATAACACCAACACCAACAGCTATCCCTAGAACAACAACTCAATGCAGTGTAAAAAATCTTTAATAACAATGGCCCATGGAACAGGGCATTATACCCTGGATAATATATCACAAAATGTTTTATCAGGACTAGGGGGGTGAGGATACAGGAAAGAGCAAAATAATCAATTTCCACCTGCCTATTCCAGATTCTCAAAATAATGGTGCTAGGGAGAGTATCAGTGGGAGGGCAAAAGTGCTGCCTCTTGCAAAAGTGAAAGATGAGCTTATTTAAATATGTTAATCAAACATGGCAATTAATTTAAAAACAACTCATCGTTTGCAGGATGCAAAAGAAACCATTCTTGTTCTTAAATGCATTGTTACAACGTTGACAACTACTAAAATATGAGAAAGAAATTAAAAATGTGCTTAGTCTTAGATAATGCTTACGCATATTAAGGGCAATTATAAATCTTGCACTTTAAATGTGCTGTGAACTTAATAGTAGATTAATGACTCAGGAGCTGTCTGATTATTATGCAGCTGGAATGGGAATCTTACAGGGAGCATTCTCTAAATGAAACATTTGCATTTCATATACTGTACTGTAGTTCTTTGAAAGTCTATGCGTACAAAGAATGTGGCCATATGCATTTTCAACCTTTTCCATGTTTCAAGCAATTGATGCTTCAATGGGACATTTATTTATTCATTAATTCATTTAGTAGAGCAGGAAATAACTGAGCAATCCAGTATTATGCCTATTGTTCCAGCTTAAATGCCTGTCTTTGGTTTCACTGCAACATCTTTCTAATCTGTATCTAAGGCTGTTTTGTTTTGTTGTTGTGTTGGGATACAATGTGGAAGTGAATATTTGAGAGAACAAGTACCATGCTAGTCTCTTTTTAGTTTTTCATTCTAGTTATGACATAAAGTATTTTGATTGTTTAACATCTATTGGTATATTCTTTTTTTCTTTAATACAGTATATATTTTATTCATTTTCAACATAAGTAAAGAAAAAAAGAATAGTGTTTATTAAACATAGTGCTACATGGGTTCCAGTCATGTTCATATTGCAGCAAATTTAGCCCTTATTATCTGTTTCTCTTTTCTAACCATTAATAGTGCAAATCCATTCTAAGTTCTCTAAACTATATCTAATAAAGACAATTCTGGTTTAAAATCTAGATGCCCTTTTAACATTTTAACAAGCCAAGCATATATTGTAATCCAAATACTTTTTCACTTTATCACAAGTCTACCATTCATGATTTTTTTGCTCATATTTCCAACATTTAGTAAACATTTACTAAACATACTTAGAAACATTTTAACTAATCTAACATGTGGCAGATGCCATCTATAAGACATTTTTTATGAATTCTCTTTAAGATATCACTATTCATTATAAAAACCATATATTTTCAAATCTCTCTTATATCTAGTTTTGTATTTACATTAGAGGCCACCAAAAAGAAACCAAACCCTAGTCTATAATATTTAATTTAGTCTATAATGTTTAATATAGTCTATAATATTTTTTTTCTTTTCTCTTCCCTATCTAACATGTCCGTGTAGGTTACGTGTAGGTATTTTCTCAGAATTTGAAAGATTAAGGTACACAAATGCTTCCATAGGTGAAACCCATTTTAGAGTTTTCATGTACAATTTCCTTTTTATTTTTTTCCCATATCTTAATCCAAAAATTCTAAAATAATGATTTGTAAGAGTCCATGAGTTTTAGCTTTCACGTGCCATAAGAATTTCCTTCTTCATAGTCCTTATACTTAGGCTTTTTTTTTGTTCTCATCTTTCTCATTTCTCTCACAGCCAGTTCTTATTCCATCTTCTTTTCCAGATTTTCTTCTCCTCTTTGTTCATCTATCTCTTTTTATGTTATTTTCCTTTCTTTCTGTATTTCTCATTTGTGTATAATTTCTGTGATTCATTTTCAAAGATGCTGATATTTTTGTCATAGAATTCTCTCGCTTTGTCCGTAGCATCAAGTCTGTATCTTCTTGATTTCCAATTGTTTAAGATTCCTTCTGGTACCAGCTTTCTAAAATTCACTCCGTTTTCATTTAACTTAGTAGCGAGAAAATAACATTGTTTCCTCATCTCTCTTATTCTCCAAAGTTTCTCTTGTCTCATTCTGTCCATATTGCATTGGTTCCTCTCTTGCTTTTTCCAGTGTTTCATCCCTTATTACTCTCTTGACAAACTTTGCCCTCCCAGCCCGGAAATAAAGAGGCAAGACACGTTTGTGGGATTAAAACTAGGCCATAATTTATTGGCACGAAATTCACTCAGTTCAACTGTTAAACATCCCTTAAACTATGGGATCTTAATGTAGTGCAAGTGGATCAGTTAATGATTCCTAACATTATTAGAAGGGTGCTGCCCACCTGTCCAGCGCCCTCCTAAAACCTGCGGTCTGCACAGCCCTCATTCCTGTTCTTCAAACCTATTTATACCTAACACCTAATATTCCCAATTTCCTAATTCATTTCCTAATTCATATTGAGAGCTACCAGCTCACTAGGGAATATTATTCAATATATTTCACCTGACTTAACTTTTCCACTTGCACTACCCACCAATTGGAACCAGTTATAAACCTCCCATTTTCCTTAAAGAGAATGGAATGGACAAAAACACACTGCCACTCCAGTCCAATTTGAGAAGCAGCCAAAAATTCCCATCTGGCCCTTATACAACCAGCTACTCTCATTCTCTCAATTGGGTGGGTGGGAGGGAAGATGGCTAGATCACAAAGGAGGCCTCTCACCACATGGTGAGGCCTTTTGAAAATTTTGGCCCCTGCTGGGAAGCCCCTAGGCTGCACAAATGTGATGCTAGCCAGGCAGGGGGGCAAAGTGGACTGTTATTTAACCAGCGCTATTGCTGTTCAGAGCTTCCATTACATGGACTTCATATGGGATTCCTTTCTTTCTCACATAGCTTAAGTTAACTCTGTATACTTGGTCTATTTCATTTTCATCTCTTCTCTCCCCATTCCCAGTGTGTCTGCTAGAACTGTTATAATCTGCTGTAGTAAATTTCCTTCCTTTAATTCTGGTATATTTGGCAGCCTAAAGGCATTTAATGCTCTCTCCATGTCAATTATTATAATTGAATCTATTAGGGTTTTATTTGCTTGGCACAGTCTTTGATTTTCTTCTTTCAATTCATCTGGTCCCTTTGTAGTTTCTTCTGTCCTGTTTTCCAACTTCTTGATGCCTTGTTGGTTTTTTAATAACTTTTTGATGTCTGTCCTGTAGTTGTGTATTCATTGAAGTAATCTGTTTGTTCATCTTAGCCATTTTCTCTTCTAATTTTTGATGTATTTTTTCTCAATTCTCCTTGAAATGAAGCTGTTCCTTCTTTGTGTGTTGTCACTGTATCTTTGAAGCATTGCCTGTAGGTCTTTCTGAAACTTCTGTTGAAACATCTTGTCAATAGTTCTTTGCTGGCCAGTATTGGAATCACTTGTGATGGAGCATCTGATATTTCCTTTGCTATTTTAGAAAGATTTATTATACTCATCATGTATAATTTCCTTCAATACTTCAATCCGATTCTAAAAACTTACTCATTTGGATACCACCCCATCCACCTACTGCCATTCACTCAACTCATTATACCACTGTCCTCTCATTACCACTATTCTACATTTCAATCCACAAAATCAACCATCTAGAAAAAGGAGTAGAGATGGGCACGACTCAAAAAAATAATTTTTCGTTTTTTCGTTTTTCGTTTAGGGGTCCGTTTCGGTTCGTTTTCATTTTTCGGGGGGTTTTGCGCATTTTTCATTTTCGTTTTCGTTACGAAACGAAACAAAAAACAAAATGAAAACAATTTTTTTGTTTTCGTTAGCATTCTTTTCAACGCAATGTGTCTGCTGTAACGAAAATGAAAAACACGGCAAAATTTTTCATTTCATTTTCGTTTTCGTTTTGTTGTCTGGAAAATTTTCAGACAATTTCAGACAATTTCAGAAAAATTTCAGACAATTTCAGAAAATTTTCGTTGCATAACGAAAACGAAAAACGAAAATGAAAACGAAAATTTCACTGAGTCGTGACCATCTCTAAAAAGGAGTATTGGGGGGGGAGTTTTGCCAATTTTAGTTCAACCCTCCAATTTCTGAGTTCAATCAGAGTTTAATTGTGCCCATGTTGTCTCTAACAGCCCAATTTGTTTACAAACTCTCATAGTCAAGTGTTGGCAGGTAGAAAAAACACAGATAACAGAAAAAGAGAGAAAGGGGGAATAAAAAAAGGAAAGAACAAAAGGAGAAGGTTCCAACTTCAATCCCAGTTCGAAGTCAGCTGGTTCGTCCATTTCAAATAGTCTAACCATGAATTGTTCAATTCAGTTCTGTTCAGAAAAGAATGACAAAGAATCTTCTCATGTACATCAGGGGTTAATAGTCCCGATTCTCCACTTCAGCACAAAGCATAAGCAGACATACAAGAGGTTAAAAAGTAGAGCTGGATGCCTTTCCCTCTTCAGTTCGCTACTCACTCACTGTTCATGGCCAGGCTGTCTAGGTTTCCTGTCAGGTCCCTCAGTGTTTAGGCGAGAAAAAGCCAAGCAGATCTACAGAACTCCAAATATCAGTTCCACCTTTTAATGTTCAGTGTGTATACTCCAATGACCCTTTTATTAATAAATTATTAATCACTGTTGCAAAAACAAAAACAAAAAATCCATACATAACAGAGACCAGAAGAAAAAAGAAAGAAAAAGAGACAAAACCAAGGCTGGTTTCTCTTTCTTCTCTCAAAGGCTGATACTTCACATCCCTCTCGCTGCAGTTCGCGGCCCCACTGGAGACCGGTTCGAAGGAACGTAACCTCACGTCCTTGTGGGGTCAATCCGAGTTCGTAGGAATGTAACCTCACGTCCTTGTGGGGTCAATCTGAGTTCAAAGGAACGTAACCTCACGTCCTTGTGGGGTCAATCTGAGTTCACCCCGACCATGCCCCCTGAACTGCGCTCCAAGCGGGGTGAGAGATTCCCGTCCTGGAGCTCGGGAATCTTTTCAATCCACTTCTTGATCCGTGTTGAAAACCGATTTCAACATGGAGGCAAGTTCACCTCGGCTTCAGGAAGGATGTGAAGTAACCACTTCAGTGCCCCTTCAACCAGTCAGAAAGAAAGAATATTCCTTTGGATCTGTTGATGCTGATCTGTTATCTCCTTCCCACTTTCAGTTTAGCAGCTACCTTGCTTAGCTTGGAGAGGGGTACTAGATCTTGTTTTTAGGGAATATTTAAAAGTTATTTCCCCTTGTATTAGCACTGTTACATAGAAAAGTAGAGACAATCTCACCCAACTATAGCACAATGTGCTGAATGCTTAAAGTCACTGCTTCTTATCTCCAGAGCCAACAGCTTGCAAGATGCCGGATGGGCATCTTGTTTTCTTCGTATGGGGAAAAGGGGCATTCCTGCATCAAGCAGAAGAGATCCGCCACCACCTTCTGCTATCAACAGCTACTGCCCCTGTTCACCACCCCTCCAGGTTAGCTTGACCCCTTGGGGATCCCATATCAGGAAAAAATTCAGTCTCGGAGGCAGAGCCCTGCTTCCCCATGACTGTGTCACCGTGATGTAAAAAAGGGAGTCCACCTTTTCATATCTTCTTGTTCACTGTGTCCTTGACTTCCTTTTTTCCACTCTTACAAATAACCACCCAAACACTTAATGCCTGACATTCATCTGGCATCTTCTGTCAATTTGACAATTTCATCATGATACTTAACAAACTCTACATTTAAGAAGAATGAAGGGGAGGGCCACTGCCTTTCCCACCAACTACCACAGCTTCCATATCTGATTTGTTGGTTAGTGGAGTGGGAGAAATGGGATATGCTATACAGACCCCAATGCCAAACCTAGAAATGTGTCTTCCTCAACAGCTACAGGCCTTACTGAACATTGTAGTGGCTGTGGGGATGAAAGGTCCAAATGCCCATGGTATCGTGGACAGAGACCTGAGGGAGCCAGGTTTGAGTCCTCGCTGAACATGAAACAGAGTGACATTATACCGGTTGTAGTTTCTCAGCTATGTCACAAGATGGTCGCAAAGGTGAAATGGGGGAGATGAACGTCACGTGCATTGCCTTGAGCTTGTCTGAAGAAATATGGTATAGAGCTGCAGTTTAGAAATTACAAATAACTTAGGGTAAAAGTGGAGCTCATTCATTGGCAAAAACAGGCAGTATCTGTTGGAATTAATTGCTATTAAAAAGATATTTGCAGAGTACAGAGTACAGTTCATGAAGGGGGTCTCAGCAGCAGC
Source organism: Phrynocephalus versicolor (assembly GCA_023846285.1). NCBI lineage: Eukaryota > Metazoa > Chordata > Lepidosauria > Squamata > Agamidae > Phrynocephalus > Phrynocephalus versicolor. The sequence continues at coordinate 4,943,893 of JAHTLZ010003307.1, forward strand.
CAAGAAATCCTTGTTTCTCTTTGTAGAGGGAAAAATAAAAGTTGCCTTACAAAATGATTCTTGCCAGTCTATAAGGTGAACCCAGAGCTATTCTCACTCAGACAGCATCCCTGTTTTCTTCTTTGACATGCTGGAAGGAATGAGCTTGTTGCAGTGAACACATTAGTCACCCCACAAGAAAAATCCATATATAAACAAAAGAAGTTGTAAAAGCATTTTCTTAGGATTTTTGCATTGGCTTCCTACACAGATGGCTTCTCTGATAGCTGGAAACAACATGTAGACACATTTCCAGTACTTACCCTTTGGCTACCTACAACTACTCAGCTGGAACCTGCCTTAATACAAAATCTCTTGGTCATATTACAAATCATTAAATATATACAGGTGCCACAGAAAGATGTCCTCTCAAAACAGACAGAGGGACAATACCACATTCTGACAGTGTGCTTTTTTTTCTTTTGGTACTTATTTTTATGTGCATAGGGGAGGATGCTGATATAAAATGTTATATACATGGCTTTTGCAGTAAAAATGTGTAAGTGTTTTATTATATTTAAAGTAATATCACAACTGAATAAGAGTCATTGGGCTATAATAATAATAATAATAATAATAATAATAATAATAATAATAATAATAAT
>JAHTLZ010003307.1:4944546-4959041 GCA_023846285.1 Phrynocephalus versicolor
ATAATAATAATAATAATAATAATAATAATAATAATAATAATAATAATGAGGAGGAGGAGGAGGAGGAGGAGGAGGAGGAGGATGGTACCAAAGTTACAGCAAAGTGTGCTGCTTATATAATGCCCCATAGTGCTTCAAGCACTCTCTGGGCAATTTACATGGAATTATGCAGGCTACACATTGCCCCCTTCCCCCAGCAAGCTGGGTACTCAGTTTACTGACCTTGTAAGGATGAAAGGCTGAATGAACCTTGAGTCAGCTACTTATTATTGAATCCAAGGTTATAGTCACAGTTACAGTTGCAGTACAGCAGTTTAACCACAGTGGCACAAGGCTCTAGGTTAGTGCCTATTTAGCCAAGGCTCCTACTAAAAACCAATTACTGCTTGTAAAATGAATGTGGGGCTGTTCAAAGATTCCCCTGTGGGCAACAGGAAAACGGCTTAGTGCTCATGGGAATTAAACACCAAATAACTCGTTCCAAAGTGAATGTTTCCTCCAGGGAACTAAAGTGCCAAATAAATACAACTGAAAATAATCCTCAAATATCAAAATCTAATTTTCTGCACTGTTGTGATTACTTTCTTCATGGAAATGTATCTGTGCATCTACCCGTGGAGACAAAATGTATTTCACTCCCTTTGGCTCCATACTTTACTCAGCATCCTTATCAGTGTTAAAAGCAAACATTTGAATTGACAGTAAAGGCATTTTTGCAAGATAGGCATACCACACATTTTATTGTGCTCATTATTTTTCTAGTAAAAAATTGATACACGATATATGCCATCAGTAAGGGGAGGGAAAGGGGAGGGAAAAGATAGATTGGATAAGGCTTGGAAAATCTGGGATGGAGGTAGATATAATAGAGCTGTGGCTCACCATATTCTTTAGAATACAACTCCCATACCCACCTGCACTGGGAAGGACAGTGGTCACTGATAGTGACACTTTTAGTCTAAAAGAAATGCATGGTATCAGGTTAGCGAACAGTGACATGCTGCAGGCATATTTTATGGAGAATAAGTAAAGGAATGAACATTGTGGGAGACAGGACAAAATGCAGATTGGGCTGGTTTTATTTTGAAAGAAATAGAAAGCATGCATGATATTTGGAAATAGTGGGTAAAGAATGAGGAGATGCAACTGGACAAGATAAAGGTGGAATTCCCAGTCTCCTCCCCAGCACAGGAACCTTTGCATTCTCCAGTCACAGATGATCAGGGAATCCCATTCAATTGGTTTATCTGTGGTGTGGAGATCCTCATGGTTTGGATGGAGGCATCTTCTGCATGCAGACCTCTGATTCAACTCATATGCATTTTTATAGTAGGATAGGATCTGTTGAGTATTAGCAACGTCTTTGGTACAGTGCCTTAGAATTTCAATCACTTAAAGGCAAGTAATACAAGCCTGGATGCAGACTAGCATATGTTACTAAAAGCAGACCAATTATAATTCATGGGGCTTCAGTTTTTGATGGTTCTACTCTAAACATGACTAAATCAGGACACTGGAAACATTTAGTGCCAGAATGATTTATTTTCATGCACATGTATTATCAAAGAAATTGTTCTGGAGTCTATTCCTTGGAGTGGCTTTGCAGAATCCTTCAATCAGGGATCATATTTGGCTGTCCATAACTGTGTCCCAAAAAAGGGAGTTTCTCTAAATTACAACAATCACTACATTTCGATACAAGAGGTAACACTGTGAGCCATTACACTGTGCCATATGAGATCCTCCAATGGGCTCTACTAAGAAGCTTACTGTAGGTTAAGTTAGATGACAGGCTTATCTCTCATTTAGAAATAATAGTGTTGAAATGAATCATTGTTTTGAAACGGATCATGAAAAACTATGGGTTGTTCTGAAAGGGACAGATGCACTCAGGACTTGATTGTCCTGATGTTTAACCTGTGTTGTGGACACAAATGAATATGTAGAAACAGAATGGTTTCCTATAGGCAAAGATGCCAGAGAAGAGTGGATTTTATCCCCTTATCTGTTCCATCTGTACACAGAACATAAAGGATGAGTGGAAGAAACATCAAGATTTTAAAATATGCCAATGACCTTACCCTCCTGACAGAAAGCAGCACTGATGTAAAACAGTTTTATTGAAAGTGAAAGAAGAAACTGTCAAACCAAGACTGTTGATGTTGAACATTAAGAAGACTAAAATCATGAAGAACTACACAACTTTAATGTTGACAAAGAAGAAACTGAAATAGTGCTTTTTTATACCTTGGTTCAATCATCAATCCAAATGAGCTCTTCAGTCAAGTAATCTAAAGAAGTCTGAGACTTGGAGGGACAGCAATGAAGGGATTAGAAAAGATCATCAAGTGTAAGGATGTGTCACTGGAGACAAGGACCAAGATCATAAACACTCTGTGTTTTCAATAACCATCTATGGCTATGAAAGCTGGACCATATAGAAAGCTGTCAGAAAAAAAATAATTTGTTTGATATATGGGGCTTGAAGAGCAATACGAATTCACTGGGTTTCCAGAAAAGCAAACAAGTGGTTGCTAGAGCAAATCAAGCCTGAAGTATAAGTGAAGGCAAAAATATCGAGACTGGGGCTATCCTACTATGGGCATATCCTCAAGAGGCAAAATTAGCTGTGAAGAACAATGCTTCTATGGAAGTTGAAGCAGTAGGAAAAGCAGAAAACCAAATACAAGGTGGATTTACTCCCTAAAGGAATCCACAGGCTGAGCAGGACCATTGAAGGCAGGATATTTCAGAGGTCTCTGATTCATGGGGTCACCATACATTGGAGGTGACTTGGAAGCATGTGACAAGTGTGTTTGTCCTAGCATAAATTCTGCCCTTCCACATCATGCAAACCCGCAGGCCATGCTTGGTCATCAAGACATAAGCATGGCCTTAATTTGCAAACCCAAGTGCTCTGGAATGGAGCAATTCTATCACTGGAAGTTCAAGATTCTAATAGCAGGAAATGTGTGATCCTCTTAATGTTTGATTTGACAAGAAGCATTCACGTATGTTTTCATTTAGTCAGTATTTGTTCTGCCAAAAACTGGAAAGAGAAAAAGTTGTTCAGTTTTGTAGCCAGAAGGAAATGTGTAACATTAACTATGTCTGTGAAGATTCTCAGTCATTAGGTGAGATTATATGGAAGTTGAATCTATACTGCTGATGATGGGTCTGAGGGGGGACTCCTTGCTTGTGAATTTTGGGAAGTCCATACATTCAGGAGATGGCTGCTCCAGGATATAAACAGTGGTAGGTCACCCAGTCAATTATATTGTCCAAGTAATTCAAGCATTCTGTCACTTTTTCTTGTAGTTGCTGTTGGGATCTCTTGTCAGTTTTTCATATGTGTGTTGGTCAGCTAAAAGTGAGAATTTTTTTTGTGGTAGTCCACAGTGTTAAGGATGGCAGTGCACCTTCCTTTGTCCACAGGCACAGGTAAGGTTGGATGGTGGTGGTTGAGCACTGGAGAATGCTGCAGAGACTTTTAATCAAATTTCAAGCTGCTGTCCACCTAGTGATTCTATTCAGACCAGGGTGATGTGAAATCAAGGTGAAATTGGAGACCTTGCCACTAACTTTCCCCAGGCTGATGAAGCTGCTTGGATGAGATGTGAAACCTTTCATTCTCATGAGAAAAGTCCAGTTGCCATGACTCAACTTCCAGATAACATTAACAATATTTCAAACGCATAGTAAATGGAAATTCTCATGAGGTTAGAAAACAACAGACAGCACAATGGGTGCAGATTTTCTGTTTGGTGGGTGCTTGTTATCAAACCCTTACTAGTGGATAAAAAGGCACACTCATCCATGTGTACACACACACTCCTTTCATACTGGCTGACATAAACAGCAGGGTTTGGGAAGAGATCATAGATCTCACTCTTTACTTTCCTCTTATATTATTTTGTGCTGTAAATACTGTATTAATCATAGAGGCACAGGAGCCTTCTTAAAATTATGCAAAGAAATCACAAATGTACACATGAAGCCTTCGCAGTTAAGACTTGTGCTGATGCTCTTAATCCTTACATTTATACCAATGCTTTATCTTGATGTTTGAAAAATACTGGCTTCTTACCCTAAACTTGTTTAATATTGATCAAGGAACACTCCGTTATTCCAACCATCTTCTTGAATAATTATACTGTGGTGCCCTACTTTTTCTGGGCGAAGTTATGAGTTATCAGCTGCTTGCATAGAATGTATAAAATGAAATAAAACATCTAAATCTGTGTGTTATCTCTCAGCATGTCATTCCAGATAATCTGACATTTCACTTTAACAAGTATACACTATTGGTATATAAGGATTTATGTTAAAAGCCAAATTTAAATCTAGATGATCTAAATAACATCTAGGAAATCTATACGACATCTTAGGCACCAGATGTTATACTTAATAACTAGGGCTTGTGCAGACGAATGGTATCCACAATTATCTACCTATAACTGGCATTAAATAAGTGTATCCAGTTTTGTGCTTTTAAACTCCGACCCCCCAGAGTTCCTTCAGAATTCTGTATACAAGCACAAATCTGTAGACTTCTATATTATTCCCTGTAAAAAGAGGCTTACCTCTGACACTATTATTCTTTCACCATCAGCTTCTCTGCCTTTGACTTCTGTAGGTTAGGAGTACATTGGGAATCATAGAGTTTCTGCTCATTAGGTTTTATAGAAAAGTGCCTCCCAAAGAGCTATAATTCCTAGGAAGTACTGTGGTAGCTTTATTTTATTTTTTAAATGAACGACAGGAGGGAAGGGCCTGAGAAACCAATGATAGGAGTGCAGCAGCATCAGATGTAAGTCAATCTTGGAGTGGGATAAGGGTGAAAACATGAAATTCCCAGAATTCTTCCAGCAGGATTTTTGGAGAATTTCTGAGAGTCTGTGTCTAAAAACATGAAAGAACACAGCCCACCATTAAGTACATGATGAATGGAACAGTCAGTCACACCTCCATCTATAAAATATATGGGAACAAAGGACATGACTGCATGATCAAAGTAGCACATAAGAGAGTCTACCAACATAGAGCAGCCTGTCAGCTATCCTGACTCAGTCATCCAAACTTGGACTTAGGTCTGGCTTAGCCCATTGTTGCTGGGATTTTTATGGAGCAGATGGCCTGTATGGTTTACCCAATCCCTTGATTCACTTCACACTTCTCAGTATCATTCAAGGTGTCAGGAGATTGCTTATCATAAAAAGGGGCTTTATCTAAATTAAACAGAAGTCATTGTGTGTGTTGCATCATTACAGTTGTGACTAGAGATGGGCACGACTCAAAAAAATGGTGTTTCGTTTGTTGTTTGGTCGTTCAGGGGTCCGTTTCGGTTCGTTTTCGTTTTTGTTGGGTTTTTCTGCAAATTTTTCATTTTTGTTTTTGTACGTAACGAACTGAAAAAATGAAAACGAAAATGAAAAATTGCTGTTTCGTTAGCATTCTTTTCAGTTCAATGCATTTGCTGCAATGAAAACGAAAAACACGGCAAAATTGGTCGTTTTCATTTTCGTTTTTGTTTTGTTTTGAAAATTTTTTCATTTCATTTTCGTGTAACAAAATGAAAAAACGAAAACGAAAATGAAAAATCGCTCATTTCGTGCCCATCTCTAGTTGTGACTGACTCTTTGTGACCCCCCTGTCCATGGGGTTTTCTTGGCAGGAATACTGGAGTGGCTTGCCAGCAGCCAATTTTTTTCAAGTTGATAATACCAAGTAATCATTTATTGTTTATTTTATTTTTTATTTATTTGACTGCTCAACTTTCCCTAGGGAACTCTGGGCAGTGTACAACAAATTGCCAAAATAAACAATTTGCCCCCCAAACAACCCCAACAATAAATCAAATTAAAGAACAGCAACAAAAGCAAACAGCCATACACTAAAGGGATCTGGCAAGAAAAGGCCTGGGATGAACAATACAAACCAACTGACAAACAAACAAACATACTATCCTGCACTCAGTGATCACCAAAGCTTTCCCTAAAGAGCCAGGTCTTCAAAGCTCTCCTTAAGGCCAGCAGTGACTCAGCCAGCCTTAGCTCTGATGGCAGTCTATTCCAAAGTGCCAGGACAGCCAATAAGAAGGCCCAACTCTGTGTAGAAACCTTTCAGGCCTCCCTCGGAGTGCCAACCCAGAGCAAAAGGGAGAGCAAGGCTCTGGTTGGTAAGGACGAAGCTGACCTCTTAGAGTTCCGCTCTGCCAGATAGTCAGGTCATAAACCATGGAGGGTTTTGTAAACCAAAACCAATAGCTTGAACCTTATTCAGGAGGCAATGGGTAGCCAAAGCAGGTAAACCAAGATGGGGGTGATACGGTCAAATCTGCCCACACCAACCACCAGCTTCGCCGCCACATTCTGCACTTGCCGCAGTCACTGAACAAGGGTCAAGGGAAGCCCCATGTAGAGATCATTACAACAGTCAGTCCTTCAGATCACCAGAGCCTGCACAACTGTCCTGAGGCAATCCACATCTAGGTACAGGCGGATCTGGGTGATAAGCCTGAATTGGTAAAAGGCTGCCCTGGAAACAGCTGCCACCTGGGCCTCCAGGGACAAAGCTGGGTCCAGGACAATGCCCAGACTCATCACATTCTCTGGAGGGTCAATCCCCCCAGACTGGGAAGAGGGCCACTGTACCCATCTGGTGACTCCCCCCATCAAGGAACAGAACCTCGGTCTTTCTTGGGTTGAGCTTGAGCCTGGTTAATCCTGGTCCACAGACAGGCAGTGGTGGAAAAAGAGAGATAGAGCTGCATGTCATCAGTATACTGATGACAGCAGACTCCATATCTCTGTATGACCTTAGCCAGCAGCCTTATGTAGATGTTAAACAGCAGTGGGGATATCACGGATCCCTGGGGCACCCCTTAAGAGAGTGTCAATGGGGCCAACAAGACAGCCCCCAACTCTACTCTCTGGGTGTGGCTGTCGAGGAAGGACTGGAGCGAGCACAAAACACGCCCCCCCTATACCCGCCTCAGACAGTCTGCCCAGGAGGATACCATGGTCAATGGTATTGAAAGCCACTTTCAAATTGAGAAGGACCAAAATGTTTGAGCAACCCCTGTCAGCCCCCCTCAAGTGGTCATTTTGCAATGTGACCAGGGCTGTCTCGGTCCCATGGCACAGCCTGAACCAAGACTGGAATGATCCAGGATGTGCTCTTCCTATTGGGGGGTGGTGATGACATGTTGGGAAAGGTTCATGGATGCCATGGACTCCATGAAGTTCAGATCCCCTCCATGCAGCCCCACCCCAGCATGCTCATTGAAGTCACCCACCACTAACAGGTGGGGAGACCTCAAGAGTGCTGCTGAGATGAACTCAGAGAGCTCTGGCAGGGATGATGCTGGGTCACGGGGAGTACGGTATACCAGCACAATCGCAAACCTCTCCCACTGTCCCACCAATAGGTGCAGGTACTCCAATCCTGGACACACCAACGTCATGGATTTACTGACACAACAAGACCCCCTATACACAATTGCCACCCCTCCCCTCTTTTGACCCTCCGATCTTTCTGCACGCTGGTAATGAAACCCGGAAGGGGGGGCAAAACTGGGCGAGAGAAGCATCGCCCTCCTCACCCACCCAGGTCTCGGTAACACAGGCCAGGTCGACTCACTCATCCATGAACAAGTCATGAATGACTGGAATCTTATTATGAACCAACCTAGCATTTACCAGCAAATAGGAAAGATCAGTGGTATGGATGGCATGGACCTCTGCCATGTAACGGTGGGCTAAGGGGTCAGAACGGGGGGCAGGCAACAATCGCCTGATCCTAGTTCTTCTCACCTGACCAACCCCATGGCCCAAAGCATATCTACCACACCCCAACACAGCTAGAATAGACTCCATAGGCCCCAGTGATCACTGAGTGCACCCATGGGGGGAGAAAAAAGATATAGCAAACTACGGCAACACAACAAATACAAGGGACAACTAATAACCACAACAGACTAATAACCATAGAAACTAATTAAAAATACACAATATATCCTCCCACAGAACCCCATCACACACAGAGCACCCAGCCAAACAAACAAAAATAAAAAATACAATAATACTATAAAATACAAAATAAAAAAATTAAGTAGAGCAATAATAAGGTGTTTATCCCTGCAGCCATCAAGACTTAGACTGAGGTGACCATGCTCATAAAATACAAAAAGGTACACAATGGTACAATAGAGAGGGGTAAGGGCCTCCTCCCCAAGCAATCATCCAGTCCAGAACTTGCCCTCTAACAGCTTCTAGCAGAGTCCCCAGCAGAATGCCCAAACACGATCACAGCTTGGCTCCATAACCATTCCAGGCTCCAAGGTATCCCAGGCTGCAAATGGACATTCAGGAAGGATCTTTAGCAGCAGTCCAGCATAGTCTAGTCCAGGCATTCCAAGGAACTTGTCCAGTCCAGGTGCTCCAAGCCGCGGGCATTCGAGGAGGAAATCATGGTGGAACTGCAGAATCTATGGGGGGGGGCATTATGGAAATTCCAGCAACTCCCCCTTCATAGTGCAGTCCACATGGCATCAGCCACATGGCACACTACATGGTCACTCCAGATGAGAGCTGGAGCCCTAACCCAGCGAGAGTGCTGCCACCACCTCACCACCACTCTCAGAGCCAGGCTCTCACCCTCGGAACCACCACCACCTCTCCATAACTCTCCATCACCATGTGGCTACGCTATCATCCACAATGCCTGCATCAGCACTGATAAGAATGCCACCACCGGGAATGCCACTGCCATCACTGCCACCACCGCCAGGGCCAACACCACCAAAACCACTGCCAGAGTCAGCACAATCACCACACCTCAATTCCATTGCTGCAACCCACACCATCAGCCTCCAAACGGGTATGGACAGCAGGCCCAACAGAAAACACCATAACATGTCATGGTCAGGGGGCTCTGGCTAGCAGGCAGGGTAGAAAAGGCAGCCCCTCACCCCCCCCCCCGGTGACCAAGGAAGAGGCATAAGGGTCAGCAATGAATAAAGAAACTGAAAATGTAAAAGAATGTAAAATAACCAAAATGACAAAAGAAAAAATAATGAAAATAAAAAGAGGGTCATGGCAGCAGCAGAGAATTCTTGAACCTTGCCGGCAAAGGAAGAAAAGTAACACTATAGGAGGTACAATCATGAATAGCCTTCAGTTTGCTCAATGTTATGTTCAACTGTATCCACCAAGAAATACATGTTCATTAAAACACCTGTAAGCCCAAAATCTCTGGACTGTGACTATGAAGAGGTTGCTTTCAGCTTCTTTGAAGTATTTGTATGGACTGGTGCCTTCTGTGTTGCAGTCTGACAATGATAGTGGATTTGTAAATAAAATCATTATCAATTTGAAATGTTTGTGCCTGAACATAAAATAATCAATGGCCATAAACAAGATAGTAGGGAAGGTGTAACATAATTTCTCAGGTGTATTAAGTATATTACATCAGTAGCAGAAAAGATTTAACATTGGAAAGCCTCTAATTTATTCTACTGCTTAAAAAGATAATAGGATACATCATCCAAATACCTAGAAACTTCCTTATTAAGCGTTATTTGTTTGCCGTATCATCCAGACTCATCACAGGATCTAATTTACTAAATGTAATTGAAGATGAAAGTAAACAGCAAGACATTTTAATTCAGTGGGAGGTGTTTTCAACATGGAACATTCCAAGGTTTAGGTCTCAGGAATCTGCTGCTTCCTATTTGTAAAAATCAGTTACAAATAAAAACAGTAGTGATTGAAAGCACCACGAATGTGCAAAATTCTATCCCTGTTATTTGTGGATGTTGAAATGTCCTATGGCTGCTATAGATAGTGAAGTATCACATCTCATATGTCCACTATACTGTACCACAAATGGAAACTAGGAGTCAATGAAAGGACACATAACTTGCTCACGACAAGCAAGGCAAGTGAGAAACACATCGGATAAAAACCACCCTGCTGCAGAAGTAACATTTAGACTCAGAATGTCTGTTCCTCACACTGACAGAGGCTGAGAAGATGCACATAGTACATGAATGGTTGTCATGGATGTCACTAGTAACAATGACTGCTTGTCACAATGTGACAAGTAAGAACCCAACATGACATCCAAAATAACCAGAGGGAGATCTGTCCTGCATCTTCATTAGTAACATTTATATGCCAGGCTGAGACCTTCATCTCTTGGTAGCATTCAGTTCTTGATGTTCCTTTTTAAATCTGCTTTTACAATTTAAAGCTTTTAGTAAGGTCTCATCATTCCAATTGTTCAATACTTTTCCAGCTGATTTATTTCTTTTGGTTGCAAACCCTAGGCTTTTAGGGATGGCTTTTGCTTTTATATTTCTACACTGCCCTATGGGCATTTCAAACAAACATAACACAGTATTGCAGACCACGAGGCAAGGAGAACCATTTCAGTTCAGAAATGAGCCCCATGCACCATGCACCTGCCATGTATCGTGATGGATAAAACTTAGATACCAAGCGAAGACCTTCCTCCTGGTTTAGAGAACATGAAACCACAAATAAAGTTTCACAAACCTCTTAGTAGTGATCCATTGGTCAGAAATGAGAATGGTTTCATGAAATGCTGTTGCACCTCTACGCGGTAGAATCAGAATGCTTTTTTTAAAGGGTGATTTGGGTCTGTCATGTTAAAAACTGCAGGTATCAAACAGGGACATCTGTGTCCAAAAGCTAGATGTCAACAGAAGGCAAACCTGGTGTTCCATAAAGACTCTGCCCCTGCCCAAATAATTTATCAGATTATCTGACTGTTTCTTGGGTGTTTAGTAGGATAATTTTATTTCACATTAAGTAGTATTGGATACTTCTTTTTGGTCTATTTTACATAGTTATTCATGTCAATGGTTGTTTCATTGATCCTGCTAATTGTTTCAATGATGGCCAGGTCTTCGTAGTTGTATAGCCACCCAGATAGATTAGTAAATTACTCTTACAAGCAGCAGTTGGAACATTCCAACACATCAACATTGTACAAGACAATTTTAAAAAACGGGCTAGCCCCCTCCCCCCCAAATAAGTATAACTTTGAAAAGGGACATTGGATCAGCACTAAATTTGGATCAAGTGTGAGCCACTTCTGCTCTTTCTCTTTGCCATATCTGGAGATGTTTTGGTGGAAAGAGTTTTCAAGTTAGAATTTTTTAGAAGTAAATCTGTTCTCTCTCTCTCTCTCTCTCTCTCTCTCTCTCTCTCTCTCTCACACACACACACACACACACACACACACACACACACACACACACACACCATATTAAAAAAGGTAAACTCTAAATGTCCCCTTATTTAAAATGGATCATATAAACTGAAAAGACAAATCTATCTTATCTAGAAAGTAGGGATGGGCATGAAATGGAAAAATAGCATTTTGTTTCATTGTATTTCATCCCCCCCTTGCATTTTGTTTCATATCGTAACAAGTTTTTAAAGAAGCATTTTGTTATTTATGAAATGAAATGAATCCCCTGCAGCACCAGTGCTATAGCTCAAGGGTGTCCAAACATTTTGCAAAGAGGGCCAGAGTTGGTGAGGTGAATATGTGTGGGGCTGATATTCAGCCTGACATTATTTGAACCATTAATATTAGCAGCAGGAGTAGAAGCAGCGACTGCAGGGGTGGTGGAGCGGCAGCTCCCACACCATGCTGGCTCTCAGCGCTCTTCTGGCCTGGCTTTCTGGTGCTGCCTGGCAGACCCTGGGTGAGAGTCCTCTCACCCCACAGCTCAGCACCACCTTCCCCTCTCTAGACTCCTCTCTCGACTCCCACCTGCTCTGCTTGACCTCTTCAGAAGAGGTGCCCACCATGGGCCACACGGAAGATGAGCCAGAAAGTTTTGGCACACTGGCAATCCCCCTTGTCTTCTTCCTCCTCCATGAGTGATTGCCAGATGCCCAACCCCCACCAATAGCACCAGCAAAAGAACAACAGTCACCACCCACCAAAAACAAAAAACAAACAAAAACAAACAAACAAACAAAAAAACTCCATCAGCCCAGATCTCACCTTCTCTGCCTCAATCAGCCACAGGGAGAGATGAAAGCCGGAGCAAAAGGCATGGTCAAAAATCCTGAGGGGGCCAGCCCCGGTGGCTGGCAGGGGGAAAGGAGGAGGAGTGGATCTCATTCCTATTGGGATACCCTCTTTGTCTTCTGGTGGGTTTTCTCAAATGAAGAGGGGGAGGGGGAGGAAGAAGGAAGGAAGGAAGAAGTGGCCTCCCTTCCAACCTCTCTCCCTCTGTCTCTCCAAGGTAGGAGCAACGTGAATGAGTGCATAATTGCCGGCTTCTGCCATGCTCACTTGCTCACTCTTTTCTTTTCTCCCTCGCTGGTAATTGGGGGGGGGGGCAAAGGCAGAAAGGTGTAGTTCCCCCCGGGTACTCTTTTCTGCCTTTCTCCTCCCCGCCTACCAGCTCGGGATTTTTGACAGTTCAGGGTGTGGAGGGGGCACCCTTCCCCCCCCCCCTTTCCACTCCCTAACCTGTCAAAAAGGCCCAGCTGGTAGGTGGGGCATGGGCAAAAGGCAGAAAAAAGCAGTGAGGAGGACAAAATGCAATCAAAATTTACTTACCTTGCAGCTCCAAAGTAGCAAAGTAGGGAACCCCCTGAAATCTGGAAATATTTGAAGGCAAGGGAACTTAGTTATGAAGCTCGAAAGGGGATAGTTAATTGGCAAAGTGTGCTGGGAGTGTGGAGGCAATTAGGGAGTTAATGCCAGAGTAAACTCCCTAATACCATAGAGTAAGCTCCCTGATTGCCTCCACACTATCAGAATGCTTTGCCAAGTAACTACCGCCAGCCCCTTTAGAGCTTTATATTTAAGTCCCCTTACCCCAAAATCTTTCCAGATTTCAGGGAGTTCCCTCAAATTGCTTCAGGAAGTTACTCCTGCACTCAAAAACTACTTCCCTTGGGGCACCAAAGTAGCAGGGGTACCTTCAGAAAGAGATTTTAGGAACCCCCCTGAAATTGGGGAGATTTGGTGGTAAGGTAGCTGAGTTAATAATCGCCAAAGAGCCTTTTTTCTAATTGGAATCAGAAAGAAGTTAAGCCACACAGTTTCCATCTTGCCAAGGATCTTACATCTAAGAAATAACTCCTGGCAAGTTCATCTTTTGCCATGTTTTAACCTGTTGGTACAGCTCTGAAGAAGAGGGATTTTACCCTCAAAATAATAGCAACTGGTTTTTCTCTCTCTCACAGCCTAAAGGTATCACCTGTTCTACTTTTTACTTGGCACGGGATTAGTTATTCTGTGTATTAGAAAACATCCAAGCTATTAGAAACAACCAATGTGTTCTCTGTTTCTGTTTTTGAAGAGAAACATGCCTCTGCTTAAGCAACTCCTCCCACCACCTTTTTTATTTGGTCAGTTATTAGTAAATCTGTTAGTGACCCTACTGTTACACTGCAATCTGCAGGCATCTGCTGGGTGCAGGCTGTGAATGTGTTGAGGCCTTTTGCTGAAAGTCTATTAAGGGCTACTAGTACTACTATAACGAGTCACATTTTGTACAGTATGCTATTTTTGATCTATTCAGAAACGTGACTAAATGAAACCTTTTACTCTTTCTAGTACCAATATTTCAGTGTTATTGAAACTGTAAGTGAGAATTGAGACAACAAAGGGATGTTCTACTCTAGGGATATGTGAATATAATTTTGCTCTGCAAGTTTCTGCACTTCTGTGGTTTTAACAAAAAATGAAACTTCAAACTTCACAGGGACTATGGAAACCTCATTGCCACCCCTGGTTATTCCTCTCACTGCCCCAGTGCTTCTAAGAAGCTGAAAAACTGAACTTTTCTCTCTTTCAGAATTGTTCATTCTATCTTGCTTCTCTCCCTTGGGGTCAAAGAAGCACAGCGACTTCCAGTGTCCTGAAACCTGGCAACCAAGAGCGTCATACAGACACATGCCACTGTCATAATGAAAACAGTCTCCATTTTCCAATAGCGGAAATTATGAACAACCAGTGGAGAAATGTCTCTGCTCCAAGAATTGCCATGTTATGTCAGTGAGTGAAATGGCGAATCATCTCCATGGGAAGTCAGGAGAGGGGCTTAAGCTCATTGATAGAAGACATGCTTTGTGTGATGAAATTCTAGGAATCATTCTCCCTCATTCTCAGATTGGGTTAGGACAGTCTCCTGTCTGAAGACTGAAGACTGAGTCAGTCAGACTAATGACAGCACTTAACCCCCCCCCCAGTAATTATTGTGTTCTATTTCTTATGAACTGTGATTATGATGAGTGACATTTTTAACCCGCCCCCACATGGTGTTGCTAATATTTCGGGGGCAACACCATGTTCCACTTTTGTATTTGGTTTTTGTGATGGCTACATGGCTCCTCAACTTGTTTTGCCCCACATGGTATGTGTGTGTGTGTGTGTGTTTGAGAGAGAGAGAGAGAGAGAGAGAGAGAGAGAGAGAGAGAGAGAGAGAGAGAGAGAGA
>JAHTLZ010003307.1:4959051-5001667 GCA_023846285.1 Phrynocephalus versicolor
AGAGAGAGAGAGAGAGAGAGAGAGAGAGAGAGAGAGAGAGAGAGAGAATAGTGTCAATTCCATGGGATAATGCAGCGCTGTCTGAGGTGCTGAAAGTACTTTAGGGATACATAATTCCTGCAAAGTTTGTATCAAACTTTCATCAACCCAGTGGAAGTGGCATCAGCACCCTCTCCTGGTGTGGTTATGTGTTGACAGAGTCAGAGTGTTAGGAGCAATTAAATTACTGGAAAGCCAGCTGGTCAGAAAGTGTTTCACACACAAAAAAAGTTAATTTATCAGCTAAGGTTTCAGCCATTCATTCAGTCACCTGGCTTCCCTTCTAGGCTGCAATGACAAGTGAGGGCTATTTAGTAATGACTTGTGAATGCCCTTTTTAAGAAATCTACAAGGAAAGATTGCTTACAGTAAAAGTGACAAGGTAATAGCCAGCATGCTGAGATAGATTTGTGTGCTGGTTGCAGAAAATAGCTCATTAGAACTCAGCTGAATGTTACTTATAATAGTCCTTATTGTATAAAAACATGGGACTTGAGTTGAAATATATGGTTCATATTTATAAGGTCTGTAAGCAGACTAAGGAATGGTGAGCTGGTTAATCAACTGCCATTTAACTGATGATTCAATAAATTAAGCAGTTATGTTTTAAAAGATACATACTGCTGAAGTCTCAGTATAGATTCCAAGCACCACTTGCTCTTATTTGAAAATTAACCACATATGTGCTTTTACATAAATTTAATTCAGGAGGAGTACAATATAACAAAACTAGAAAAAAATCATAAAGTCCTTTTATGCCCCAGTTATCTGACAGATCCATACCACCATGACACTTAAGTATAGAATAGCATTTGGAAAATAAAACCAAAATTTTTAAATACTACCCCAGAACTTGCAGTCAGAGAATGCCAAAGAACTGGGTATATTCTAGATGCAAATCTATGTTTTTGCACTGCTATCATGTAGATTCATCTCCGGTCAAAGCAAGAAACAGTGATTATTGACTAGCTGTTTGTTCTGTAGCTTAACACACCATGGACATCAAACTAGTTGTTTGCATTCAAGCCACTGAAAGAAGCGAACAATGAAAAGATTGCCAACAGCCACTACATATGAACAAAGATATATTTGCAATATGGGCAGAAGGAATTTGAACATTGCATGTGTGAGACTAACATGTGCTGTTCATAATTTTACATCATCTATGCTCATAATCTTACATACTGTGCACATAAATAAATCTTGCAATTACAATTAAACTGTAGATCATCTATTCTATAACTTTCAAAAAATGATCACTCATTTATTAACACCATAAAGTGAAAAAAATTCCACTGATTCTTTGACGTATACAACTAACTTTTTGTCTGATTTGAAATTAAACCCGATTCAGGCCTGGTTAATACTTGGATGGAAGAAACACCAAGGGAGTATAGGGCTCCCCAGGAGGGATAGTGGGAGCCATTTATGACAGTCACTGTCAAGAATATTGGACAAGAGAGGGGACATCTGTGAACAGCCCAAGATGTATTGCCTAAAACTCCCAGAATCCCTCACCAGTGTTTAGACTGCCTTGCGATGACTGAAGTTGTAGGGCAAGAGCCATCTAGAGGGACATATTTGCCTACTTCCAGGCTAGATGGACTTATGTCAATTGACTATGATTCATGAGCCAATATAACCTCTAAAAGTTTCTGGTTATTTACCAGTAAGGGTCTGTTCCTTAGTCAGTCCCCAGCAGTTACAGTAGTTCTATCACCAAACTATTTTCAGATACAGCTTATATAAGCAAACTATTTCATTATCATCTGAGTCAGACCTACACATTGGTCCCTTCTGATGAAAGGTCACTCTGCCTCTGGTTACCTAACGGGTCCAAAATATAATGGTTTAAGCTATAGAAGACTGTTTTATTCAAATGTTTTGCTTTAATCTTTGATCTCATACATACTGCAGAACTGAAATACTGGAAGACTGAGAGTTCTAGGAATTTTTAAGAGGGGATAATTCACAAGTTGGACTCAAATAGAATACAAATGAATGTATATTTTTGCTGTGTGAGCAAAGATCTTGTATTGGCAGAACAAATCAAAATTATATAAGGGAATTCTAAAAATGGGGGAACCATATGAAGTTAGAGAGAGAGAGAGAGAGAGAGAGAGACTCACCAAATTTTGCAGTATGCTCTTGCTCTGTGCTAGATTTGAGGAAGTATGGGAAATGGTTTCTGAGTTATGATTTTGTGCAAATAAAACAGTTTTACTTCCCAGTTCTGCTTTTACATGTGTCAACACTGTATTTTTTAAAGTTGTATAAATAGTAAAGACCAACCTTGCTTGAAAGATAATAGCTGACACCATCTTTTTTTTTAATTTGGAAAGAATCCAGGCAACAGGGGCTGATATATTGTTCCTCAAAGAGGCCATTCAACAGAGAAAAACAGCTGCTTTGTTCTAAGTCTGAACATGCATAGTGCAAACTTGGGAGAAGCCATGTGGAATAAAACATTGTATGCTTTCTTAGATGTGTGATAGCTGTTTCAGTAAACATTCCCACAGGAGTTCTGATTCCAAATAGTCTCCTCGCATATGTTTTCAAAGCGGAAATCAGCTTCATGTCTAGGAGAATATTAAATTGTAACCCTATCAACATGGACACAATTAACTAACTATCCACTAAGTTTTAAACCTTTTAATTGCTTTATGTCAAAAATATATATTAAAAAAAGAAATATAGAGCAAATATTCAGAACCTCAATTGTTTAAGCTGTGAAATTGCCATTTTTGCTTTTTGGTTTCCTATGACTTTGCCATGATATTAACAGACTTTTGAGGACTATATCCTGTCTCCTGTCATAGTCTCAATTCCAACCATCTAAACATTTCTTTGTGTTTGGGTGAGAAGTGGCTAGCTGATGAAAACAATGCTCTGAGATTTCCCCCTGCTTGGTATCTCTTTGTGAGAACAAGGAGGTATCCTGTAGATCATATTGACTGCTTCCACTGGTGTTGTCAGCATTCAGGCTGTCCTTTGCTATGTATGGGTTGGCATCTCTTTTGCTGGCAACGGGGGCACAATATTGTGCAACAATGTTGGGACATTTCCTGGTATACTGGATTTTGGAGAGAGAAGCACAATGCCTCACATTCATAAACTGTAGCTTTTTGGAAGAACTGATATCATGACATCAAAGATGCTTAGATATAATTGCAATAAATACCAGTGGCAAATACAATGTACATAAAATTCTTACTATTTCTAATGGACCTTGGCCTCGTTGTTCATATAGCACTCATAAAAAGCCCTCCTGTTCATTGAGGGTATAGGAATACAACAATAGATGTCAGTCTATTGAAATTTCTCAGAGCTTAATTGAACAATTTCTTCTTCCCTTTTATGCAGAACTGCATGGGTGCCAAGTTTTGTTTCATGATTGCTACTAGCTGAATAAATATGTTTAATGCCCTGTAGAACTAAATGCGTTTCAGGTTCAAGGGGAACAGCACCATCTACTGCATGTTTTCTGTTACCTAGCTGTCATAGTGCCCAAATGCAGAAAAAAACAGGTTGCCTGAGTGCGCTCACTGAGAACCACTTGCAGCCTCTTTCTAACTTCCTCCCCTCCCCTGTTTCTTCCCTTTCTTTTCATGGATGGCTCAGGAACTGATGGAAGAAAGTTCCCTTTAAAATTCCAGAGTGAATTGTCCTGTTCAGAGATGGACACAAAACAACCAAATGGTGTTTTGTTTCATTTTTTTCATTTTGTTTTTCTAAATTCATTTCATTTGGAATGAAATTAATTTTCTTTTAAAATTTGTTTCATTCTAAGTTTTGGGTTGGGTTGTTTATGTTTTTTACAGCCAACCAGCCCCACCGGTCAGCACTTCCTCCCTTTTTCTAACCTAGCGGTGACCAGCTCACCAGTGAGCTGGGTCAGGGCTTTTTAAAAAAAACTAGTGCTGACCAGCTGGCCTGCGGGCTGGGTCAGCACTTTTTTTTTGTCTTATGTCGACCAGCAGGCCTGCGAGGGCAGTTGGGCAGCACTTATTTTTATTCCTTATTTTGACAAGCACCAAGATTGACGCTTGTCAAAATAAATAATAAGCGGAAATGAAATGGAACAAAATGAAAAAATCTGTTTTGTTTCATTTCATTTTTAAAGGGCACTTCATTTTTGTTCTGTTCTGTAACAACATGAAAAATGAAGAACAAAATAAAAAAAATCATTTCTAGTCCTGTTGCTCTGGAACCATAGGGCTTTCTATGGTCCCAGAGCCATATTTATTATTTATTTATTAGATTTATTTATTAGATTTATATACTGCCCATCAAGCAACAAAGGCCACTCTGGGCCATTTACAAGGTTGATACAAATATTTTATCTATGTATTTATTTATTTATTTATTTATTTATTGGATTTTTATACCAATAAGGCCATTCTGGGCAGTTAACATAACATCACCAGAATTCAGTAAATAGCAATACTACAAAATAAAACATAACACACATAATAAACATAACTAAATCCAATTAAAAGAAACAGAGGACAAAGATAGGCTAAGACAGAACTGACCAGGTGAATCACAGCAACCAAATAAGAGAAAACCAAAAGCCTTTCTAAATAGCCATGTCTTCAGATTTTTCTTAAAGACTGAGAGCGAGGGACCCAAACATATATCAGTAGGGAGTTGGTTCGATAGCCAGGGGGACATCACCGAGAAAGCCCGGTTTCTTGAAGAGGATTTGCAAGCCTCCTTCAGTGACAGCACCCGCAATTCCCCTGCTTAAGATGAACAGGAGCTATGGGCAGAACTCTGTGGTAGGATGCACTCTGATAGATAGCAAGGCCTAAACCATTTAGGTCTTTGTATGATATCATTAAAACCCTGAATTCAATGCAGAATTGGACTGGCAGCCAATGCAGTGCGGCTAGTGTGGGGTGGTATGTTGACCTAGATACTGTTCTATATTCTTAACCAAGGGGGGCCTTGCTTATTTTAACCTTTTGAACATTGCAAATGCTGGGGTTGATTTTTTATTTTTTATTTTACCATGCCAAATCATAAAAAGATGTTAAAATTTAAAGTATATATAAAGAGAAAAGAAAAGATCCCCAGTCAAAAGCTAGAAGCCAATTCTCCATTTTTTTTTTTTTTTTTTACAAAATGGGTGAGTCCAGGAGTAAAAAGAGCAGTAATTAGATTAATTTTTAAAAGTCCTGGCATGTTCCAATTAGGAAAAGCAAGATAATACTCAGGTAGACATCCATGTGCAGGAGCTGTCTGTATGTCACATGTTTACAAGTCTGAAGAGACGTAAAAGATGCTGGATTCAATAAAAGACATTTGTGGAGGTTTCTCTCCATCTGCTGAGTGCAACTGACCTCTTGACCATGTCGTTACTTATAAACAGCATTGCCTGATTCCACACGTACAGATTAAGTCACCGCTTGTTTTTTATGTGGATCAAACTATTTCCAATGCAGTTTTGTTTTTACTATGTTTGGAGGCATTGCACATTAAAATTTATAACTTGTATATCGAAATGAGCATTTAATGTACCCCACCATGCCTTTAATAATGGACTATTTTGTAATACAAGAGGTAATACAAACAGCTACATAAAACAGCAAGCACTTAAAATGCCCCCTGCTTTGTTTGCATTGGTTTTAGCTGCTGCTGCTGCTGCTGTATACAACAGGAACAAAAAAGGGAAAAAGGGAAAAGAAGAAAAAGCAAAAGAAAGACCATTAGAGTGAAAGCTTGAATATTGGCATTGCATGAAATCTCTCTAAATCCATTAATCGAGCAACATACTTTAGACATCTTTTTATAGCCTTTAGTATTGTTAATAAATGTAGGGTCTTTAGAGCAGGAGACAGTTGAAAGAAAAACTGTTTACAAAGCAAAGCAGGTGGCATAATTTGGTCACCATAAGCTGACTAGTAGAGATGGGCACGAATCAAAAAAATGGTGTTTCGTTTGTCATTTGTCATTTAGGGGGTCTGTTTTGGTGCATTTTGTTTTTGCAAAAAATTCATTTTTGTTTGTGTTTGTTTCATTACTATTTCATTACCATTTATTTCAATTTTTTGTGATTTTTTTTAGCATTTAAAGCAGTTCACTTGTATTGCTGTAACGAAAACGAAACACATGACAAAATTTCCGGTGTTTCTGTTCGTTTCATTTCATTTTAGAGACAAAATTGGTTTGTCATTTCGAAATGAAAAAATGAAAATGAAACAAAAAATTGTTCATTTTGTGCCCATTCTCTACTGACTAGCATTTTAGGTAGAACATTGAGTACTATGAATGTGCTGGAAACCTGTTTTGTACCCAGTGAAAGCAGCTCTGGTATTTCCTACTACATGACCTACATTGAAAGACACACACATACACACACCCAGGTATGTGTGTCTTTAAAGAATAAGTTTAGGATTCACCATGCCCTACCTGAAGCAATACAATAATATTCCTTATAATACAGTGATAGGAGCACAGGGCAGCATCTCTGCTCATCAACAGTGGGAGCTATATGCTAATTCTGAGAAGCACACCTTTGAGGCAAATTAGGGCATGAAATTATCATTAAGATACCTTGGAAGTGGAAAATGAAGTGATAGTTTCTGCAAATATGCAAATGTTATGAGGACATGCACCAGTTCAGTCCAAACGAGGGAAATGCAAAGGAGATCTATTTGTATTTAAGTGAATTAATAAACACATATAAATTATTCTGAGCAAACTGACCTTTTTAAATTACTTGCCTTTTTAAAATGCTTTCTTTCTCATTAGTGAAAAAGAATTCAAGCAGTGCGATTTTGAATGGGACACGGGGTGTGCATTGGTGATGCCTCCAGCTGTTTCACCCGTTCATGCCCTCAGTGCCAAAGTATGGGAGACTGTATCACCTCTGTCAATTCACACTGGAGGAAGCGAATGGGGGTGCATATATGAAAACTGAGCTTTACTGGATTTCTCCAGGTCTCTGTTGCCAGCTCAGTGTGCTTTTCTTTTCATGTCCATCCATTCTGCTTGGGGCCGATCTACTCATTAAAATTAATATAATATTTTTGATTTTAAAAAGGTTACTTCAGGCAGCCACTTCTGAGCTGAAAAAAGAGAACGCCAAAGCTCTAGTTTAACTCCCATGCCAGTTTTCTGCCGAAATGAACCCCTCCAACTGCTATTTGACCCAGAAAGTATTATTTCCTGTGACAGGTACTTTGGGCTTTTCTCAGAGATGGGAAAAGAAATGAAGCTGGCGACTGAAAAACAAGACTCTTTCTGAGTGAAGACCTATGCACAAGGCATCGTGCACAAGTATCTGCATTAACTTTTGTAATCATTTGGCAGAAGAATTACACTCAGCTAGTTATAGGTATTTCACCAGCACCGGTCTGTTTCTTCAATGCAGAAGTGTCTGAAGTTCACCTACTAGTTGTAATTGTTGTAGTTAATAACCTGACCTCACAGTGAACAGTATTCTTCCATTTCTGACCCTTGAGCAACGGGTCAGGTAGAATGTGAGAAGAGCTGTGTAGGAATAGAGGAGTTTTCCATCAGTGCCAGAATTTTAAAGACAAAACAGGCAGAAACCAAGTTGAAGGCTCATGGAAGTTGTGTAAGCACAATATGACATGAGAGACATTCCCCACTATTTGTCAGTCCAAAACCTGATATTCAAAAATATCCTATCAGGTTGTAGTTTGACAGATCCTCTTCTGCTGTGAAGAAAGAGAGCAGGCTAGGCACATCCGGTCTATCATTTGGACTCTTCACATGAAGAGCAAGAGAGACACTATCTGGTGTCTTCTGTATATGCTGCTTCTCTGCGCTCTTAGACGCCTTGTTCCTCAAGGCATCAGATTGGGAAGAGAGCTTCTATGTGCAGGAAAGTCTTTACATTTCAGAGGAAAACTCCTCACCTGAAGAGAATTATGACAGAGGGGGTGGGAGAAGCATAATCCTTTTCTTTGTGCATTTACTTTATTTCCATTCTGGTCACTCAAGGAAGAGGTATCACAGTCACACCTAACTTATAGACTGATGAATTCTGTCTTCTATGACAAGGAGTATCCTAAAACCATGAAACAGCAAATACTACATGATCAAAATAGTTGAAATGGTGAATACTGATACTGGTGTTGAGTATCATAATCTGCAAAATATGAAGTATCAAAGGCAAGAAGCAATGTATCAGATAACAGGTAGCAATTACTATGAATTAATATTAATTAATCAATATTAATAGTTGTTTATTAATGCTGTAAGATGCCCCTCAATTCCTTGTTCTCAAATATTTGAACATGTCTTAATTGTACTGGACTGTATGTTATCCATCATTACGGTAAGCCGCCTTGGGTCCTTTTCCAAGGAGAAAGGCAGGGTAAAAATACTCTAAAATAAATAAAAATAAATAAATAATACATATCTGATGCTGAAAAATCAAAGTAGTGTTTCTGCTTTCACAACATTTCCACTGACAGATTATAATGAGTTCAACTGCAAGAAACACAGAATCTGACCCGTGTGTAATTTAATTCCATTTCATCCAGATAATTTTATTTTTGCTCTTTGATTTCTGTCAGAAAACAAGACATATGAACTCCACAAGCTTAAAAGTTGCCTCCCCAGAAACCCATTGAACTGTTCTGTTCTGCTTGTTGATTTTATTCTCTATTTTGACTTCTAAAACTTATGTAACATGAACACTGTAGCCTTATGGCGTGGCTTTGGCCTGCTACATTTTGATCTCTCTGTTGGCTTAAGTCCTCTGATTTGATGGTGCTGTTTCTAGTATTTAAAACAGGGATGTCCAAACTTTTTGCAAGGAGGACCAGATCTGGTGAGGTGAAATTGTGTTGGCGCCGACAATTCAGCCTTACATTCTTTGAACCATTAATGTTAAATGCAAATAAACTATTTTATGAAAGACTAAACAACTAACTTAACTGCACTAATGCGAAGGGTGATACTGCAATCTCGATTTCATTACATAGGCCAAGTCTGGCTCAAAAACAATAGTTTTGATGCCCATGATGTCACTTAGGTGAAAATCACTTAGTCTCTTCTTTTTTGAATAGCAGGTCCTTTTTAAGGAAAAAGGTGGATTAAACACATTGTACATAAATGCATGGTTTGTTTGCATTTTATCTTTTTTTAAAACCCAGGTCCTTTAAAAGGAGAAAGGCTGATTAAAATAAATCCGCTCTGGGGAGATGGGTGATGACAAATCTGAATTAATTAATTAATTAAGAAGGGAGACTCCAGGCAGGCACCGAGTGCTATGTCCATGCCCAGAAGAGACCCAGGTAGTTCTCCCAATGGAGCATTCAATGACAGGCGCAAACTCCTTGAAGAGGTCTTGGCTGGTGCACTGCCCATGAATATCTTTAAGATGAAGAAATGTTGGATGGACAGGCGGAACCTGTGGAAGGGCTAGCCACTGAGTTCATCAGCAGCCTGCTCAGCCACTGCCTCACTGTACACATGCACCACAGCACCGGGGCCTTAAAAGATGATGTCCCACACTTTGCCAGGCTCCGAGACCTCAGCAAACAGCTGCATCAACAGCTGCTAAGGTCCTCAGGGGAAGGTGGGCCACCAACCATGGGCAGGGCCTGGGCCAGAGTGAGGGTGCAATGATGCCATATACCTCTGCTAATGGCTTCCAACGGTAGCTTCCTCACACAGGTGGGTAGCCTTCTGGCATTGCACACTGCAGCTGTACAGCCCAGCCTTCTTCCCACTGCTAAGAGAGAGTATACCACTTCCTGGTAGCCTTTGGAAGGGTGGGGTGGAGGGGACGGACACACACTGTGTCTGCATGGCATTGCCATCTTTCCCTCAAAGGGCAAGAACATCCTTTTCCTGACGGCCTTTTGGAAAGCTGTGCTGTGCCTGCGCAGGCTACCCTGTTTCTGCCATCTTCCTATGTGAGGGCAGAAGGCCATTCTGCACATGCTCTTTCCCCAACCTCTAGTGTCCAGAGTTTTTGCAAGAAGAGGCTGCAGGCGACTCAAAATTTGCAAACAGGCCCTCATTTGACCCCTAGAGCTGGACTTTGGACATGAATAATTTAAAGCATCACACTCTAAAAATTATTGTGTGATAGGTGAATGAGCTTACACCTAACTAGATACCAGATACTGGAAAATTTACATTTTGGATGACAACTTCTAAAGGAAGGACAAAGGTCCTGTTAACATTTTAAGGCTAAAAAAATGAAACATCCAATACCACAGGGCTATTTTTACTCACAGGATCTGCATTAACTACAGCATCCAGGCCAGAGAAAATCTTTTAGAAGTACTGTACTGTTTTTCAAAAGTTATATTCTAAGGTCTCATGTGTGTACAGAGTAAGAAATTTATCATAAGGTAATGCAAAGCAGTCTCTCATAAGAGACATCTTTTGATGAATTATTGCATTAGACTGTAGCAACCATAGCAAAATTCTTCCTCTGGCATACATAATCTTTCTGAATAATGTATTGCTGGGTAGTGTGATTCCAGAAACAGATCACTCTGAATATTATGATCTGTTTCCAATTCCACATAAAAAACCCTAAGTGTATTTGGATAAGATGATTCAATTCAATTCAAGAAACATTTAATGATGTAAAAACAGAGTACAAAAGCATCAAATTGTGGGATAGAAAATTAAAAGGTAAATAAAGAGATGCAAGAGGAAAATTAATGGACACCCTTACTCCTGAAGGTCTCATTAGTAGTAGATAGATAGATAGATAGATAGATAGATAGATAGATAGATAGATAGCACTCTGAATTGATTGAATTGAATTGATTGGATAAGACAGCAGAAGCAAAAGGACCCTAGCCTTCTTCATGGTACTGTATGATCTCTGAGGCTTCAAAATTCTCTGGATGAGACCTAAATGTTGTGCTGGAAAAAAACATGTCTGGATTTAATGTTTGAGGCTACATTCATGGGAATCAACCTGAAGGAGGAGGAGGAAATGCATCGGAATAGCTAAGTTCCATGGGAACTTCAAGGTATCATTGGACTAGGAGTGTCCCTTCCCACTCTACTCTGCACAAGGTGCCCCTTTTCTACCAGTCCCACTACCAGGCCAAATCAAGACCAATAATCCCTTTCAGCTCACATGGAATTTAGCCACCCAAATCGATTTCCTTCTTCACAGGACCATAATGGCTCCTGATGTAGGCTTCATTTGCCATATGCAAGAAAGTGAAAACTACCCTGATGATTTTGTTTTGAGCAGAAGTTCTTGGAATTCTGGTTGGGGGGAATTCTGGGTCACTCTTTGGGGCTGAAGACAAAAAACACTGAAGTCCTACAGCTAGTGAAGCTTAGCAACCCATGTAATCTTACTACCCTAATAGAGTCCCATTTCTTTCTCTAAAACTTACATCCATATACGAAAAGACGCCATCTTGGGGATCTTCCAAATGGACCTAACATCAATATCTGCTTGTTTTCTTTTAGTGCTCTCAGTTCCCATGGTACCTTTATGCAAGCTTCCTTAGTTCATAGTTCAGTCCATGAATTTATTTAAGCTGGTCCACATGGACAGCACAGGAAATGTGAGATGCTTGGGGCCATTGGCATGGGTAAAAGATTGTACTTTTCTAACAGAAATTTTCATTCTTTGTGCCTATTCTTTGCTAGTGCACGATCACAAGTGTGGGAAGTTTATGTCTGAATTTACAACCATCCTCCCACCTCAACAACAGCCCACTGAGAGCATAACTAACGTCATCGTATCACTAGATGGGAAATGTCATAGCGGTTTGATTAAAAAGCCGGGCCTTTTCCCTCCCTATAAAATATTTTTATCAGTTTTCTCAAAATATTAAGCCAGCACAATAGCCAAGACACTATTAAATCAAGCTTCTGAAACCATGTCTGTATAATGCTAAGCCCTCAATGGGATTTCTTTTATCGGAGCTCAGCAGCTCTTAGGCAACAAACAACAGCCACAAAGAAGTTCTACTTCAAGCATATATTAAAGGTCTAGAAGTCAGTAGTGATTCTCCATTAATTTGACTCTTTGGAAATTGCCAGCCAAATTCAGACTTTCAGTGTCATGCTTGGGTCATGGAAGATGTCGCCCTTTGATGAGATGGGATGAATTAGAGCTGGTTTTATGGAACACGTATTTTAAAAAATAAGTCTCAATGAAACTGCAGATATCAGCAGTTTCTCCAAGTCCATACATTTTGTTTGAAGGGGAAGGCATCAAATAGAGGGAAATCCTAATTTCTTTTATTTTCTTCTTTGATGAATGAGAACAAGTGCAGTACATCAAATCTGAACTGAATATTGTGTTTCTTTTTTTATTTCTATTTTTATTATTATTATTTAAAAACATATACAAATTACATAAAAAGACAAACATCAACAACAGTGCACCCCTTCACCAACAGGATCACTCTTCATATTTATATTCGTCATCCTCCCCTCCAGAACAAAGTCGCTTGTTGCGTGGAAACCTTACCCTTATCCCATACAAGCACATATTCAATGAATCTACCCCATATATCATAGAATATATCTTTTTTTAACTCTCCTTTTTTAACCTTGAGAGAACAAGTCAATTTATCATTTAAAGCAATATTCCATACTTCATTATACCATTCTTCTAAACATAGTTCATATTTAGATTTCCAATTTCTAGCAATTATTAATCTAGCTGCTGTCAACAAATTTGCAATCAACTCTTTAGTTTTAACATCATAACTATGATCCACAAATATTGATAACAAAGCAATTTCAGATTTGGGATCTATAGTCATTTCTAGTATGTCACTTAGTTCTTTAAAATTACATTTCCAAAATTTCTTTATCTTTTTACATTCCCACCACAAATGATAAAATGTACCAGCAAAGCTTAGAAAAATTTGCATTCATTTTATTCAGTTTCACTGGCATCAAATACCATCTTAAATTTATTTTAAAGACATTTTCCTTTATTCTAACAGACATAGATCTAAGTATTCTCATTCTCCACATTTTAGCCCAGTCTTCTTCCCTTATTTATTTTTTAAAATGTTGTTTGCACAATAATTTCGATCCAGATCCTCCCCTATTTTATCTAAATCCAAAATAATTTTATATAGTTTGCTAACAATACCTTTTACTACTATTTCCTTCTGAGTATCCTCATACAACAATAAGAGTTGTTCATATTTTGTGTACTCTCTGCATTTATTATTTTTCTTTATCCAAGTATCAGTCCATTTCTTTAATTGTATAAAATTAAACCAAGATATATCCCTACCTTGGAGAATTTCCTTCATTTGTACTTTCCCTCTCATCTTGCCTATCCAGTCTTTCAATCTAATCACTTGTATATCCCTAAATACTTTTTTGAAAACTTTCAAATTTATAGGGAAATTCTCCATTTCAGATACAGATCTCAATGGTGAGTCCGAGGGACATAATTTTTTCTTATGTAAGTACCATGCATTTAACATAGATCTAAGAAAGGGGTTATTAATCTCATTTAACTTTGATTTCTTAATAGTGCCGAATAAGTATTTTTCAATATCCTCCTTTATTTCCGATGATTCCATTTACCACCATATTAATCTTTCTGGACTAAACACAATATCCCCAATAAACCTTATTTGATTTGCTAAATAATCATTTTTAACATTCGGTAAACCTATACCACCTTTATTTTGGGCCATATACCAATATTTTTTGTTTATTCTAACTTTTTTACCACTGTTAAAATAGTTATTAATTAAATCTTGCCAAAATTTAAGGTCATCCTTACTTAGCTGTATTGGAAGCATCATAAAGAAATAAATTAACTTTGATAAAATTTTCATTTTCATCAATGCAATCTTCCCAAACCAAGAAAGTTTTAGACTTGAATATTCTAACATTTTATTCTTAATTTCTTTCTTCAGTTTACTATAATTAAATTCCTTTAGTTTCCATGTGTCCTTTACTAATTCTATACCTAAATACTTAATTGAGTTACTTATCCTACATCCGTAGTTATGGGTAAACACTTCTTGTTCTTCCTTGTTATGATTAAATAACATCACCTGAGATTTCTGCCAGTTAACCCTCGAGCCAGATATTGACCCAAATTTCTCCAAATGATATTTAACTCTATCCATACTCTCTAATGGGTTTTTAATTGCCAATAAGGAATCATCTGCAAATAAATTAATCTTTACTTTATTATCAGTACCTAATCTGCTAATTAACTCATCATTCCTTATTTTATCCGCAAACATTTCAATCATTAAACAAAATAGAACTGGGGAGAGGGGGCACCCTTGTCTAGTACCTTGGCCTAGAGATATCTGATCTGAAATCCCATCATTAATTATTATCTCAGATGTATTTTCAGAATATAATTGATCTATCACCCCTCTAAATTCCAAACCCCCAATTTTCAATCACTATTTTTAGTGTTGGCCATTCCACACAATTGTGTTTCATTAAAAAACAAATACAGTGATACCTCTGATAACGAATTTTATTCATTCTCAGAGGCAATTTGTTTTCTGAAAAATTAGTTATCCAAAACGTGGTTTCCCATTGAAATGAACGTGAACCAATTAATTTATTCCAGAGGTCCGAAAAAAGGCAAGGGGGGGTCAGACCTCTTTATAAATTGTACTTTATAGGGTTGCAGTGCTGGACACCCCCCCCGAACCCCTCCTGCAGTGCAATGCAAACATGGACAAGAGAAACCAGCAAGACTACTCCAGCCTGTTCCCACCCAAAGTGCAACGGGGAATAATGCAAACAGACAAACATAAGCAGGAAAAAATCCAGCCCGTTTTTGCCTGCAGAGCAATGAAAAAAGAGTGCAAACACAGAGAAATGAAACTAGCAAGACTGCCCCAGCCGCTTCCCACCAAAAATGCAAAGAAAAGCAGTGCAAATATTAATAAAAGCTACAGAGAGTACAATGCATCCTGGGTACACTTTTTGGCAAGGCATTATGAGACATTCGTTATCCGAGGCAGCCCATAGGGAAAATTTGTTCTCTGAAAAATTTGTTATCAGCGGCATTCTTTATCTGAGGTATTACTGTATATGGCTCTGGTTGGTTCTTTCAATTTATCTGTTCTGTGAAAAGAATGTAGGTCAAAGTACACAAAAGTACTAAGAAGTAGATGCCAAGTAGGTTTAGTTAAAAAGAACCAACTTCCTTCTGCAGGTGAAAGTTACAGGTTCCAAGGATACCCAGTCATGAATTTAAAACATTTTCAGTAGAAAGAAGGGAAGATATCCACCAGCACAAATGAGTCTTCTGCATAGGTGATGTATGCAATCTGCATAAGAATGGCTCGGCCAAATCACATTTAAATGAATTGTTTTGCTACTTCGATTAAGAAAAAAATAGCAAAAACCAATTTGGTTCCCTGATAGCTTTCTAAACTGTCTACAGACGGCCTATCATGGAGTTGCATAAGGCAATTCATTGTCATTGAGAAAAACGAGGCTTCATTCAGATGGTGCATAATCAGTTTTGAAAGCTGAATATCCAGCCTATACAGCAATACTTTTAAATATGATTTTAACAACTCTGCTTCATGTTTCATTGTGAATTTACACATCTAAGTAACCTTCTGTCTGTCTGTCTGTCTGTTTCTCTGTTTTGCTCTTTTTAGTGCTAGGGAAGAATAGCATTTCAGCTAAATGGAATAAACACATGCATTTGTTTCTCTGCATATTTTTCGTAGCTTACTGTGTTAGATGAAGAGCAGAAATGAATATTCAGGGTTTTTTTTTTATTATTCATCCAAAGTATTTTCTGTATTAGCCCAACAGGCTTCAAATTCTAGCGTTTGCTCACAAACACATTTGATTATCTGCTTCAAAACTCTCGGTTTATGGAGAATGTGCAGCTCACTGGGCATGTTCTGTTTGTTTGTCTCTTCTGACATGTTTTAAATTAATGTTTTAAAGAAAAATACAATATTTAATCAGTAATTAAATATCTTGATGTAATTCAATAACAGGGTTTTTTAAAAGTGTAATATATGAGCAATTTGCTCATTATTTTAGCATTCAGTGTGTAGCATTGTCTAGCTGCAAAGATGATCCCATTAATTTCCAATTTTCTTCACAAACGTTGCATGATTCCACCCCCACCCCCCACCCAATACATCATTTAAAACAAGGAGGCCTGCCACTGGAAGCAGATCATTTGAGCAGGGCAGGGCAGACAAAATTCATGGGAAATGAGGAAAAAGAATTAAGTCTTCTTTGCCTATAATCAAAATCTGAATTATTGTCATTTCTCCCTTGGTTGCATCCTTACTATCTTGTATATCTAATAATCCCTAATTGAAAGGAAGTAATATTTCTTTCCACTAGGAGTAGAAGCGGTTCATTTTTATTTCTTCAAGGTTTTCATTTTTCTGACCCCTAATCTATTCCATTTTGTTTATGAATCAATTTGCAACTTTTTAAAAAGAAAAGAATTTGGACTTCAAATTTACTCTGCTTTTCCTTGTGTCCTTCTCCTGATAGATGTCCTTTTGCAAACATGTTCCCCTTATTTAATCCTACTTTGTATGCATGCACCTCACTATGCACGTGTTTGTGTGTGTTGCGTCTTAATATATGTGTTTGGGATGGTTTTGGGAAACTGTACTGCAAAATTCTGAGAAGTTTGTCCCTTAAAGGATAATTATCTTCCAGTTCATCTATCAGTTCAGGAAGTATGAATTTCACAAATTAAGAACATTATCTCAAAATGCTCGTGCCACAAGCAGTAGCAGCACTTTTGTGACGAATAGCTATGTTCTTTTTCTTGTTACAACACTGTCACTTAACACAAGGATGGTTCAGATAATTTTGGTACCCTGGGCAGAAGGTCCATTTGCTTCATACCTTGGAAAGACCTAAATTTGAAATGGGAGCTGTACCGATGCTTACTAGCAAGCATCCTTTTCAAACAGGAATAATTAAGAGATTCATACTTAACAAATCCAAAATTCAAATCCCTGTAAGGAAAAACCAAATACAACATACTTCAATTATTTTCCTTTAATTCCAGGTCTTGGTGGGTAGCATGCCTTAGAATCATAGAATTAAAGAATCATAGAGTTGAAAGAGACCTCAAGGGCCATCCAGTCCAACCCCCTTCCATTAAGTAACCTCCATCAAAGTACCCCCAACAGATGGCCATCCAGCCTCTGCTTTAAAACCTCCAAAGAAGGAGACTCCACCACCCTCTGTGGCAGCATATTCCACTGCCGAACATCTCTAACTGTCATTAAGTTCTTTCTAATGTTCAAATAGAATCCTTTTCCTGTAGTTTGAAACCATTGCCCCGAATTCTAGTCTCTGAAGCCATGGAAAACAAACCTGCTCCCTCTTCATTATGACATTCTTTCAAATATTTAAGCATAGCTATCATATCCCCTCTCAGCCTTCTTTTTGAAAGGCTAAACATTCCCAGCTTCCTAAGCTGTTCCCTGTCCAGAGGTTCAACCCTTCTGGTCACCTTCCTCTGTACTTGCTCAGGATTGCCAATATGTTTTTTTAAACTGAGGTTGGCAGAACTGGACACAGTACTCCAGGTGGGGTCTAACCAGAGCAGAATAGACTGGTACTATCACTTCCCTTGATCTAAACACTATGCTTCTATTGATGCACTCAAGAATCACACTGGCTTTCCTGGCCACTGCATCACACTGCTGACTCATGTTCAATTTGTGGTCCACCGAGACTCCTAGATCCCTTTCACATGTACTATTTTCGAGCCAGGTATCTCCCATTATATATCTGTGCAATACATTCATTTTACTTAGATGCAGGACCTTACATTTCCCTCTGTTGAACACCATTCCGTTAGCTTTGGCCCAGCACTCTTATTTGTCAAGGTCATTTTGGATTTTCATCTTATCTTTTCATCTTATCTTTCATCTTATCTTATCTTATTAGCAACCCCTCCCAATTTATTATCATCTGCAAATTTAATTGGCATACTCTCTATTCCTTCATCCATGTCATTAATAAAGATATTGAACCGTACTGGACCCAGAACAGAACCCTGTGGCACCCCACTAGTCACGTCTCTCCAAGATGAAGAGAAGCTGTTCATTATCACCCTTGGGGTGCGATCAGTCAACCAATTACAAATGCACCTAACAGTAGCACTATCTATCCCACTTTGGTGACTTTGTGCTCATTCTTTGAGATGTCTAATTTGGCCATGGTGACACATACCTTAGTTACATCTTCTTTTGATTACTATAATGAGCCAGACTTAATACAGTTTTGCATTTTAGGTGTATTTGTGTATGTTTATGAAACACTACCATCAAAAGAATCTTTAGCAATACAATTCCAAGTTGTTACTATTCATAAATTGTACCACATTGAGACCTACAATGTAGTACAGATTTTGTACATTGTGAAACTCTGCAACTCATGATTGAATAGACAAATGACTATCATTGTAATGCAATTCTATAATTGTCAGCTCAGAATAAAGCTCCAGCATAGTAACTTATAGGCATAAAAAACATGGCTCAATACTTAGAAATATGTTGCTCCATAACAAATTCTAAGACAAATCACATTGCTCCTTCTCCTGTAACATAGCTAAATGAGCTGGTGCCTGACATCAGGAGTTTGGTTCTCTATTGTACCTTCTGAGAAAAGAGCAGCCTTGGACAAGATGCACTGTGTAAGAGAAGTCTCAAAAGAAAGAAATTCTGAAACAATTTGAGTAGTATTTGCTTAAAACATCCCTGGGAGGAGCTGTTGTAAAATTAAGTTATCCACTAAGTAGAACCCATTTTCTTACATACAACGTGAAGAGAAACTTTAGCTCTGTGCTTCTTCAAACAAATAGGAAGTACTTTTTCACCCAGAGGATCACTGGTCTATGGAATTCCCTGCCAGAGGAGTGGTGACAGCTGTCAGCCTTGACAGCTTTAAGAAAAGATTAGACAAGTCCATGGAGAGCAAAGGTATCAATGGCTGTCATTATGGATGCCTAAGGACAGCCTCCGGGTTGGAGAGATAGGCAGGATATCTCTCAATGCCATTTTCAAGGAATTGTCAACATGTGAAGGCATCTGCTTGGGAATACTCTGAAACAAATGGTGAGCCGCTATGTGAGACAGAATGCTGGACTGGATGTGCTGTGGTATGTTCCAGCAAGGCTGTTCTTATGTTCTTATGTTCTTTGACAGTTAAACATGGTGTCATTCTATAGGGTTTCTTTCAAGGCTTAAAATCATCTAGTTTCACTTTTGATTGTTGGAAAGAAAAGCTACCAATTCCTAGTTTGTAGTTCAATGTTCCCCAGCCTGTCTCTCATTTGATTGCATGTTCTAGCTCTTTCTGTAGACTTCTCTTTTAAAAAAAAAAAAAAAAACAACCTATTTTTTACATCAAAATATCTTTCTCAAGAGCATTTTATGGTAAACGCAGGACTTTATCTT
Organism: Phrynocephalus versicolor; assembly: GCA_023846285.1. Lineage (NCBI taxonomy): Eukaryota > Metazoa > Chordata > Lepidosauria > Squamata > Agamidae > Phrynocephalus > Phrynocephalus versicolor. Next base: position 4,978,476 of record JAHTLZ010003307.1, read on the forward strand.
CTCTGTGCTGTAGATAAAGCTCCAAAATGTAACACTTGAGCCCTCCAGTCTGCCATACTGTCTGACAATATCTGAGAACTAAGAACTGCCTTGTTATTGCCAAAACAGCAGCAGGTTCTGTTATGTTCATTCTCTTTCATGATACCACTTTGATTGCCATAAAATTGCTTTAAAATGGCACCGATTTATATTGTAGCTGAAGAAGAAATGCTTCAGGAAAAGAAAATTTCATCCATTAAAGTATATTTCGTACAACTGTTCAGGAAGTGCCAGGAAAAAAGCATCAGATAAACACTACTCCTATAACATGCACCGATTATGCTATAAAACTGCCATTTGTTAATTCTTGTTTAAAACAAAATGTTATACTTACACCCAGCTTTTTGATATCCCTTTGAATACCAAATATATAAAATCCATAAAAAAACTGTTTAAGTAACAACCCTGTTTATATAGTTGAAGAATTGCATATATTTATAGGGTTCCCTATGTCTTTCTGATTGGCATAGAAGTGTGTTTAAAGGACCTCATTGCTAGCTCCAAAAATCATGCTCACACACTGGAAATGGAGTAGGGAGAATGTATTTCAAAGAAGAAGCTTGTCTTTCCACTAGGCCTGCTTGTGCTTCCGGCGGAGCACTGTAGTGTGTACTACATCTCAGACTGAATGGGAATTCTAACCATCTTCAAGCCACTGGTCTCAGGAGAGTTCAGCAGGTCTATATGTGTTGGCTGTTCTGTAGGCTGATGTGATGCCTTTTCAGCCTACCATGCACTGAGTATGACTTTCTTTATATTACAGCATTTGTTTTGCCTTTTCCAAACGTTTTCACCCTAGGGTTTTCTCCGTGACTCGTTTTTACTAATTGTCCATACTGTCTACCCCAATCTCCATTATATTGCTTTCTCTGTACACATACACTAAATTGCTGGTCATACATTATGGTTGTGAACACAAGGAGATGGAATGGAGCTTTCCAACTGGCAGACGGAAACAGAGTGTAGTTTCCATAGATGGACACGAGGGAGCTACAGCTGGTATGAAACAGCAGTTAGGGTGTTGAACCTGGCCACAAAGGACCTGGACATGCAAACCAATCAATAATCAAGTGTGAAATTCTAATCAGCTCTGAACTCATACTTAGTAAGTCAAAAGGTCTTAACCTGGCATGCTATACAGTACCCAGTGTGATGAAGTTGATAAAGTGATGGACTATAACTCAGGAGGACTGGGTTTGAAGCCCTACTCAGCCATGGGAATTCATTGAGGGTATGGAACTGGTAAAACTATCCCTTAAATATATCATTTTAATATATATTTAAATCTCTCTCTCTCTCTTAAGTTGCCTTTCTTCACCAAATCCAAGTTCATAGGCCTGTCTTCAGCTTCAGCTTCAGCTTCAAGATAATTTAAAAGTAATTTGGAGAACTGTTGCTGAATATCTTTGACATTTATTGTTGGATGTTGGAATTTCCCTCTTAACCTGTAATTTACTAAACTTCATTATACTTCCCCCCTGTGTGTGTGTGTGTGTGTGTGTGCGCGCGTGCGTGCGTGCGTGCGCACGTGTGTGTGTAAAATGCTTTCATTTTAATCATCAGGACAAGACCTATATTTATTCATTTGATTATGTTTACAGCAAAATGATTCTGTAATGGACCTCTCTCTCTCTCTCTCTCTCTCTCTCTCCCTCTTTCTCTCTCTTTCTTTCTCTCTCTTTCTCCCTCCCTCCCCCCTCTCTCTCTTGCATAATCAAAGCACTTGTTATGTTAGTTTTTTTCCATAGGGTATTCAAAACTTTATTACAGAGAGGTCAAACCGATTGATTTTTTATATATACAAAGCTGTTCAATGCATTCCTTGGACATTAAAAGCTGATGATTCATTTAGAATTTTTAGACTGTTTTCCTTGATTTTATTTTCATCTGATGAAATTCTGTTACTGGAACTAATTGCTTGTAAGTAGTTTCTGTAATATGATTACATTTCCCTATTAAATTTGTAACTGGGGTTTGAAATATGCGTAATGGAAAGTCATTACACCTGCTGAGGGAGATGAAATGGCAGTCTTTTCTGTTCATTTTCATCTATAAATAGATAGATAAATAGGCAGGCAGAGAGATATAAAGGGGAAAGAGAAGAGAGAGAGGAGAGAGAGAGAATACTCTGGAAGCAAACAGTAGCACCACATACTGAGATTCCATTGGTCCCACTCATAAGTTGGGACCAACTACACTGCCCCTCCTCCCCACTTTGTGGGACACAAGATCAGTCATCTTTGGATCATTGGCTCCCAATCCCAGTAGAGAATAGCGCATCCAGAGTACGGCCAGCCATGTGTGTGGGTCTGCTGATAAGTTGGGGCATGTCAATGGAGGTCATGGTCTCCAAGAACTGTAGAGCTGGACCAGAAACCTCTGCCTTGGCATGCATGTTGAAGTCCCTCAGAACCACAAGTCTTGGGCACCTCAACAGCACTTACAGCAGCCAGCTCTGGAAATGAAAGTGCTGGGTCACACAGACTGTAATATACCAGCACAATATTTTAGCCTTCCCTGACCCCTAACTACATGTGGAGTGCCTCTAAGCCCAAGAGCACTAGGGATCAGAGCCTGGCAGCCTCAATGGTGGTTTTATAAGGAATAGAGATGGGCACGACTTAGCAGAATTCCCGTTTCCGTTTCCGTTACTCGTTTCCGTTACGGAACGGAAACGGTAACAGGAATTACTCTGCCAGAACTCGAACTCGAACCGACTAAAGAATAATTGGGTCTGATTTGTCGTTGTCGTTCCTGGCATCGCGGCGATCCCGCGATGCCAAGCGGTACAGAAAAAAAGTTTTTAAAAGTTAAAAAAAAACCGATTCCCGGCCCTAAAAGCAGGCGAAAACTGTCTGAGGGCATCTACCAGGCCAGAATGGTGTTTTATTTGGGGGGGGTTCCCCGCCCCCCTTTCCTTGGCTAGTGCTACTGCTGCGTTGCTGGTACCAGGCGGGGGGGCATCATCTCGTCTGCCTTTGCCATGCGGTGTGCGGGCGGGGGGATCCAAAATGGTGACCGCAATATTTTTTTTTTGAAATTGTGGCCCAAAAACCCACCAAAGCACCACAGAAACATGCGAAAATTAGCTATTTTAAATGCTTGAATTTTTACAGTAGCAGCAGTGGGTTTGTCTTGCCAAAATACGTCTCCGTTTATTTTATTGTATTTTATTTTATTTTTATTTTTTTACACCTGCGCACACGCAATGATGGGCTGGCCATGGGATGGGACCATGCAAATTTTTGGAGCCATTCCACCAATCGCATGGCCAGGTTTTGCTGAGACTGTACCAGCCTGGGAGGGCGCATCCTCGGCGTCTCCATTTGCCATGCAGTGCTGGGAGATCCAAAATGGCGACCGCAATATTTTTTTTGAAATCGTGGTCCAAAAACCCACAAAAGCACCACAGAAACATGCAAAAATTAGCTATTTTAAATGCTTGAATTTTTACAGTAGCAGCAGTGGGTTCTTCTTGCCAAAATACGTCTCCGTTGATTTTTTTAATTTATTTTATTTTTATTTTTTTACACCTGCACACGCGCAATGATGGGCTGGCCATGGGATGGGACCATGCAAATTTTTGGAGCCATTCCACCAATCGCATGGCCAGGTTTTGCTGAGACTTCTGGGTGTGCCAGAGAGGGCATTAAAAGCCCACAAACCCGAAGCCTAAACCCTAACCCGAACCCGAACCCGAACCCATACGCTAGTACACTGTGTTCTTAGTGGGCCAGAGGCACCCAGAGGTACAGCCCACTGACCCACCGTAACCTTAACCGTTACCCTAAGCCTAGCCCTTACCCCCGACCCCATGCTCTGGGAATTCAAGTCGCGCTAAATCGCGGCGGTAATGACAAATGAAAAAATGAAAAACGAAATGACAATTTTTTGAAAAAAAATCGTGAAAAACGGAAACGAGCCGAAACGGACCCGTCCCGAAAAACGACAACTCGAAAAAAAAAATTTCCAAGTCGTGCCCATCTCTAATAAGGAATAGCAACTCCACCACCCTATTGATCTACCCTGATGTATGAAGGAGTATTCTGGTGGGCAGAGCAAGGCAAGAGCCACCCCACCTCCACCTCCCACACAGGCCTCAGTAATACATGCCACATCTGCTTTCTCTTCCAGAATAAGATCTTGAATCATTTGGGATTTCTTCAGTGCAGATTTTGCATTTAGTAAAATCAAGAATTAAGTGGTAGGATGGCTGAGCTGGTTACTTCGGGCCTGGCTGCTGACCACTCGGCTAGAATAAGGGGTAGCTTCCAGACATCTATCCCTCATGTTTGGTTTTGTTTTGATCATGGCCATATCTTTCTCAACAGACGGTCTTCGTGGCCTCCTCTCTAGAATGACAAGTAAAAGTCATCAGAATATGAAGCACATTGTAGTGGGGAAAAGAATAATGGATACATATCTTATTAAATAATCTGGAAGTTGAGTCATGGCAACTGGACAGTCAGTCTGACTGACAAAGCTGTTTGGATGAGCAGTGAAATGTTTCAGTCTCTCAAGAAAAGAAGTCCAGCTGCCATGACTCAACTTCCAGATAAACTCACCTGGATGACTGAGAATCTTCACAGAGTTATTAACTAATGCACCGTGATATTAGTGTTGAATATTATTGTAAGTTACAACAGAAATCAATTTAAAATTAAACTAATATTTTATTGTTATTATTATTCAATATTAATCAAAAAAGAATAATCAGGAAATTAGCCATAAAAATATTTGACAATTACCCCCCAAAACGTAAACTGAGGAATAAGGCAGTTGTTTAAGATCATTTCTTTCTTCTTCCCCATGGGTCATTTTTTAAGCATAGACAGCTGGTCAGTTTAACTCAAATGACTCAGGTAGTTAATCAGTTCCTTAAATAGTTCACCTGTATTCAATGTTCTGATAAATTAATTAATGCTGTTAGCATTAGATGGTAACTAATATTATTTACATTAGATGGTGGCTAAATGCCATTCATAACAGCGTTCAATTTGGTGACATGGGGTAGCCATTCAATTCTTCCTCCTCATTCCCTCTGCACATGTTCCATATCCACCCATATCCACCTATGTTTATACCTCTCCAATAAATTAATTGTACGTGTTCTGCTTACCATTCTAAGGTAATACATTGTCCAAAAAATGCTGTTTGAAAACTAAAGGTATCATTGTAAATCTATCACAGAGATCTGTTGTAAACCACCTGGAGTTCCTCCAGAAGATGGGTGATATATAAATTTATAAATAATTAAATAAATAAATATAAATCCCAAGAAGATTGTTGTGCACATGGTTCCTGGACAGGCGTGTTTAATCTATTGTCATCACCATTTTTGCTCCTTACTTTCTCGATTCAATCTTACCCAATCAAGTTACCCTGTTTGTCCTCTCTCTCCACAACACTGGAACTTTCCCAAATTTTCCAATCAAAATTCCACAAGTTTGGATCAGCTCACAACATAAGTTCATGTTGGACTCAATTAGTTTATTTATAGTGGCTGGTTCATGAGGAAGAAGATATGATCCCGCTTACATAGGGGAAACAAAATAAAATCTAAACCGGGACAAAAAGTGAAGTCAAAATAAGTAGAATGACTTAATAAATTAAATGAAAATCAAAAGTGAAGGGCACCAAACAACACAATGTGTCAGCCCTCCACTGTCTCGGGGGCGGGCAGGGGAAGGGGGAGAGGACGGAAAGTTGCATACACCTTAGATGAATGTTAATAGGATTCCAGCCAACATGCCATCATCAATAACCCCCCAAAAGTAAAAAAAAAGCAGTGCATGAATTAATTACAAAACACTAAAATGTGTCACAATAAAAATACCACTGTATGATACATTTTCATTTGAATGGGATGCTGTCATGCAAAAACTAGCAAGAACAATATGTCTGTGAAGATTCTCAGTCATCCAGGTGAGTTTATCTGGAAGTTGAGTCATGGCTACTGGACTTCTTTTTTGAGAGATAGAAATGTTTCGCTGTGAACAGTGAAACGTTTCTATCTCTCAAAAAAGAAGTCCAGTAGCCATGACTCAACTTCCAGATAGCAAGAACAATGGACATAAAATATTATTTCACTGTTGTTATCTTGCTTTTAAAAATCTAGTTAAAATATTGTCTTCTGCTGCAGTGAAATGATACTGCAATCACACAATTGTCTTCTCAGAAGGATGTCCCACAGAATTCAATGGGGCTTGGTGTAAAATAATTCTGTGCTGGACTGCATTTTCATCTTTGATACACTGGGTCCAGTCAGACATTTGTTCACATGCCTGTACAGAGCTAGGTCTATAAGAGACTTTCTTATTTCAAGGCAGACAATTGGTCCATGTGGCCCAGCATTGTCAGTGGCACCTCAGGCACGTGTATTTCCAACTTGTTTGGAGATAGCACCGCATGGCCCTGAAACCTTCTGAGCACAAACATATGCTCTGCCACTGCATTACAGCTGCTCCCCATTGTGCACGCATATGCAGTTCTGAGTTCATTGCTTTTGAAGATGGATCTCTCCCAAATATTTTTTTTCTAAACTTCATTTATATCCCATAAGAAATCTGCCCATTTCTACTTGAGACCAAAGTCTATTTCTTTTCAGTCTGTTTTCAAGTTAAAGCAGTCTATGCCACACACATATAAAAATAGTAAAGGTTCCCCCCCGCACATGCTTGCTAGTTGTGTCTGACTCTAGGGGTGGTGCTCATCTCCGTAATCAAGCCGAAGAGCCAGTGTTGTGCAAGTCTGTGGTCACGTGGCCGACATGGCTGCAAGGAAACATTGTTTTACCTTCCTGCTTTTTATGGCAGTACCTAGTTATCTACTTCCATTTACATGCTTTCGAACTGCTAGGTTGGCAGGAACTGGGGTTGTCAGGGGGAGCTCACTCCTCTGTGTGGCACCCGGGATTCGAACCGCCGAGCTGCCGACTTGCAGCCGACAGTTTTCAGAAGCCTTAATCCACTGAGCCACCATGCCCCTTTTGCCAAACACATATAAGTCTTGGCAAAAATGGCACCCTGGAAAGGAGTTAAATGATACTGGCCAGTTTGGTAATCTCCCTGATTGGCTGGGGTTATTGAAATAAAAGACTGGATAAAGATGTGGAACCATTGTACTTGAGTAACAAGGAATCAACAGTTGAGGGAAATGTTGGATTAAATATGAGAGGAGGCAACACTGTTTCTATCTCAAAAAAAAAAAAAATCTCAGAATCAGGATAAGATTTAGTCCTATCTTTGTAACTGAACTGTTTTGTTATGTGACTTGTCAGATGCATTAGAACATGCTATGGCCCTGATATGACATGAGTTGCCCACAACTGTTAGCATGTAGCAATTGCTATGCCCAGAGGAGGACAGGCATTTTTATTTATTTCCAAATTTACAGGAATTTGCTGCAGTTCTAATTCCAAATCTCAAGCAGCAGTAAATGACCATTACATTTGCATTTCTCAAAAGGAAAACACAAGTAATGCTGTTCTTTTTCAAATACCTTTTTTCTATTAAATGTATTTGTCTCTAGTCCATAAGAACACATAACATCCATGGACATGTGTGTAATTGCGGCCATGATCCTTTTGGTTATGTAAGATGTAAGTATAATAATCTAGTCATGGTGGCAGATTGCTATTAGTTAACAGGACCCCATTTACATGTCTTGTAATCTATGTGGAGATGTGCACTAGCAGCAATCACTGGATATGGAAGTCAGATTCAAAATTTGGAATTTTAAAAATGAAATATTTGCAGATCTCCCGAGTAGAGATGGGCACGACTCAGCAAAATTTTCGTTTTTGTTTTCGTTTTTTCATTTTCATTAGGTAACGAAACAAAAATGAAAATTTTTCAAAAACGAAACGAAAACGAAAATGAAAAATTTTGCCGTGTTTTTCGTTTTCATTGCGGCGAACACAATGAACTGAAAAGAATGCTAACAAAACAGAAATTTTTCATTTTTGTTTTCGTTTTTCGTTTTCATTAGGTAACGAAACGAAAACGAAAAATTTGCAGAAAAACCCAATGAAAATGAAAACGAGCCGAAACGGACCCCTAAACGACCAAACGAAAAACGAAAAACAAATTTTTTTGAGTCGTGCCCATCTCTACTCCCGAGTTCTGTTACAGACAATATGAATGCTATATAATCCTTATTTCCCCACTTAAAACACACACAGGCAGAACATTTGTAAAGGATTTACCTCTGACACTGTCCACTTATTCTGCCAAATAAAGAGTACAGCCCAAATGCCAACGCTTGCCGGGTATTAGGAAATGACTGTCATGGGAAGTCAACTTGCCCAACTGTGTGCTTGCTTTGTCCTCTGTTTAAGATGGCAAGTGGTGGGTGATATTCATATCTGATATGGATGTTGCTCAGGTACCACCAAGACATAGACTGATGTTTCCTCCTCCAGGATTATTGCATGGAGGAGGAAAATGCAGGGCCAAATTGCATTGAATAATGCCAGGGGAGCATGGTAGGAGCAGCCCACTCTTTGGTGTAGCCCAGCTTTCTAGAACAGGGAGGACCCTGGAACCAATTCCCTTTGACACTTCTGCTCTAAACCAATGCATAGAATAGTCGAGTTGAAAGAAATCTCCAAGGATCTTTCAGTTCTACCATTGGCCAATGTACGAATCCACAGCTCAAGTATCTCTGACATTCAAAACCTGCTTAGAGACCTCCAACAAAGGAGAGTCAATGGCAAGAGAACCACCACTTTTAAGAAAATATTTTCCAAATAGCTCTGACATTCAATTTACATTTTTTTAAAAAATACCACCTTGAACCTGAATTTACACTGAGTTTTCTACAATGAGCTTGCATTGCATTCACCTATATATTTAAGTCAGGGCCATTTTCTTCTGAAAATTCCTTTCGGCAGTAATGTTTATATTCTTATCCATCTGTACTTTTGACACCCTGTATTTAGAGAAGACTGCATGCAGAAGACAATTGATTCATGTGCACAAAAGAAAAAGAAAAACATGGGTGGAAGAATCACTAGTGGATTTCATTTTAGTAATAATTGAATTGAATTAACCAACTAATCCTCATAATATAATTAGCCCCAGATCAAAGAGATTAATCATTCATTTCTCAATTTAAATTATTTTTTCAATAAAATACTTTTTTCCTCTTAAGTTCATCAGCATGTTTCACAGTAATGACAATACCTTGGAATGACAATGCCATTCTTAAACTCTGCAAGAAAATGAATAGTAATGACAATTTCCAAAATGAAAATGAAAATACCATGCCTATAGGCTTGATGATTTCAATGTTCTATTGCATGCTACTGCTAGTTTCTTGTCTTATTATTTCCCATGGCTACTCTGAAGAAGCCCCTTTGGAGACGTATGTGTAGATTTTTCTTACCACAAAATAACAAATAACCAAAGAGGGGATTTCTAAAACATTACTCAGAATTATGACTACATGGGAAGAAGATGCTGTTTGGTCCACTGCAGGGACAGGTGGTCTCAGTCCTAAAGATCTATTAGATGGATTAGGAAAAACCTGCCCACCTCCAGAGCAGTCCTACCCACACCTTTCTTTACCTTTTGGGGGCGGGGTGGACTGGGGTAGAATCACTCTCTTTTGGTCTAATTTCACCACGTATGATCACTGGGAATGGAGAAAAAGCCTTCCCTTCTAAAACTGCCAATATTGTGAAATGGTTTGCATCCTATGTATTTCAGATATCACTTGGAAAATGTATCACCTGGCCAACTGCTGCTGTACCAGTTACCTGGCACCCCAGTTTAAACATGGCATCAACCTGTGGCTAAGATTCATTCAGGATGGCAATTGGTAACCCATGTCCCCATCCAGAGATATTGACTATTATCAGAGCTATCATTTCCTCTGAGCAACAATCCTGCCATTTTTATCTTTGCACAATACCTCTTGCACTCCTTCAAGCTCCTTCAAGGGTAGCCTGGAACGTATTCCTAAGACATGATTATGGCATTTGCTCCCTCCTGTCATTCTTTGCACATCTACCTACTTGCATAAGGAAGTCCCTTGTTCCCACGGGATTTACTTAACTTGCTCGCAACAATGCCCTATGCTGTGACTTCAGGTGGCTGAGCATGCTACTAATGGAGAGGCAGCCCAAGTCCTGCCCATGCTTGGGCTCCTTCTTGAAATGCAGTTTTTGACTGCATGTTCCAAACAGAAACGGCTAGCTTGTCATCACTAGAGATGGGCACGACTTAGCGGTATTTTCGTTTTCGTTTTCGTTTTTCGTTTTCGTTACGGAAACGAAACGAAAACGAAAATCGGCACCAACCTGGACCGAAAACGGAAACGAAACGACTAATTTCGAGCCAATTTTCGTTTTTCGTTACTGGAAAAGCACTCAATTGAGCTAAATGGGGAGAAACGAAAATTTTTTCGTTTTCGTTTTCATTTTTTCGTTTTCGTTACGTAACGAAACGAAAACGAAAAATTTTGAAATTAGCCCACGAAAACGGAAACGAAACGACTCAGACCCTAGCCGAAAACGAAAACGAAAACGAAACTTTTTTTCTGAGTCGTGCCCATCTCTAGTCATCACTAGTTGTTCCACCAACTGGCATTCCGCCAACTGGAGTTAATCCTCTCCCTGTCCTATTCCTCTCAACTGGAAGGACATGTGTAGTTTAATGGGCAGGGGTGATTACAATATCGCATGCTTCTGAAATAGTGGCCAGCTGAGCCCCCTCTTCCTCCTCTCCTATATCAGATGTGTATGCACTTGAAGGGGAGTTCCCTTAAACAGACAGATGGGGAAGCCTCATCAGGTATCAGATACCAGATGATCCAGACTCAGATTTGCACTTTCACAAGCAATATGCCCAAAGGGTGTCTTTCACATGATATCTATCAATATATACAGAAAGTCAAGAGGAAACTGGGGGATTTGGGGGGAGTGTGTAACAGAAAAAAGAGTAGATGTGCCCTATTCATTTTTAGCTCCTCATCTCTTAAAGTGAAGAGCTTGTTCTTATTTAATGCATATTCTTACCAGCCAAAGTAGAGTCCAGAAAGAAAGGGAAGGAAGTTCTTGATTATGCCAGTTTCAATGTTTACCCTGCATCCTGTTCACAATCTTTATTACCCTGTATGCTGCTTGCTAATAAGCTTGAATTATGCATACATTCACACGGTGAAATAACTGCAACACGTTATCACATCTATTATTATTATCATTATTAAAATAATAGGGTTACATTAAGTGAAGTCAAAACCACCGATGGATGTGACCTATTATGAGGCATATTTATTTATTTATTATTTATTTGTTTTTTTCTATGCCACCCGTCTTCCAACAGGAACTCTGGGAGGTTTACAACAGGATTAAAATCAACAGTACAATAGAAAACAAAATGGGATAATTCCAAATAGTTTCATTGTATTCTCATTGTCTAATTATTTTCACTCCCAGATTGCAAAAATAAAGGAAGCATGAATGATGTCTGTATGATGATGAACCCTGAATGGCCAAGCAAGCTGGGAAATGCCACATGTGATGCTGATTTTACTAATGTGATTTTTATTTTTTAGAAAAGTGAAAGAGGTTGTGATATTCATTGCACTGAATAGGGATGCTAGAGGAAGCTGATCTTTACAAATTATGGTGCAAAATTCCCTAATCTGTGCTTCCTAAATTAAAAATGCAAATCAAAATGCGATTGTCACTCAGATTTCACACTTGCCCAAAAACTGGGATTAAATTCTTTGCTCAGAAACTGCACAGTGTGTTTACAAATGTGTATTTTAGAATCAAATGCAGATGAAAATTGGGGCATATATTTAGAAATAAGTAATTTAAAATGTTTATAAACAAGTGTCATAGGAGGACAGATAGGGTCCAAAGCACACATCTAATAGGGATGGGTGGATGAGTCCTTTCTAGATCTGCCTATGTATATGCACAAGTTAATTCCATCTAACTTCCAGATTAATAGCTGCCTAGATGCCCTGAGCATATCCAATCTTGCCAGATCTCAGAAGCTAAGCAGGGTCAGGCCTGGCTACTACTAAGCAGGGTTGGGCCTGGCTAGTGCATATTTCAATATGCATGAAAATGCATCTATATTTCATTAATTCATATATATTCCATTAGAACCATTTATGCCACTGCAGTTACACTAGCATTAAATGACATGATGCTGGTGTACATAAAGTAACACCTATGAAACATATTCACTATATGGTATATACAACCAACACTTTACTAATCAGAAAGACTCAGAGAAGAGTGTTCATATTTAAAATACAATTGCAAAAATAGGTTACAGGCGATACCTTCATAGGCCACTATTAAAAATAAAAAAGGAAAGGAACATTGCAAACTTTCGAGTTCAGTCAATTACCCTTCTTCAAAGCAGGTCCCAGAAGTTCAGACATGGTGAAAGATGTTCTTCACCAGGACGTTACTTTTAAAGTCCTTAGTTAGATGATGTTCTTAAAATCCATGGCTAGGTGATGTTGTAGCCAGGGCAGGAGTCTTGTTGGAGGCAAGAATGAACTATTACATAGAACAGAAATACTTGCAAGTTCTTGAAACAAATAAATAAAAACTCCGTAAAGCTACAAGCCTCCACCTGTTCTAAAATACTGTAAATAGAAAAGTAACAAAAAATACCACCTTGTATATAATTAAACTGTGTGAGGAGTAAAGCTGTCCTAATTAGTCCTCCTGTAACTTAGGTTCCTGAAACCTAGTATTTTTAATCCACATAAACATTGCTATATATGAATAGGTGGACATAATGGCAAGTATCCATCTATCATTCCACAATAATTTGCTCTACCAAATGGGGTGAGACTTATGCCTAAAGGAGGGCTTCACTGCCATTGTTCCGGCATGTCTGTGATCCAAATTCACCTGAAACATATAAATTGCCCAGATTGGTGTGTTTTAGGGGATGCCACAAATTGAATTGACTCAAGACAGTCCGAGTGGTCTCACCTTTCAGTTCCACATCATGAAAATCAGGAGCAGTTCAGTGCAGATGCCTAGATCAGAAAGTGCAGTGATATTTGATGGTGGGGAGACTGCTTTCCCTAAGCCCAGCTGAGAAGAAGAACCTAGAACCAACTATGAAATTTCTCAGTCAATGTCTAACCATTCTTGAAGGAATTGCTCAGAGTCAGCTGGCTAATCCACTTAGATCCTGTTTGGGCCTTTCTTTTTATTTTGAGAATCTCATCCTCCCTGCTTTCTTTTATAGCTTCCCATTATCAATGGTAAGAGAATCCCTGCTATGGTGGTGGTGAGAATGGGAAACCAACCTAGAGTCATTATTTAATTTTTCTGCTATGTTTTTATGTTTGTTGGGAGGTTTGATTTTTGTCTAGATTGTCGAGATTGTGTTCCAGATGTGTTTCAGATGCTTTCCAGCTCCTCAATGCTGTGATTTTTAAGCAGTACTGGTGTACAACAGAACTGAATGCAAGAGCTTATGTTTACATTATTCCAGTGGCATATCTGAACACCTTCCCCAGGTTTGATTGTCTTCATCTTTGTTCATCACGCACAAAGGCTGGTATGTTTCTGTTAAAACAGAACCTGAAATTAAGTTAATCTTCCCTTTAGAAAGAAGTATTTTACATCTAAATCTCTCTGCCTAGAAACTGGAATTTATGGTAATCAATTAAAAAAAACAATCTTGTCAAATGATACTGCAAATTGATATAATTCCTTTTGGGGGTGGAGATGCAGCTAATTTCACACTATGATTGGCTTCGTAGGAGCAAGCCAGCAGGGAGAGAACTACGAGTGAAATGATAAGTAGTCTTTTACATTTGTTGAAGTAAGATTTAGCTTTTAAAAACAACAACCCTGTTTCACACTCAGGTCTCAAATTCAAAAAAGGTGGTTGAAGTAGCAAAAGGTTTCTCACATTGATTGTAACCAAGTCCATTGTTACGAACACTTTGCCTTACATGAACATCAAGTTAGGAACAGTGTTTTTTCTGCCTGTCTAGTTCTTCATCATGTCAGGCAATAATGTTACCCGGTTGTAACTGAGGATGCCAAGGACTGAGTCTCTAGGGCCTGTAGCATAAAAAGCATGTGTTGCGTTACTGAGCTACAGGCTTTAACAGAGGGATGAATTGGGGAGAGACTACACTGTTGAAGTCTGCAATGGAGTGGAGGAGGAAACGAAGAAAAGGCAGTTCATCTCCTAAGGCTTCACCATATTTCATTTGTTATGTTAACTGAATCATGCATGCACTAGATACTTATTGACTGCCTGAAGAAGATAGACAAAAATGGTCTCTTGTCAGACATATCATGGGTTAGGTTTCATATACCTACATACTGTTCTACCAACAATCTGAAGCCATTTCAATGATTACATGACCAGAATAGAAGGGGTAGACTATGAGGGGGAAATGAGTTTTTTCTTATTAGCAGTACATCCAGATTTGCAATCCAGCATATATCTCAAAAGGAACAAAGGCCAACACATATTCTCTGATAAGGTTATCACCATAATACTCGTATCCATTGCATCAAACCATTGCTTTTCTTGTTCATTGTGCACCTTGTGTTGTAGTTCTTAAACTGCAGTATTGCATGAAGACTCTGCTCACCATCTGTGTTGAGGTAGCCAGTAGAGATGGGCACGGAACGAACATTTTTTCATTTCTGTTACCGTTTGTCGTTTCCTTTACATAACGAAATGACAAACGACAATTGTGGTGAAAATGAAACAAAACGAACAGAACCACAAAAATTGTGGTCGTTACATTTTGTTTCCGTTAATGGCGACGTGCAATGAAATGAGCTGTTTTAAATGTTAAAAAACGCCCTGGACATCCGTAAAAATGCAGCGATAATTATTTATATTGTCTGATAATACCTACCGGGGGGTTGGGGTCCTTAAAACGTTTGTTTTTGTTTTCTCCCATCGTGATGTATTTTTCTTTTCCCTTTAAAATGGATGTCGCCACCAGCCACAAAATGGAGGCAAGCCATGTGATGTGGGATCATGTTCAACCAATAGCATGCCCAGGTTGCAGGCTTGGCGGGCAGGTCTGGCAGCCACAGAGGGCATAAAAAGCTCTGGCAGCCCCCGTCCTCCTTGCAGTCTCTGGTGGGAGTTAGGGTGGGATTGCTGTCTCTGCAACTCTAGCTTCAGTCCTGCAGCCTCCCTGTGTGCGTGCATGCTGCGTATCTCTCAGTGAGTATCCTCCTCTGCCCCGCAGTGCGGTCACTCTGCGGCTGCCTTGCACCCTGGGCGACGCCCGCCGCTGCCTTTGCAGCCTCCCTGCATACCTAGTCTATACTGTGTCTCTGCCAGCATCCATTTTTTTTAGTGTTTTCCCTCTGGTCTGGGGCGCTGGGGGACGCCTGCGCACGGAAATGCTTTAAAAATCGTGCAAAAAGCGGGTAGAATTGAGAAACGAAAAAACAAAAAACGGTAACGAAATTTTTCAAAAAATTCCCGACAAACGGTAATGAACCGAAACAGACCTCTCAACGACAAACGAAAAACAGAAACACCATTTTTTTGTTTCGTGCCCATCTCTAGTAGCCAGCCTAAGGATGACTCAGTATTCCATCTTTGGGTTAGTATAAAGCAACACAGTCAAATGTGAAGGCACCTCAAAACTCAGTGTATCATGGTCAAAACAGAGAAAAGTGAAAGCACATGGTAAACACATGAAACTATGAAACCAGATATAGGAAGTCTTAGGACTGAGACAACCTCAGTTTTAGGACTGAGACAATCTTTCCCTGCAGTGGACCTAACAGGGGGGCTAACTGACTGTGTGATCAGCCTCTGAGTGACATATTGGGAAACCCATCCTGGGTTATTTTGCAGTAAGAACAATCCAACCCCCCCCCTTCCAGAAATGGGACTACTACAAAATAGCCAGAGCAAATAATAGGGCAAGAAACTCTAGCATGCAACAGAACACTGAAAATATTATGCCAACAGGCATGGCATTTTAATTTTCATTTTGAAAATTGTAATTACTATTCATTTTCTTGCAGAGACTAAGCATGGTATTGTTATTCCAGTTTACTGTGAAATATGCTGATGAACTTAAGAAACAAAAGCATTTTCTTGAAAAATTAATTTCAATGGATAAATGAATGATTAATCTCTTTTTGTTCTGAGGCTTATACTATGCCAATTATTTAGTTAATTCCATCTTATTATTAAAATGGTAATCACCAGTGATTGTCCCACCCTTTTTAAAATTTGCACAAATGCAACAATTTTCTTCTGCATGTAGCCATCTATAAATGCAAGATGTTAACTGTACAGATGGATAAGAATATAAACATTACTGCCAAAAGGAATTTTCAGAAGGAAATGACCTTGACTTAAATGGATAGGTGAATGAAATGCAAACTCATTGTTGAAAACTCAATGTGAATTCAGGCTCACGGTGTTTTTTTTAAAGTTGAATGTAACAAAAGCTCTTTTCTATCATGTCAATCTGCTAACATAGTTTATGACAATAAAACTGCAACATTCACCAATATTGACGTTCCACAAACTATGAGGAAGAACATTAGAAAGAACCTCCTGATCCTAAGAGCTAGTTGGAAAAGCTTATCTTAGAAGGTGGAGATCTTTTGCCTTTGACTCTCATTTGTTGGAGGTCTCTAAGCACGTTTTGAATGTTGGGGATACTTGAGCTGTGGATTTGTACACTGGCCAAGGGTAGAACTGGAGGAACCTCAGCGATTTCTTTCAACTTGACTACTCTAAGCATTGGTTTAAAGCACAAGTGTCAAAGGGAATTGGTTCCAGGGTCCTCCCTATTCTAGAGAACTGGGCAGTACCAACTCTTACCATGCTTCTTTGGTATTATCTAGCACAATTTGACCCTGCATTTTCCTTCTCCATTCAATAATCCTGGAGGAGAAGACATCAGTACATGCCTGGCTAGTCCCTAGGCAAGAATCATATCATACATCTCATACTACAGGTCGTTAAATGCTAGGGATGGGCACTTTATGAAAAAGACACACTGTTTCATTGTTTCATGATGTTTCAAACCATTTCAAAATGAAACAAAATGGCAGACAGCATGTTGTCCCGAACTGAAACAGGAGAGCCATCGCCAGATCTTGCTTCAGCAGCGAGATCTGCCTGCTTTTTCTGTGTTTGGTTCTTGCCCACCACCACCTCCCAGCTGGTTTTGACAGCTTCAGCTGTCAAAAAAACCCAGCTGGGAGATGGGCAGCTTGGGAGAATGGAGCAGCCAGGCAGCAGTAAATTTGCTGCCTGACTGCTTCTTTCGCCTGTGCCCCCCTGTTGTGGGATGAGGGGGTAGCATGGGGAAAAGGAGCAGAGGTGGAGCCTTTTTTAAATGTCCCACCACCAGCTCTCTTGCTGTGGCGACAGGATATTTAAAGAAGCCTCTAGCTGATCTCTATCTTTCCCTGTTGCAGCGGGGGATTCAAAAGCCTCTAGTCCACCACTCCTCTCTTGATCTTCAGAGCCAGGTTAGGCTTTGAAGATCAAAAGAGTGGTGGTGGGCTGGAGGCTTTTGAATCCCCCATTGAAATAGTGAGAGTGCTGTTGTGGCGGGGGATTAATTTCATTTCTCATTTCATTTCATAACAAAAATATTATTTTTTTTCATTAATTACCAAATGAAGCAAAATGGAATGGGAAATGAAATAAAAATGAAATTAAACTGTATTTTTCCATTTTGTGCCTATCTCTATTAGATGCTATTACACAATGTCTGTCTGAATATTAACTAACAGATTCTGAGGAAAATGTACCATATAACCATCTTTCAAGTATGTTCTCCTACTACCAATGCTGAAGAAGATGAAATAGAAAGCATTTATGCCAGGTTTCCGGATGACATGAAACTTTTCCATGTGGTAAAAACCAGAGAAGATTGTGAAGAGCTCCAGAAGGATCTCTCCAAACTGGGGGAATGGGCTGCCAAATGGCAAATGTGTTTCAAGAAAGGAAAATGTAAAGTAATGCATATTGGGGCAAAAAAGTCAAAACGTTATCTATCAGCACATGGGCTCTGAGTTATCTGTGATGGATCGGGAAAGAGATCTTGGTGTGCTGGTGGACAGCTCAATGAAGGTGTCTACCCAGTGTGTGGCAGCAGTGAAGAATGCCAATTCCATGCTAGGAACTGAAAATAACGCATCCAACATTATAATGCCATTATCCAAAATGCTAGTAAGGCCGCACCTGGAGTATTGTGTACAATTTTGGTCATCGTATTTCAAAAAAGACATCGTGGAACTGGAAAAGGTGCAGAAGAGAGCAACTAAAATGAGGGATATGATTGAGATGTACAAAATAATGCAGAGCATGAGTACAGTGGATAGAAGGACACTCTAAAGTGTTAAAAACCTGTATTTGGAAGCCTGCTTCTCTGAAGAAAAAAACCTGTGATATACTGAGACTGTAATATATAAACTGCATTGTGGCAGGGGACTGCTGTACTTTGGTTTTGTCAAGAAATTAGAAAACTGAGATACAGAAGTGCAGAAATGAAATAATTCGAAAAGATCGTCAAGTATAAGGATATGGCACTGGAGACCAAGACCTGATCTTGCACATTATTGCATTCTAAGTCACTATTTTTGTTTTAAACTGAACTATATAGGAATCTGAGAAGAAATAAATTGATTCATTCAAAATATGGTGCAGGAGGAGAGCTGTACAGATACCATGGATTGTCAGAAAGACAAATAGGTGGAGGCAAATCCAGCCCGACCTATCTCTGGAGGCAAACATGATGAAACTGAAGGTGTCCAACTTTGAGCACATTATGAAAACTCAAGATTTGCTGGAAAGGACAAGAATGCCTAGAAAAGGTTGAACACAGCAGGAAAAGAGGAAGAACAAATATAAGATAGATTGACTCCCTAAAGAAAGCCACGTCCTTGAGTTTAGTAAAGGTGAAAAGGGCTGTCCCATTTTGGAGATTGCCCATTCATGGGGTTGCCATAATTTGGAGGCAACTTAATGGTACATAAAAACAGCAACAATCTATATGAAACAGATCAATTCCTCACCTAATTATGGGAGCCACTGGGTGCTTCAGAGAAGTTAGATTTTCCATCCATATCACAATTGTGTGTCCAGGTGTCTTTTTTTAAAGAAATCTGCTCATACCTACAGTGTGTGCAATATATACATTTTGGTGTTATATCATACTGGTGACAATAAAACATATCATGAGCTCTTCTGCTGACTTTGGGAATGAGGGCAGGCATTCTGGAGAGCATTTGTAAGATTATGAGGGTATGCCAGGACTCTTCTAAGAGACAAGATAGCTGTATCCAGAATAAACAGAGCACTTTTATCCTTATTCCTGTACTTTAACACATATAAATACATCATCTTATACTCTCTCTCTCTCTCTCTCTCTCTGCGCACGCACACACACACACAAATAATCTTGTTCATTACAGTAGCAATTATCATTAACTGTTGGTAGGAGTTCAAATTGTACTAACAAGCATTCTAAACTCTGGTGTGGCGTCATCAGAGCAAGGAAGCATGGCATTGGTATTCCTATGTACATAAATAAATGACTTATTTGCCAAGATAGATTTGTCAGTGCAAATACTGTAATTCTTCATTTCTCATTCAGATTGATTCTTTCTGATTACTGTCTCTACAGCTGATAAGATTTCTGCACAACTCATTTTTATTGTTCCTTTAGGACTAAGCTAAGATTACTTCAGGCTACCACAGTAACCCTTGAAATAAAAGCATTAGTAATAGTAACCCACTTCCTATTTATAAGCAAAATTTGATTATTGAGGAAGCAGGGATGAAATGGGGAGAAGCATTACTGCTAAATGTGAGGTCCAATTTATACTAAACTGAAAGTTAAAATGAAGAATGGATTATTCCTGCTCATGTAAGAATAATGTAGTGTCTCAGCTCAGCCATGCAAATGTGCACTCAAGCAAAACTCAACACTAGAGGTTGAAAAAGAGCCTGTCTAGCAGGGGTATGACATTGTGGCCCAGAGGAAGGAAGGAAGGAAGGAAAGAAGGAAGGAAGGAAGGAAGTCTACACTTTATTTCAAATAACTCAAGGCAAAGGTAGAAAGGATTATTTTTTTTTTTTTGAAAAGAAAATTTGAGTTACATTGATCCATATTGCAAGGAGGAAACATATACCTCTCATTTTAAACAGCAGTTTCATAACACTGTATTCACCCATTTTTCTTAGGCAGACTGCAGGAAAGCATAATAGTCCCCTCTCTCCCACTTGGTGATGTTCCTCCACTAGCTGACTGTACAAATCAATACTTCTATCATAAAACTTTTCTAGTGTTTCTGGGTCACCCCATTGTATGGAAGACATACAATTGCAGATTCTCGTTCGTAATGGATGAAAGCTTCAATAATTGATGGGATGACCATGCCACACTGCTATCTGCTGGGAGGAATGAAATCTGACAGAATGAAGAGCTACTGAACCAAATGTAATCTGTGATGGACTGGAATTCTTTGAGAATGTGATGATGGCTGAGTTATTACTAATGACTGATGCCACTATGACTTTCTTTTTCTGGGGAAAAAGATCTTCCACCATTGACAGAGTACTTGTCAGTAGATAGCTTGGTGGCAAACACCTCAAAGATTAGGAAATGATTTATTATTTGCTCACCCAGCCCAGAATGGGGGGTCAAGACACAGGCTTTGGGTTAAATAGGGCCACAATGTTATTGACTATTAAACTTTAACTTTCACTTTCCCTATAACAAGGAGAGCCAAGGTAGTGCAAGATTCTGAGCCCATGGTCATTTGACCTCTGGACAAATTACTGATTGAAGTGTTCTGGGCACTTAATCATGCTTCTTGCTATACAGGATGTTTTCAGTAATTTATTAAGGGAGCATCCAAAGGCCCCAGCCTACCCAAACCTCCTGACCCTAGGTGCTCTGGTGCCCGGGACATCCCATTCAATTGTCTACCCCCTCATTCCTGCCCATTGAGATCCTCAAATTTTGGGATGTGCGATGACTTGCAAGAAACTACCCAAGCTGAAAATGTTTGCTCAAAAGGCTGCCTTGTAAATCATGCCTTGTAAATCATAAAGTGAAACTCCATGTCAAATACACCCCATCTGGCCGAAACAACCAAACCTCCTCCACCTGCAATTCAAGGTATGCACCACAGAAACCTAGGCCAGCCATCATAGGTGTACTGATTTTCTGGTTAACTCTCCTTCTGGTTCAGTTGATACATTTATGGCCACTATGTTGGATCAAACAATCCATACTTGTGGGAACCTGGCCTTCATGGCCCACAAATTATTAATCAACTGTATAATATGGGGCTTTCCCATCCCCTGAGCCAAGTAATATATCTGGAATGCCAGCTCAAATAACCTGTCCCAGAGCAACCTCTCTGTTTCTTCCACAACAGTTGGGCAGTGGTGCTGAGCCCCAAATTTCCTTCTCTGCATACTATGCATAAGCATTGTAGAGACAGACTTTGAACTTTATGGCCAAAATCCAACTGTCAAACATTACATTGTGCCAGGCTGACAACCCTCTCAGTGTAACTTGTACATGATTATCTCCTGAGGGAAGCTGACAGGAGAAAGTTAATCTTCGCCATTAAACGATTAAAACAGTTTGCACCAGTGGTTTCTGCTCTTGATAAGATATTTTCTCCAAAGGGAGATGAAGGTGCCATAAGTGTTATTTACACACTGCATATTCTGACAGACGCATTGTTCTCCATGTAAAATGTATTGAGTCTGCCTCCATCAGAATATGATTCTCCATGTGCCTTTGCATTTTCTCAGGGCACTTATAACCTCCAAGGTGCAGTGGGACACTTTTCTAATATTTTATGGAGGTGAGGGTGCTGGACAGCCAGTTTGAGGGTTCCTGGTCCCATAATTCATCCTGGGGAGTTCCTGAAAAATTATGGGATAGGTTATCCTTGAATCCCATTCCCAGAAACCACGCCTTCATATCAAGAGCTTTAATATGAGTTTTCATAATGTTTGTGCCAAGAGTACCTTGCCTCGCTACACTGAATTATTCAAGATTAACAATGTTGTAAATATGGACACATGAATATAAGTAAACAGATTGTGTGAAAAACTTGCTGAGCACTAGCTAAATTTAATGTATGCAGTTATGCCAAGCATGGAGAAGATCATGTTGTACTTGTGTAGAATGTTAAAATGAGAAACCCCTCAGGGGAAACAAAGTGGGAGAGAGAATGAGAGAGAGACAGGGAGAGATATAACCCAAATTCAACAACACAAACATAATTTGTACCTAGGGATTCCAATCCAGACTTTCAAAAACTAAGCACCCATATTAGTTTTGTTTGAGTTTTCCTTCCTTAAGTTTTAAGATACTTTCAAATAATGCCAACAAGCCCCCATATCATCTAGGACACTTCTGCTCTCAATCCATTCCAGTCAGGATTTAGGCTACACCATAGTATGGAGATGACATTGGTAACCCTGCATGATTATCTCTTGAGGGAGGTTGACAGGAGAAAGATGCCCCTGCTGGTCCTACTTTATCTCTCGGAAAGCTTTCATACCATTGAGGATTGTATCCTCCTTGGGAGGCTGACCAAGTTGAACATAGGGGGCACACTTTGGCATTTTCTAGCCCTTCTTGGAAGATTACCCCCAGCAAATTCATCTGGGAGAGATGACCTCTGCCCATTGGTCCCTCAATTGTGGGGTACCTCAGGGGTTGATCATCTTCCTCATGTTGTTCAACATTTATATGAGGCTGGTGGGTGATGTCATCAGGAGGCATGGAGCTTCATATCACCAATATGCAGATGACACCCAAGTCTATATCTCCTTTCCTCCATCTGCAGTGGATGCCATCACTTAAAGGGCTGTGAGGCTGACATCTTGGACTGGTCGGGAGCTTACAGACTGAAGTTGAATCCAGGCAAGATGGAGGTTCTCTGGGTGGGGTCTCCCAGTGATGGAAGTTTGGGAAACTCCTTTTTTTTGGGGGGGGTATTCTCCAAGAAGGTTAAGGTCCAGAGCCTGGGCATCCTACTGGATGAAACACTTTCCATGGTGGATTGCCAGGCTGAGGGCCTTCCTTGACACTGGGCCCTCATCACATTGGTCCATGCACTTGTGTGACAAACCCTGCAGACAAGAGTGATGAATATGCAAATCATCAGC
>JAHTLZ010003307.1:5029932-5040213 GCA_023846285.1 Phrynocephalus versicolor
ACACACACACACACACACACACACACACACACACACACACACACACACACACAAAAGCATCTAGCTGACCGCAAGCTAGTGGCCATGACTTTTAGGCCTTAATTACAGATGGGCATGAAACACAAAAATAGTGTTTCATTTCATTGCCTTTCTTTAGTAGTTTCATTTCATTTCATTAATAACAATGCTTTCCCCAAAAGGAAATGAAATGAAATGAAATGAAACCTATTTGGAACTCTGCTCTACACAGCAGGGGGATCCCCAGCTTCTTCAACACAGCAGGGGGTTGAGAGGGCCAGCAGTGAAGTCTAAGCTCACCTTGTCAGCCCCCTGCTACTGTGCCCTTCTCAGCCAGGCAAGGGTCGAGTAGGTACACAACCTTCCCGCTCTTTGCCTGGCTGAGAAGGCCATAGCAGAGCACGGTTTTGACCCCCGCTGCTTTGGTGAAGAATTCAAAACTGTGCTGTGCTGTGCTCTTCTCAGCCAGGCAAGGGTCAAGTCGATGCACTAATCACCTACCCCTTACCTGGCTGAGAAGGGATAGTGGAGCATGGTTTTGAATTCCACTGCAGCAGTGAGGTTGCTGCTGCTGCAAGGAATTCAGAACTTTGTTCTGCTGTCCCTTCTCAGCCAGGCAAGGGTTGATTTGGTGCACCACCCGCCCGCCCCTTGCTTGGCTGAGAAGGGCACAGTGCATCACAGTTTTGAATATCTCACTGCCTGTTCCGTTCTCCCATTGTCACCCCTGGTGTGTTTTTTGATAGCTCTAGCTGTCAATAAAACCCACCTGGAAGCTGGGGGCAACAGTGGAAGAAAGGAGCAGATAGTGGAATATTCAAAACCCCGCTCTGCTCTCCCTGCTCTGCTCTCACATTCTGTCAAAACCAGCTGGGTGGCAGTGGCCAGAACAAGACAGTGGAGGAAGGAAATTCACAAATCATTTCATTTAAACAGTAAAATAATGGTGTTTTTCATTTTGTTTTGTAACGAAACGATGTCTGCCATTTCATTACATTACATTACGAAATGTTTTGTAACCCTATGACATAACAAAATAGTGTGTCATTTTTTGTTTTGTGCCCATCTCTAACCTTAATATAAACATATAATTTAGGAGATACCCATGAAAACTTGATGCAGGAAAACTCATATGGGTGGTTGTTTTGTTCTGTGTTTTATTTTCTTAATGGTCCAATAAAGGCGTCGTCTGTTCTTGCCTTTGTACTAAAGTGTTATTGATCAAGAATCAAATGGAGGCATTTTTGAAACAAAATGCATTTTTATTATACTTCACACTCACAAAGGCATGCATACCCCCATCCTTCATATTCTAAGTATGGTTAATGACATCTAATGCCATAGCAAATGTTTCCCATTTGGAAAGGTGAGAAGGGTGCCTGATGCTGTCAACTGAGATGTTCAGCCGCCACATTAAATAAATTGGATGTCTTGCACTCTGTGCTACACTGGCTCATTGTCAGCTTTGCCATTCATATCAGGCACAGTTGCATTCTTAACAAAGTCTGTTCTTAATGTTTGTACACTTCTAAAAATGCTTTTGGCCAACCACCTGGGTCTTTTTTAGTGAATCGCTGTACTTACATTAACACTTTCAATTAAATTAGAGTGCAAGATAATGTGCAGGGAACACATTTCGTCAAGTAACTGTATAATGGACTACTGGCTTTTTGTCAAACGTGTAATTTTTTAGTACAATAGAAGAAAGCAGGAAATATACAAAAGACATGCATTTGCCATTATTTGTCACTTCATCAATATGCATTTTCCAGGGAGGTAGCATAAAAAAATAAAAAGGCTTGTGATACTTTACAGTTTGTTGCACAAAACTTTTGCAGACTATGGGCCTCCTTCCTCAGAATCATTGCTATACAGTTTATTCTCATGCCTTTTAAATAATGAAAGCTTAATGTGCAATTGCTAATATTATAATTCTTTAATTACTGTTTTCTTTTATGTTGCCTATTTGTTGATTTTATTTTATCTTTGTAGAACTGAATTAGTCTTTCATTATGTTTTGAACTGCCCAGAATGGTCTTTGGCTAGATGTCCAGTATAAATAATTAAATTAAATTAAATTAAATTAAATTAAATTAAATAAATAAATAAATAAATAAATAAATAAATAAATAAATAAATACCTTCTCTCCTCAAAACAAATCCTAAAGTGGGGCCCTTTAGCCTACACAGCCATAAATTGCTTGGTGATTTATAAATCAAAGGTAGGTCCCTTGATTCCCTTACAGGAAGGTTGCAGGCCTGGCAGATTAGTAGTGTTGTTCCTTCCAGTCTCCCAGAGACACAATCTAGCTCGCTAGCTTCAGTTTTACAAGGGACTAGAGATGGAGCTGAACCACCAAAAAGATGGTTTGTCAACATTGACAAAGCATGAACCACCAGTTTTAGCCGAGCAAACCAATGAACCATGAATCAGTTCATGGGGGCTTAAAAAAGAAACAAACCAAGCCTCAAACCTTTGCCTGCCCTGCCCTGCCCTGCCCTCATCCCCACCTTCAGCCCTATCCCACTTCCCCTGTCCCTACCTTGTCTGCCACTGTGCCACCACCATAGGACCTGGGGCTGGCAAAGTTAAAACAAGCAAGCAAGCAAGCAAAAGCCTCGGTTTTGCTTTACCAGCCCAGGGTCAGCCAGGAGACATCTGTACTAGAGATGGGCACGAATCGAAAAAATGGCATTTCGGTTTTTCATTTTTCATTGAGGGGCCTGTTTTTGTTCGTTTTTGTTTTTTGTGAATTTTTGAAAAAATCATTTTCATTTATTCATTTTTAATTTTTTGTTTTTACCCAGTTTTTGCGTGATTTTAAAAACATTTCCGTGTGTGGGCGTCCCCCAACGCCCCAGGCCAGAGGGAAAACACTAAAAAAAATGTTGCTGGCAGAGACACAGTATACACTAGGTACACAGGGAGGCTGCAAAGGCAGCAGCGGGCATTGCCCAGGGTGCAAGGCAGCCAAAGAATGACTGCACTGCGGGGCAGGGGAGGGTACTCACCGAGAGGTATGCATGCATGCACACAGAAAGGCTGCAGGACTGAAGCCAGAGAGAAATCTCTTCTTTCTCTCCCCTAAGAGCCAGAATGCAGCTGGCAGGAACACAGACTCACACACCTGCCTGACTGGCCTAAAGTGAAAATAATGAGTCGCAGAGACAGCAATCCCACCCTAACTCCCACTGGAGACTGTGAGGAAGACAGGGGCTGCTAGAGCTTTTTATGCCCTCTGTGGCTGCCAGACCTGCCCAGTCTGCAACCTGGGCATGCTATTAGTTGAAGTTGTCCAAGAATTTACATTATCCCATCACATTTTGTGGCTGGCGACATCCATTTTGTCATCCTTAAAGGGAAAAGAAAAATACATCATGATGGGAGAAGACAAAAACAAATGTTTTAAGGACACCCCCCCCCCCGGTAGGTATTATCAGACAGTATAAATAATTATTGCTGCATTTTTATGGATGTCCAGGGCATTTTTAACATTTAAAACAGCTCATTTCATTGTGTGTTGCCATTAACAAAAAATGAAGCACAACAAACCTAATTTTTGTTGTTCTGTTTGGTTCATTCCAATTTCATCACAATGTTCGTTATTTGTTTCGTTACGTAACAAAATGAATAACAAATAACGGAAGCGAAAAAGAATTCATTTTGTGCCCATCTCTAATCTGTATATGTCCCTATCTGCCAGTTGGTAGACAAGAAAATGTACAGATATCCCTAGTCAGTCCAGGATGACCTCTCTTCCCCCCCAAAAAGCCAAAGGGGCAAATATAAAAAGGAAATATTCAGGTTGGTCATGACCCACCCAATATTAAGGGATGACTATTTGGCAAGTCAGTGTGATATTGATTAATATCACTGATCTATTTTTATTATGTCTACAGGAGACATAAAAAGGATAGAGCCATAAGTGCCCAAGATGGCTGTTGGCTGGTTGAGCTGACATAAGGTTGCTTAAGGCTGTGCTAAAAGCCACAGCCCTTCCAGTCTACAGATCTTAAGGATTACTCATGCCAGTGCTAACATTATTTCCTGCTGGCACACAGTAAATATTAGCCTGAGAGGAATTTAGTTCTGATTTAACTCATCTCCAGACTCCTTCCCTTTTCTGTCCCAATTTTGGACTTTCTGCTGAATGATTGCAGCTAGCACAAAAGGTGAGCCAGGAGATCCCACCATTTTAATAAAGTTATCTCTAAATTAATAAAAAGGTCATTTGTATGTCTTTCAATTTTTCATGGGATCCTTTGTGTAATATTTCTGAAGTTCTCCAGGTATAATACCCTTGTAGAATATAAGGGTTCAGTTGTAGACAACCTGGTTTTAAATGGTGATGCTATTGATATCAAAGAAATAGTGGGTGTTTCCTGTTGAAAATAATTCTGAAACATAAATAGAAATCTGAATAAATGACAAACTAATTCTGAGTTCAGGAGACTTAAGGTCCTACTAAAGAAAGGGATTCTGAATTTAATTTTAATTAAAAAAAGAAAATGAAAGAAAAACACTGAGTAAAGTATTTTACCCGTGCACATCCTTATCGCCTACATCTTGCTATGATGTCCTCCACAGTCATCATTCTCCATTAGTACAATTTCATTGTCCTATAAATACCTGGCATTCCTACCCAAATAGTGGATCATCTGCCTCTTCAGTTCAGTCGATTCTAATAGAGATCTCAACTTGCCCTAGCCTCTTTTCTTCCTCTGATTCACTCAGAGGAACTGTCATACTCGCCACCCTTTATGTGACTGAACATTGCTATCTTGGGAATGATCACACATATCCTATTCGCAGTCCATAAATATCTTGTTTCTCTCTACAGATTTTCACACAAAAATATTGCACACCATATTGTACTCTGAGGCATTATTTCTCTATACCTCTGAAATGCCTGTTTGCTTCATGTTCTCACTCAGCCTTGCTCATGTACTCATGTACCTTCAGGCTACACTTCAATAGGGGCCATGACCAAAGCGTTTGAACTAATGTCATGTCATGCTGATGACTTCATAAAGTCTCCAATGATAAGCTTTGCTATGAAAACAATCCTCATAATGGTTCCAAGCATTTGTGCTGTTCCACAGGGAGATTCCTGCCTCCTCCTTACTACTAAAGTTCCCAACATCTTTTGAAAGCAGGAACTGAATTGGTATCTGGGTCCAAGGTGCTTACTCTTCAATTCTATACTGAAGATTAAGCCCCACTGACTACATTGATACCTATTCATAGAAAATACTGTATAAATTATAAGGCTGCAGTTCTGTGCATAGTTATTTGGAATGAAGGTTCACATCATTCAAAAGGGTTTACATCAATGGTAGACTTACACAGAAATACTCTAAAGACAATATTAAGTTGCTGTAACATGAATTCAGTTGGTACTCTCGTCTAAAGTAGATCCATCATTTACCAAATGATGAATTAGCTTCTAAGTAAATCCACTTGACTTGGTTGGTCTGCTCTAGTCAGAACAATAAACCGGATTCTGCTTGCTATCAATTGAAATGTTTAAATGAAGTAATCTTTTCCCTTACTGGGATTAATTTCAGAGAAGAATTATGTATCTCGATGCTTCCTTTTCAAGAAAGCTGTTCTTCTCTGTGTGAATAATACACATTTTTTATCTCAATGTTACCTTCCTAGCTAGAACTGTGTGAACTTAATGTTCCATAGTCGCTATGTTGTTTCCCACTTGAGAAAATACTAAATACTACAGGGGTTATGATATGTATTATAAAACCGATAAGCTGCTTTGTCTCCCCATGTCAATGACAGTAGCAAAATGGGCACTGAATAGTCTTCAGAGGCTGGAAAGACCTTCTTTGATGAAACATATTCTAAGGAGGATTCTGAAGTGAGTCCTGGAATAGACGCATGTTGCTAATGCATTTCAAAAGGAACTAGCTTTGAAGAGGAAGAGCTGAACACCAGAAGCATATTTTCTGGTGAAACATCTGATTAATGGTGGCAGTTTTACTTTAAGGTGAGTCCCTCAGAGAGTTAGTGGTAATACACAGGGCTACTACTGCCAGTCTGGATTTTTCTTATACCTCCTATATTCTGCTTTTTAAAAAACATAAAACAGAACGACTTCTGCTGCATCATGCTGCAACTAGTACCACATAGAAAGGGCTAGATTTATTATTTCCACATGTGCTGAGAGCTCAGTGACTTGGGTTTCTTGCTGCAGTTGGGAGTTAGATTGGCCATGACCACTGTTCCTGCTGGGAGAAGATCTGGCTCAAAGACAAAGGTAATGGCAAAAGCACTTCTGAGTAGAGATGGCACGAACCAGAAAACACATGGTTCAGGATTGTCTAGTTCGGGCTCACCTTTGGTTCGGTTCGGGTTTGTACTATTTTTTTTAAAAAATTGTATGAACCCAAACCAATTTGAACTGATTCAGGTTCTAACCAGTGGCGGCAGCTGGGTGCTATCATCACCACCGAGAAGATCCCTTTAAAGAGACCCCTATTCCTGCCTCCGCTTGCAGAGCCGAGAACAGGGCTCTCTTTAGACAGTTCTCCGGGCATACTGTCATCCACCCATGGTGGAGATCCCTTGCGAGAGAGACTGTCGCCATCTCTCAACCGCCCTCTGCCACGGGTGGATGACAGCCGGGCTGGCTGTCATCCACTCGCAGCAGAGATCCCTTGAGAGAGAGCCGCGGCCTCAGCACCACTTGCAGAGGTGAGATTGCTGCCCTCTCTCAACCACCCATGGTGGAGATCCCTTGATAGAGACTGGGGCCTTCTCTCGAACACCCTCCGCCATGGGTGGATGACAGCCAGGTTGGCTGTCATCCACCCGCGGCGGAGATCCATTGAGAGAGAGCCCCAGTCCCACCTCCGCGTGCAGAGCCAACAATGAGACTCTCTCTAGACAGTCCTCCCCCACGGGCAATGACAGCCGGGCTGTCATCTCCAGCGGGGAAGAATGAAATGAACCTAACCGAACCAATTTTTTTGGTCCGTTTCATTTCATTCTAAAATCACTCTGGGGTTCGTTATTTGTTTTGTTACCTAACAAAACAAATAATGAATAAATAACAAAAATGAACTAAAAGTTTGTTTTGTGCCCATCTGCACTTCTGAGCACTCAATGCCTAGAATCACCTCAGTTTCCCATTAATTGCTACTCCTACTGCTGCAATTCAGTTTGAGAAGTAAGGCCTAATGAGCTCATTGGTGCTGCCTACTAGGTAAGTGTGTAGAGGATGTCAGATTCAGGCCATGGATGGGGGCAGTATTGTAATCTGGTATTGATAAATATGGGGGGCTGTGGGGGGAGGCATGATGTTTCCTCCCTTCTCCGAGTTCCCAAAAATCAGGAAAGCTCCCAATCTATTCTTAAAAAGGCATACATGTGGTGTCCCATTGACCCAATTTTATTTATTTATTTATTGGATTTTTATACCGCCCATCTGACAATGAAGTCACTCTGGGCAGTTAACAATAACTGATGAATACAATACTGTGCAATGTGTTATTCTCCCCCCATGCCTGCATTTAAAAAGACAACAGCAACCATTCCATTCCTTCCCTTTCCTTGTCAAGAGCTACAGCAACAGTGGTAACAAGGCCAGTCACCCCCTGGCATTTCTGTCTCCATCTCTTCTGTCCATTGCCCCCCAAATCAGTGACACTTAAGGCAATGGAGTCTGGAGGTGTAATTCTACACTTGGATAACTATGGTAGTTTCATGGCATACCAATTGTTGCCTATGGCTGAACCTCCCATTTTTTAAATACAAAGATTGATAATAACGAAACTTGACCCATATTTCATTGGGAAAATATTTTGGCCACAACTTTATTGATTACAGCAGACAGTACTCTCGCTGAGTCATTGGGTGGGTTCCCCAAGCATCAAGGGAGCCCGCCTGCTCCTTGATGCCCCGCGTTCCCGCCATTCCTTTTGGGAACTCCCAGAAGGTTCTTTTGTTGTTGGTTCCCCTGTGGTGTCCACCCCATAGGTATCCAACATCCATTAATCCTTCAACAGGTCCACAAGGGGCGGAGACCCCATCATTGGCCTGTGTCATTAAACATTTTGAGGCCTTCTGCTGCCCCCTCTGTGATTCAGCCCCTCATCCTTTTTCGTCTGACGTGACCTTGTCAGTTGTTCTTCCGGATTGCAGTTTCTTGCCTGTTACTTTTACCACCTGGATCTCTCCCAATGCCTGCAAACCACCAATTGCTTCAAAAGTTGTGACATGCATAACACAGCATTCATACAGTAACAAATTCTAATCTACACCTCTATATACATAGGATAGGCAGGAGGGTTTGCTCCATCTTCAAAATGTGAAAGAGGGGTACTAATTCCCATCTTTCCTTCAAATTTGGTGGTGGCCTGGCCCCCAGGAGTGCATCATCACTTCCCAAGATCCCGGGATGTTCCAAGCCATGTGTACCACCTGGGCTTTCTATAGGCTTGAGTCAGCACCTTGTTGCTGATGTGTTTTCCTTCCTTGCACGTGTCCGCCACCATTGTCCCTTTGTTGTGACTGTCTGCCCCGGCAACAATCAGCGGACCCAGTAAGTCAGGTCCTTCCTTATTATGGGATTTCATATTGCTATAGATACACTGATGCAAAATTATTTGAAAATTGAATGCAAGAGGATACAAATGTGGTGCAAATTATTATTTTTTTTAAATTCATGACTTGAACCAATGAAGTATATTCATCACATGCATGACTGGTACCGAAACATCTTTTTGGCTTGCTGAAATTTATTGTGTTAATACCAGCAGTAACCATAGCCTTCACCAACCTGCACATCAGTTTCTGTAGCTTCCTTCTACACATCATACCTCATTCTAACTTTACATTACCTGAACATTAGACCACCATATGTCAAGACCTGATTCAGAGTTTGCCTTTATGCTCCTGCTCTTCTACTCCAAATATCTATTACTGACAAGGTTGTTGAGGGTGCTCATTCAGAGACAGAGGCACTAACAGCCTTAACAGTTTTGAATGGGCCGTGCCTTAGGAGTGGTTCCCAATAGGGACATTCTTTAGTTGTGATTTTGGTCTGTTTTTACATCGGCAATACCTGTGCTTCTGCTGCCATGTTGCTGCACTTGTTCCTGTGGCTTATCCTTGTTGCCTACCTTGGCATTTCCCTCTCCCTACTTCTGTCAGACTCTGATTCATGATTCAAAGGAGTTCCTATGGCAACAAACCTAATTTTGTTTGGTGGCTGAATCTTGTAATTCTACCAGAACAGTGGCAATAAGATTTAATATTTAAAGCAAAGCGGAGGTGGCGAAGGGATCTCATTTGGGTGTTAAGAGTAATTTGTCACGAGGAAATTTGATAAGACTAGGGGAACTGATTATGCCATAAGTGTAAAAAATATTTTGGATGACAAGTGTAATAGCCTTTTCACACACTTGGTAGAATTGCATGGTAGGAATATAAACCAACCTTAATAAAGCAAAGGAAAATCTGATTGAGTGCCAGGATGCACAGGTTGGAAGCTCCAATCTTCACTGTACAAATCAAATGTCGCCGCTTCTATTTACCGGTATTAACAGTATTTTACGTTTTTATAACATTCAACAGTATGGGCTTCCACTGGCTATACCTAACCTGAGGCTGACTCATTCTCTTTCAGCTCAGCTCCATTTTTGGACCCCGAGATAATTGCTTCAGCCAGATTCGTGTGCTGAATTCTGTTGTATTAAAATCAAAGAAAAAGCATTTTTTCCTGAGCATTTTTGCGGCACTTGTGAATTCACTCTAAAAGGTGGGAGCTTTAATTCATAATGGTCAGTCTGCTGTGTATCACATGCTGCAGGACATGGGTCAATCTCAGATTTTGTTGCATAGGCTAGCTTCCAGAGGGTGGGTGGGCATAAAATGAGCTTATTGCCATCCCCTTGTGTGTTGCCAAATCTTTTTGTGAGTTCATTGCACAAAAGGAATGGTGTAAGCTAGAGGTCCATAAACATATGTCTGAGAAGTACTTGAAGCACTGACCTTGCAATTAGAGGGTGGCAGCCTGTTATTTTTCCATTTCCATAAGGGGCTGTTCTGCAATCAATCTTACAAACAAAGCCTATGTTTAGTTCCCATGAGTGGAATGTGAATCTTCGCCATCTCTTCTTTGCATGTTAGAACAAGGGATTGCAACCTTCTTCTTCTCTCTAGTGAGGAACTTCCCACTGCAATAAATAGAATTCTTGTTCTGACAGGACTAGTATTTTGCACAAAACCTGCCAATTAGGGGGGGG
>JAHTLZ010003307.1:5050213-5067422 GCA_023846285.1 Phrynocephalus versicolor
CAGTGTGCAATGATGGGCTGGCCCAGTGGCCTGGCCAGCCATGTGGGAGGGGACGACCATGCAAATTTTTGGAGCCATCTCACCAATCGCATGGCCACTTGGCCACGGAGACTTCTGGGATGTGCCAAAAAGCCCCCTAAAACTTGCCCTAGCCCCCTAACCCGCTAACCCTAATCCTTGACTCCTTACCCATACGTCACAGACTGTCTTCTTAGTGGGTCAGAGAGGCACCCAGAGGTGCAACCCACTAGCCCACCATAACCTTACCCGTCATTAGCCTAACCCTAGCCCTTGGACTAAAGCCACCTTAGCCCATAGCCAGATGTACTTGCATTGCACTACACACAAGTACGATTCCCTTCTTTGTGGGACATGGCAGGTGCGACACGCTCGTACCAAGGGATTAGGTACTTGAGCAGGTGTCACTGGCACTGCCTGCAAATGGTATGCATATCCATATGGTTATGCATGCCATTTTGCAGCAGCAGCAGGTGAGGAGGGGAGACCCCCATGTTGAGGGGTCTCTTGGAGCCTGCTGCTGCTGTCCCTTCCTAGTGGGTGAGGATAGGAGGCACCCATGGGTGCCTCTAGGAGCCCACTCTCCCTTTATAGCGGGCCGGCGGAGGCACCCACCCCACAGAGGTGCCTCCAGGAGCCCGCTACCCCCCCAAAAAAACCAGTATAACGATAATGAAAAAACAAAAAAAACGAACCGACTAATTTTTGCGAATTTTCGCGAAAAACGGAAACGAGCCGACACGGGCTGCCTCCGACACACGACAACTCGAAAACGTCATTTTCCCGAGTCGTGCCCATCTCTAGAGGTGAGTACTGGCACTGTGTGCAAATGCATGCCCTCTCCCCACTTTTGTCCCTCCCCCCTCCCACACACATACACCACTACCATTTTTCTTTCAGTGCTTCTTCTCTCATGCTCCCCCCTTTTCCCTCCAGATGGAACTCCTTCCACTCTCTGTTCCCCCACAGACAAGCCACCCCCTCATCCGTGCATGAAAAAGTCCTATTGTCAAGCTCTGCACACAGAGCACACACACAAGCAGAGTTCAGTTCTTTGCCAAGATCTTTAGTGGAAAGCCAGGCAAGTTCAAGTCCTTTGCTAACAATCATGTGCAAGATAAATAACAGAATCCAACTCCCAGCAATAAACAGTCCAAGTCAAAACCAGAACATCTCACGGAAACCAGATGCCAAACCCAAGGGAACAGATCAAGCCATTGTCTAGGAAGCCGGTTCAAAGTCAGGAAACAGAGCCAAGGTCACAGACAGGAACATGGTTGCAAGTTCAAATGACATGTTGCTCCCACAGAGAGCTCAAGGTAAGCTTGCCAGCTTTATACCAAAACAGGGAACACACCCTTATTTCTGGAAAGGCTTCTGCTAGTACTCAGGGCTTGCTGCCCTGTTTCCCCCTCTAGCATCAAAGACCCTTTTCCTAGCTCTCTGGTAGCATGTCTCTGCAGAATCCTGCTCATGGCCCTTCTAGGAGAAGGAGATATGTTTTCAGCTGAGTCATCAGACCCAGCTGCCTGCTGAGTTGAGCTGCAAGGCTCCTCCAGCAGCTGTTGACCATTTAACCCCTCAGAGTCAGGTTCTGTGACAGGCAGGGTCCTGGCACCTATTAGATCTTTCCAGCAAGAAAAAATAAATTGCAGCATCTTCCAAAGACTGATAGCATCCAGCCAAAGGGGATGGACTGTTTAGCCTTTGCATCATGTGGGCAGGAATAATTACTTATTTTATAAACAGAGCAACTCCCAGGGTATTTGGTGATGTAGTCAGGATCTCATCAATTCACTTCCCTTTCTTTGTGCTCGAGGAATAGTTTAATCATAACTGCCTAATAACATGTTTTTACTCCTTCTTGTGTTGTGTTTTGTCCCTTGCCCTGGCCACTTACTTGAAGAATGGCAGCATAAAATGTCACTTTTATTAGCGTTCCTCCTCCCCCACCCAATATTCAGAACAAACAACCCCTGTCAATAATGTAAAATAGGCAGATACATGTTCTCATGCCACTTAAAAGTAATGAATGAAAGCAGTGACAATTACAGGCACATTCCCAACTTCACATTACTTCAAAATGTTGGTCATTGCAAAAGTAACTCATTTAAAAAGTGAGTTACTTGCAATCTCTGATTCAATTATTATCATACTGTCTCTATACATTACAGACGTATATTGAGAATCAAAGAAAATACAGAAAAAAAGTACTGTAAGAAATTTTTGCTCTCGATTCTGTTAAAAAATTAAACAATCTAATAACTATTTTGCCTTCCCATACGCTCTACCACAACACAAAATTATCTGAGAGAAATGCAGTTCTCAGACTCAGAAAAGACCATCATAGAAACTAACAGTAAGAACAGAGCAGAATGAGTGGCACATTTTCAGCATAAGCATCACGGACGGTAAGATTGGAAGGAACTCTTCTTATGTCATCTGCCACTTCATCTGTGTTCCCACATTTCATTATTCTTAAGTCATGCAAAAAGAACATAAAGTCAAGACTCTGTGATTAAAATATATGTGGGAAGTGAGAGGAAAAATAGAAACATTCTGTAGATGCTATGGTTAAGTAGTGAGTAGTTTCATACCTGAAGCCATCTAGACTCAGGAGAATAAGGACACTTCAGATAAGTGTTTCTATTTTTATATGTAGCCAATAATACGTAGACATACTTTACCTGGAAGAGAATGGGACATATTTGACACTCTCCATGTATCTGCTTTTCAGGAAGTGGCTTTATCTGAAAACTGAAAAGTTTGTTCCTTTCTATCACATCCAGATTTTTTTAGAACATCCAGTTTCCTTTATTCCAAACATCAAGACTGAGAACCACTACTCTAGAGGGCATGTCAGGCAGGTCCAAACTTCGGCCCTCCAGATGTTTTGGACCACAACTCCCACAGTCCTTTGCCATTGGCGATCTAAGCTTAGGATTCTGGGAGTTGTGGTCAAATCATCAGGAGGGCCGAGGTTTGGACATGCCTGGCATAGGAGCATTTTAAAAAAAATTAAAAGCACATTCTATCTATCTATCTATCTATCTATCTATCTATCTATCTATCTATCTATCTATCTATCTATCTATCTATCTATCTATCTATCTATCTATCTGGAAAAATGGAATGGGTGTCATGTCCAAGATATAGGCATGGTCTCTATAGATTGTCCATCCCTGCTGCAGAGTATGAAGAGGCTGCGATAGTCTCCTGCTTTCTTTGCTCTAAATCAGGCATGTCCAAACTTCTACTCTCCAGATATTTTGTACCACAACTCCCACAGTCCTTTGCCATTGGAAATACAGGCTTGGAATTCTGGGAGTTGTGTCCAAAACATCAGGAGGGCTGAAGTTTGGACATGCCTGCTCTAAATCCTTACAACCAAAGACCACCATGTATGTGTCAGATTAAAACAGATGAAAATTCAAGTCTCCCCACCCCTCTCTGTGCTTGCCATTATCCTTGTGAACATGGACTCTTTTGATGGTTTAATTTGCCTCAACAAAGCAGGAAAACTAGCTCATACCTGCAGAGTGATTGAAATATAATATATATGCAGTCACTTTGGCTACCCAAACCTGAAGCTGCAGTTGATTTATTAAGAAGCGTTGAAGTATCTCTGTTGCAAAATCCCAGCAACTGACTGTTAAGATGCACTCAGGAAATGCATTGAGGAATGAACACTGGATTAACAATTATGCGGTAAAACTACACAGCTGCATTGGTGTTATTCAATGATCATTCAACAAAAACATTTGGTTAACTAGTTTTATGTAGAGAATGGGCATGAAATGAATTTGTATTCATTTCGTTATACGTTATTCATTTCATTAGGGAACAAAATGAATAACAAAGGGGCATATCAAAGAAAAATGAAATGAAACAAAATGAACATTTCAGTTTCGTTCACTTTGTTTTTCGTTTTCTCATAGGAATGCATTGAAGCATTGCATTCCTATGGGAAAAAGCTGGCCGATTCCCCCAACATGCCCCATCGGTGCCAGGAAAAGGGCGGGCTTTCCCCCCCAAGCCACCACCGATCAGCTGGAGCATGGGCTTCAGCAAGGGGGAATTTAAAAAGCCTGCACTTTCCCAGCGCCAACCTGTCATCAGCTGGACCCCTTTAAAAACGGCCCAGTCAGCACTGAGGGACCCCCTGGTGGCGACTGGAAATTTTTTAAAGGGGTCCAACTGAGGACAGGTCATCAGGACCTCTCTGAAAATGGCCCAGTTGCCAATGTGGGAGCTCTGCATTGGCAACCTTTTGATGACAGGTCATCAGGACCTCTCTGAAAATGGCCCAGTTACCAATGCGGGAGCTCTTCATTGGCAACCTTTTCCCCCCACCCCAGCGCCGATCAGCTGGTGTGCCGGCTTGGGAAAGAGAAAAACTACACACAGTACACAAGCACCACCCACACCCGCACCCACAAAACAGTAAAAAAGTTAAAAGAAAGACACAACACACACAATAAAACACAGAAACGAAATGACCCAAAACAAAAAATGAAATGAATTTTTAATTAAAAAAATCATTTCAAACAAAACAAAATGCGATGAAAAGGGTAACGAAACGAAACGTAACCAAGCACCATTTTTGTGTTTCTTGCCCATCTCTAGTTTTATGCACTACTAGTCACTCCTTATCAGTTCAACAAACATATAAATGTTATACAAATTTTGTAATGAGGAACTGAACCATCTGAAGTAATGTATGTGGGATCACTTTATGTGCCATCAAATCAGAACTGACTAATAGCGACCCTATTATATATATAAAGGCGTGGTTTTACCAGTTCCACTCCCCCAGTAAGTTTTTGTGGCTGAGGAGGGATTTGAACTGTGTTCTCTAGAGTACATAACTCTACCCACTATGCCATATTAGGAATCTCAAGTGCAGGAAGAGTAACTAGAGATGAGCATGAAGGATTTATCTCACTTTGTGCAAATTAGTAGGCACAGCACCGCAGGTGCTATGTGTACTCTTCTCCTGTGTCCTGGCTGACTACCCCACTCACAATTCAGCATGAACCACCCAGGTCCTCCTTCACTGGCAGTGTACCATTCTGGGAAGGAACTCAGGTGCCCTTCCCTGCATCCTCAGGCAGCTAGTCACTCATTGGCTATGCAGGGTAAATCCTTGTCCCACCTTCTCATCTGAGTGGTCAGCTGTCTGAGGAGGCATGGAAGGTTAGGCAAAGCTCCTAAGGAGGTCCCAGGTGGTGGATGCTGAATTGTGATTAAGTCAACCATCGGGGTGGGGGGGAGGATAGACACAGCACCTGTAGTGTTGTGTGTAAAAATGTTCACAAGCCATAGCAAAACACTCCATGCACATCTCAAACAGTAATCCTTAATTTTGATTTTCTGAAACCTCACTTAGGGCTCTATCACACATCCTTTAAAACCCAGATCTAATTTTCTGATAAACCGGCTCCAAAAATCTTGTCCCCATGGGCATCGGGCTTTAAAAAAAAAGTAGTGGCCTCTTTAGTGGGTTCTAGTAAACTT
Source organism: Phrynocephalus versicolor (assembly GCA_023846285.1). NCBI lineage: Eukaryota > Metazoa > Chordata > Lepidosauria > Squamata > Agamidae > Phrynocephalus > Phrynocephalus versicolor. The sequence continues at coordinate 5,055,749 of JAHTLZ010003307.1, forward strand.
TCCAAGACCTACTGGAGCTGTTGTGTATTTTTTGCTTAGCTTAAAAATGCACATTTTCCCCAGAGTGGGGTGTGTGTGTGTGCATATGATCTGTTTTTTTTGGGGGGGGGTGTTTTTTAATTTTTTAAATTTTTCCTTTGCACCCACCCTGGGGCTGGTCGGTGCTGGTTTTTTATTTTATTTTAATTTTTAACCGCCCCCCCCCCAGCACCAGTAAGCTGGCCTGCGGGCCAGTCAGGACTTTTTTATTTTATTTTATTTTATTTTTTATTTCTCCTTAGCTCCCAGCAGCTGTCCCTGGGGCTGGTCGGCCATTTTTTATTTTTTTTATTTCCTCTGTGCCTGCTTGAAGCAGGTTATGGCTGTGGGGACATAACAAAAGCGGAGCAGAATCCAAGGGACGTTGGAACTCAGAACCCACATATTCAATCACGTGATCAGATAAGAAAAAAAGGCGGAGTTTCCCATTCCCTGCATCTTCCCCCTCGTGTGATAGCACCCTTAGAGTATTGTATCTGGTTCTGATCAGTTAATAGGTCTATCAAGATTTAGGTGTATCTCCTATACACATTTTCAAATCTCTGTTATACAGAAACAAATCTATCTTCCAGATTCTTTCAAAGAGGATTTCTAACTGCAGCCATAATTTTAAAATGCTGGTGGAACATTAGAGCTTTGCAGATAATACATTGATTGAGTAGTTGCTGTACCATGACTGGAGGACCCTAATCTAATTAGTAGTGCTGCAAAGCTAGTGAGGTTTTAATCAGGCTCTGTTACCATCTCATCTTTGTTGAAGCCATTCATAGTGCTCTATATTTTTAGAGCCATCGCCAGAAGCAAGCAGTGTATTTCCCTTTCCAATCAATCAGTTTGTATTCCTCTTTCTTGTCTCCCATTTCTGTGTAGATTTCTCTTTTTGTGTTTTACAAGATTTATAAAATTATTTCCTTACAGACATTTCTCCTGAAAGGGATGGGGACCCGCCTCTATCCCTTTCTAAGTGACTTCTAATGTGTTTTTAGTACAGAGGATGAAGTGCAGAGATTTATTATTTATATTTATTTAAAATATTTCTATCTCACCTTTCTCCTTGAAAAGACCCAAGGCAGGTGAGAGATGCCCTGGCTATAATCTGTTTTGGGGGGAAATCTGCATAAGCATCCATGTTTTTAAGAAACTCTTAAAATCTCCCAAGGAAGGGGGCCAGACATACTTCAGAAGGAAGAATCTTCCAGTGATATGGGGCAACACCTGAGAAGGCCCAATTTGTAGTTATGTTCTTACAAGCCTTTTTCAGTTGTCCTGCCTGGAAGGAACAGGTAAAGTTCTCATTGGAAAGAGATGGCCTGATAGGTACCAAGGTCCTAAGCCATACTTCGGCCCTCTAGATGTTTTGGGCCACATCTCCCACAGTCCTTTCTCTTTGGAAATATCAGCTTGGAATTCTGGGAGTTGTGGTCCAAAACATCTGGAGGGCCGAAGTTTGGGCACCCCTGTCCTAAACTGTTTAGGGCTTTATATATCATCATCTATACCTTGAACTTGATGCGGAAGTGGACCGGCAACCTGTGCAGGGAGACCAGAATATATGCTGGTATTTATTAAACCCAGTTAGGAGTCTGGCCACCATGTTCTTGAACGGTTGAAGCTGTTGCATCAGCCTCAAGCACAGTCCCACACAGAATGCATTACAGTAGTTTTAGTCTTGAGACTACAATGCATGAGCCAGCATGGTGAGGGCCCTGGTGTCTCATCTCTTCCCTTGGGATGGTCCACCAAGAAGGATCATAGCCACACCAAAGCAAGACCACCAACCTCCAATTCAGAGAGGATCCCCAGGAGTATAAAGTGGTCAGTCATATCAAAGGCTGCTGAGATATTAAGGAAAACCAAAAAGGGCATCTTGACCCTGCCAGTCCCCTTCAGGATGCCATTTTGCAAGGCAGCCAGTGCTGCCTTTGTGTCATGACTTCCAGGAGGGCTGGAAGCAAGTAAACCAAAACCCTCTCTATTATCTTTCCTGTGAAAGGTATGTTAGTAATAGGCCTGTAGGTGTTAATATTGACTGCTGCCAAGTTCAGATTCTTATGGATGAGCCTAATGAGTGTCTCCTTAAGGGCAGTTTTAGATTTGTCATCCAAAAAATCTAAAATCCACATGTCTACATAGTGCCATAAATATTGTACTATGTAATGTAGTAGAGATGGGCACGAATAAAAAAATGACGTTTTGTTTGTCGTTTGTCGTTTGGAGGGTCCGTTTCAGTTCGTTTCCATTTTTTGCAAATTTTTGCAAAAAAATTGTTTTCATGTTTGTTCGTTTCATTACCGTTTCGTTACCATTTATTTCAATTTTTTGTGATTTTTTTAGCATTTAAAGCAGTTCACTGTATTGCAGTAATGAAAAGGAAACACACGACAAAATTTCCGGTGTTTCTGTTCGGTTCGTTTCATTTTGGAGACAAAATTCATTTGTCATTTTGTTGCGTAATGAAACAAAAAATGAAAATGGAAACAAAAGATTGTTCATTTCGTGCCCATCTCTATAATGTAGCTAAATCTGCTGATTAGTTAGTTTCATCATATATAATAAAGAAAAAAAATCCATGTACATAAATTCCTAATATACTATTACTAATATGCTAATATAAATTCCTAATATACTATTTAGGTATAAAATCACCCATAAGAATTAAAACATAAGATTTTCTTTTAGTTTAAATCTTCATTTTGATTTCTTAACATTCTATTTATTAGGTGAAAATCAGATTAATATATTCAGGCTAAATCAATAAATTTCAATTCACTAAATATAATGTATTCATTAATTTCCTTCTTCATTACTGAAAATTAGATTTATCCATCCAGGCTAGTGCATTTTTTTATTCATTAAATATAACTTATTCATTAATTTCCACCTTCATTATTGAAAATATGACCACAAAATATTCAATAAATGGCACAAGATTATCCACAAGATTTCTGGGGAGGAAAAGCTCTCACGCACAAATCTCGCTGGGAAGAAAAGAAGGGTTCATTTTTCATCATTTTTAGATTGCAATTCCCAGCATTTTTCTGGAATTCTGGGAATTACAGCCCATGAACTTAAATTTATTCATGTGTAGATTCCATGCACATGCTAGGGAAGGGTTTTTCAGGTACTTGCTTGGACCATAAGGTCACCTGCTTGAAACTGTGTTTTTTTTATTCTTATTTTAGAGGAAGCTGACATGGAGTTCTGGGGAGTCACAATTCCTTGAAAACTGCCCTTTATAGATCCTAATGGGCAGTAAGACTAGACCCCCCCCCCAGGAAGCATCACAGTACATTCCTTTCCTTTTAAAATGAATAAACAGCTCAACATCAGGAATCAAAGAATGGAGAAGCTGATGGTGTGGTTTTTTTTAAAAAATTGAAAACACCATAAGAGAAGTAGCCACTCTAATTTGGTAACACAAGCATGGCTGAATTTGAACACAGGGGACAAATTAGTTACTGCCATGATCAAATGATGTATCCTTAGTCTGACAAGTGAACAACATCTCATCAGCTCAACATGACTTCTTCCTCCATTGATCTTCTACATATGAAAATATTGAACCAGATTCTGGTCATAGAGATTAGCAGCTGAACATTCACGAACTAAGAACTCAAACCTCTCTGCCTGGGTGAGTTAATCTGTAACTTCTGCTTTCTGCTCCGCCCCCCCCCCCATTCTACTTTGTGAAAATTCAAGTTCTTTCCTTGATGCTTATGGGAAAAGTTTCAAGCACTTGAATATTGTTATCGAAAATGAACCAAATGACATTTTCACCCATTCCTCCTCAGAAGTCTAAATGGGTTCAGTGGTGCTCCTTCTCGAGTAAGCATGCATAGCACTGTAAGCAGACAAAATTTAGAGGCAGCACAGGATGTAGTTGGTGGTAATTTGCCTTTGGCAGCTTTTGCTTAATTGTGCATGTCAGCTAACACATTTATTTTACTTTGCAAATGGGCCTGAAGCCAAAAAAAAATCTCTGTTGATTTACACCCCATGGCATACCTTGGCTTTCCTTGAACTTATATCGCTGCTAAATATATTTTGTAGGTTGCAACTTGCAAGCAATGTGGCACAAGCCCCAGTATCACTTCTTCAAATAAACCTACAGTGAGCTAATATGATATCTTCCACAGTTTACAAGTAACTCACTGAAGGGTGTGACTGAAGGAACGGAATAAGAGTTGTGGATCCAGTTGCATTCTGAAGGTAGATGCTGAAGAAACAGCAAACATTTTCGGGAATTATTTAATGTCTTCCTTGAAACATGTATCATATTTCTCATTGGAGTTAAATAAAATAAATAAATAAAAAAACTGGAAGGGAACTTCTCTTGCTCTGTTTGACAAAATCATATTCCTTAAGATAGCCAAGGAAATCAGCCATGATCATGGTCAAATTCCATCCCCCCCCCCCCCCGTAAATGCAAGTGCAGATCAATGTTTTTATTGTTTGGTTCATACTGTATGTGCTGTGTTACATTTATCTTCAAGTTTTCCCCTCTTTCCTCCTTCCAATCTTTTACAAGCATCACATCTAAGGACATGGCTCTCTTTCGTGTATTATGTCTTTGCTTTCCAAGTCAGATCTGCATGTTTTGGTGCCACATCATATTTGAAACACCCATAAAAAGTAAGTATCATCCAGGTTACTCTTCTACACTTAATCATTTGTTGGAAATTCACTTCCACACATTACCTCCTTAAGAAAGGCTAGACCCAATGATTCATAGGGTTTTGTCCCCCAAGGAAAGTGTCCTTTCGAAAATGGGTTGGGGAAACTCATTCTCCACAAAACTTGGGCAGTACTATAGAGGAGAGTCAGAAGAAGCTTTTCTGCATATATAGAGTCTCTCGGTACCTGGGTAGAACTTGCCTGAGTGTCCTTATTTGGGGCTACATTGCTCAGAATTTTAAAAAGCCAATCCCTAACAAACTGGAGGGTTTGTAGAGTAGAGTGAAAAGATCGTTTTCTCTCAATTGTGGTGGCTCTAGGTGCCCTGGGGCCATTTAATAATCTGTTGAATTAACAAATAAAAAAAATGCTAAAATTTGTCAATTTGTAATCACTGGAGGATTTCATTAATCAAAAATACAAATTGACAGATTTTGACAAATTGTCCAAATTCATCAGAAAATATGATTCATTTTTCAGTTCATCACCATCTTTACTGTTGACCAAACCAATTTGCTTCCTTTTCTTCCCACACTGTTTTGAAGAGAGCTGTTCATCATTAGACCTTTGTCATTGAAAGAACTAGAATCTCTTTGCCTTATCCCCTCCTTCTTCTCTTTTGTTTTGAGTTTTTTTTAATCATCCTCTTGGTTATTTATCTTGGGGAGCTAATTTGAGTTTTCTGTCAAATGAAGTTCAACGAGATATGTCTTAAACCAAGGGTGGCCAGAGTGGCATTGGCACATCTCATTCCTGGTGAAACTTGGTAGTAAACATAGCTTCTGAATTCCACCACAACTGCTTCTAGTTGGCAGGATGGGCTACATGCTAAAACATGGTGCATGGGAACAATGTGCATTCTTTTAGAGGAAAATTGCTTTTCCTCACTGGTGTTTGAAAATAGGCCATGCATTTCTCAAATGCTTTGGTGATATATCATGACCACATTTATTCTATTTTGAACCACACATCACCACATTGGCAAAATTTGGTGGCTATATCTTTCTGCTTTAAATAAATAGCTGCATTAAATACACACACACACACATAATCCAGCTATTTATGTATAAGACATAAAACAATCTATTGAGTTTCAACTGGTTGTCAGATTCACAGGAGAAGGCAGTATTTTCAGTAATTAAGTTCTGGCCCCTTGAACAACAGTCACACCAGAAGCCAGAATATGTCTTGTAAAATAAGCATTATCTATTTGTTGTGACACAGTATCATTAATTAAGGACAGATAAAACTGCTATTTTAGCTTTCTCATACAACTCACCAAAAAGGCATCTCACAATATTTCCATCACCCATAGGAGGAAATCTGAGAATTATTAAAAAAAATATGAATCATATATGATACACTCATGCTCACCTGCCAAATTCAAAAGGCAGAAATATTCCCAGTATAAAGAAGACCATACTGTATCTATCTGCAAGTAGCTTTTAAGAGATAAAGGGCCTGTTGGGCTGGGGGTGTGATTATTGATCCCAATTTAAATATTTTGGAAACTTTTTTGGGGGGGGGCAACAACAAATCCAGAATGTTCTTGATTAGGAGATTATGTAGTCAAAAAATTTACAATTTCCAAGTTCTGGTTAAAGAGGAGTAAAAAACACTTGCAGATCTGAAGTTTCTTAGTTTCTCATAAACAATAAGATATTAATTTTTATAAGTAACATCCATTGTACTTAAAGTTAAAGTTGTCTAATGCCAAAGCCTCCGGTATATCTAAGTTCCCATTAGGGTCTTGCTAGCATCCAATTAAAGAAGGAAATGCATTGTTTTTCAATTTGGCATTGGTCTGCTTTCCCCCATCCCCCACAGCAACTGCTGCTTATAAACCTTGCTTCCTTGGCTGTTTCTGTAATTAAGGAACCATATTTTTTTTTCTGTTTCTATTGGCAGGCTCATCAATATATCTTGTATGATAAGACATAAGGTGGCAAGTAGGTTAAGTACTGTTCCTCTTATTTTAATAATTATTTATCTCTTTTTAAAAAGCATATTGAAGTTGCTGTGCACATGACATCAGAAGCGCATAACTCTATTGATATGATAAAATACATGTTAAAATGCAGCAGCTGCCTAAGCACTTGAGCTGCATTTCCACAAAAACAGTTCCCTGTTAACCGAATATTGTGCTTTGTTTTGAGAGCTTGTTTACATAAGAAGCATTTGATTGATCTGTTTTTACAGACAAGCCTTGTAGGAACTACAGGCGATAGGTGACTTGCTTCACATTTGTTTTGATCCCTTCAGCTAGACTGACTCCATCAGCACATAACTTTCTGAGACTTCAAAGGGGCATCATTTTTAACTCAAAGTGCTTTGAACAACAGGTCAAGAATTATCCCTGAGGAAACACCTATTGAGCATGGCTTCTCTGCAAGAAGTTAGATGTTCACAATGGAGCCAAAGCAAGGGGGGAGAATGAGAAACCACCCTCCTTTCAGTTAATATATTAACTGTTCAAAACCTTTCCAGGCTGTGAAATAGTTTTGTTAACAAGGCAGAGACTCATATACCCAAAAGACTAGACACCAAAACACAAGAGGAGGAATTATGGGCCTTTTCACACGACCCCTAAGATCCGCTGGACACTTAAATTCAGACCAGAGATCTTGGGGGTTTGTTGCTCTTCCTGCGTCCCCACCCCTCCTTGCTCCTGTCTGCGTGAGGGGAGGGAGAAAAAAGGGACAAAAGGATGCAGGCTCACATCTGTCTGCTGGTCCAAGCCGCCCCAAGCCCCGTCGTTGTCCTGATTCCTTCTCCAGAGCTGGTGGGGAAACAATTTTAAGCTCCGGAGCTGGGAGCCATTTGCGGCGGAGTTTAGGGGTCGTGTACAAATACCCATAGTATATGAGGTCCATTGGTCCAATCCATTGAGGAGTGTGCACAGCTCTACTTTGGAGAAACCAAACAGCCACTAAACAGGAGGATGGCCCAGTACTAGAGGGGCAGCAGCTCAGGACCAGAATCATAAGTCTACCTTCATTTAAAGGACAAATGAGACTCATTCAAAGATGAGGATGTACACATATTAGACAGAGGAGACAAGTGGTTAAAGAAATGGGTCAGGGAAGCCATTCAGATGTGTATTGAAAATGCCTCTCTCAACAGGGGTGGGGGACTTAGGCAAAATCTGTTTCCCACTTATCATGCTGCCCCAGACAAATCAGAAGCACTTTACACTTCCACCAGAAAAGCCACTGCTAATGACCCACACTTAATGGATGTTGGGAAGGATTGCATAGGTGGGACTTTCATGCACCCCAGGCCATTGTCCATCTAATGACCCTATTCCGGCCATGTCCCTCTAATGAGCCTATTCAGGCTGTAGTCCAATTAACGAGCGCATTCAGTCCAAGGTGGTGAGAAACCAAAGTAAACTATAAATCAGAAGCTTTGTGCTACTTTCCTCAGACTTGGATAAGTAGCAAATTGTTTCGATCTCACAAGAAACGTCCAGTTGCCATGACTCTTATAGGCCACTTCCAACTCAATTATTATATGACTCTAAAGATAACATGAGCTACATATTGACATCAGAAGCACATAACTCTATTGATATGATAAAATACAAGTTAAAATGCAGGCTTTCACAGCCAAGATATGATAGTTGTGAGTTTCTCAGGCTGTTTGGCCATGTTCTGGAAGTTTTTCTTCCTGACGTTTTGCCTGACTCTGTGGCTGGCATCTTCAGAGGGCAAGGCACTCGGAACTACGAGTTCTCTCTGTGCTCTGGGGTATAGAGTGAGTGAGACTGGTGTTTTTAAAGTTTTGGGAAAAACTTGCTCTATGCAGATTAATAGGTGTTAGTCATTGTATTGTGATGAAAGGACTTGGAACTGTTTGTTCATTGGAGGTTTTTAAGCAGAATTTAGATGGCCATTTATCAGAGTTTCTTCAGTTCTGCTTCAGTTGAGTTCCAGAATCCATTCCAGCATTACAATCATGTGTTTCAGTAGGAAAGGAAATGAACTCTTCATCCTAATTTTACTGGCCCTGATATCTAGACATGGAACATATGGCTGCATGCATATATGCCTTCATGTGATGTGGAAACAGAATTTCCAAGTTGTATGGAGGAAATTTGTGTGTGTGTGTGTGTGTGTGTGTGTGTGTGTGTGTGTGTGTTTATAGAGTGTTGGGTTCCTTATTTTGACATCCAACAGGAGACAGTGGCAGGATTTGTAGCTTCATTAAGGGAAGTGGGAAAAGGAAGGGCATTTTTCCTGAGGTATAGGGGCTACCTGGAAGATACTGCTTTGAGGACAGCAGAATGATCTGAATCTCTTCCAGGCAAGGAGGAATCCCCACACCTGGGGGTTGAGATTGCTCATACTGCAGTGTTAAAGTAGTTCTTAATTGCACAAATCCTACATTGGGGCTGTCCCTCTGTCAACCATAGGCTTTCTGGTCCTGTCCGCCACTCACCTCTCATGCTCAGTCATGCGTCTGTCTCTGCCTTTCATAGTCACAGCCTGTCACTGCTAGCAAGTGTTTCTTTCAGTCCTGGCAAGTGGCAGCAAGCCCCTCGGCCCCTGCAGTCCTTCCTTGCTCTCTGGCTGTCACCACTTTGCCCTGTCATGTTTTCTTCCAGTGGACTCTTTTCCTCCTCACTCAGTCATCTGCCCTCTCCTCCTTTTTTTCATCCCTCACCTCTCCTGTCCTTCTACTACCTACTCTAGCTATGTGCTGGGACTAGAGATGGGCACGACCAGGAAAAATGATGTTTCCAGTTGTCGTGTGTCGGAACCGGCCCGTTTCGGCTCGTTTCCGTTTGTCGCAAAATTTTTGAAAAATTTGTCATTTTGTTTGTCATTTTTTGTCTGTCGTTAGTACTGGTTCGGGGGGGTAGCGGGCTCCTGGAGGCACCTCTCTGGGGGGTGCCTCCTCTGGCCCCGCTACAAAGGGAAAGCGGGCTCCTGGAGGCACCTCTCTGGGGTGGGTGCGTCCTCTGGCCCGCTATGAAGGGAAAGCGGGCTCCTGGAGGCACCTCTCTGGGGTGGGTGCCTCCTCTGGCCCGCTACAAAAGGGTACGCATAGCCAATTGGGTATGCATACCAAGTTGCAGTGGCAGACAGAGGCACCTCTCTTTCTTTTGGGTGCCTCTACTCTGACTCACTAAGAAGGACAGCATACTGGTATACTGGTATACTGTGCACTTGGGCTGGGGAAGGCTCCCTCAGGGCACCCTCTGGCTCACTAAGAAGGGAAGTGTACTTGCCTGTACTGCAATGCGAGTACACAGATTTGGCTTAGGGTTAGGGTTAGCGCAAGGGCTAGGCTTAGGGTTACGGGTAAGGTTAGGGTGAGTTAGTGGGGTGCACCTCTGGGTGCCTCTCTGACCCACTAAGAAGGACAGTGTACTGGCGTATGGGTTAGGCTTAGGGTTTGGGTTCGGGTTCGGGCTAGGGTTAGTGGGCTTTTTCTGCCCGACTGGCACATCCCAGATGTCTCAGTCAAAACCTGGCCAAGTGGCCATGCAATTGGTGGAATGGCTCCAAAAAATTGCATGGTCCACTCCCATGGCCAGCCCATCATTGTGCCGGTGTAAAAAAATAAAAATAAAACTAAAATAAAATAAAATCAATGTAGATGTTTTGTTGCAAGAAAAACCCACTGCTGCTACTGTAAAAATTCAGGCAGTTTTAAAATAGCTATTTTTGCATGTTTCTGTGGTGCTTTGGTGTGTTTTTGGACCACAATTTCAAAATAAATATTGCGGTCACCCCATTTTGATCCCCCGCCCGCACCGCAAGGCATGGCGAGTTGGCGAGACGACGAGGATGCCTCCCACCCAGAGCAGCCCAGGACGGGAGAGGGGGGGAGGCTCGTTCCCTGCTTTTTTGGCCGGAAATCGGGTTTTTTATTTATTTTTAAAACTTTTTTTCTGTGCCGCCACTTGGCGAGTTGGCGAGACGACGAGGATGCCCCCCACCAGAGCAGCCCAGGACAGGAGAGGGGGGAGGCCGGGGACTCCCCCCCCCAGAAATCACCCCTCTGGTAGGTGCACTCACTCAGGCAGGCATATTTTTGCCTGCTTTTTTGGCTGGGAATCGGGTGTTTTTTAATTTTTAAAACTTTTTTTCTGTGCCACTTGGCATCACGCGATCGCTGTGATGCCAGGAACGACAACAACAAATCAGACCCAATTTTTCTTTTATCGGTTCGAGTTCGAGTTCTGGTGGAGTAATTGTCGTTACCGTTTCCATTACGTAACGGAAACGAGGAACGGAAATGGAAATGAGAATTTCGCCAAGTTGTGCCCATGTCTAGCTGGGACTACTGGAGCCCTATTTTGCTCTAAGGGTTGCAGCACAGAGGGTACAGGAAGCCCATGCTTACCCTCACACAATAGTTCTGCCTTTGAATGGATAGCTAGGCAGAATTGGGCTACTGTAAAGTACATTTGCCTCGGAAGGCAATTTGTGGAAACTGAAGCCTATCCCTCATGGGTAGAGGGCAGCTTTTGCCCCGACAAGGTTACTACAGTGGTACCTTGTATAACGTAATTAATTGGTTCCCAATTAAATTACGTTATACAATTTTTTCGTTATGCAAATTATCATTTCCCATAGGAATGCATTGGAAGTGGATTTAATCCGTTCCAATGCATTCCTAAAGGCCCCACCAGCCACCTCCCATTCCCGCCTCTCTCTCTCTCTCTCTCTCCCTCTCTCTCTCTCTCACTCACACACACACACACACACACACACACACACGAGACAAAGCCGCGCCTGTCTGGTTTCAGATGCCCCCCCGCCCACCCCCTCGGGAACGAATGCGCCCTCCTTCCAGCCGCGACCAGGCACCGATGGCCACAAAAAAGCAGTCCAGGATGGAAAAACCGGTTTCCCAAACCCAGCCGCGAGGATCGGGTTGGGTCGCCGGCTCTGGCTGGGGGGTGGGTGGGTCGAAAACCCTCCCCAAACAAAACGTTAAAGACCCCCCC
>JAHTLZ010003307.1:5067432-5078524 GCA_023846285.1 Phrynocephalus versicolor
ACACACACACACACACACACATACACACACACACACACACACACACACACACACACACACACACACACACACACACGGGCGCGCGCCCACAGAGGAGGGCGAAGAGAGAGGAGGAGGCGGCCTTCCTTTGTCATCATCCTCATCCTCATCCGCTGCGCGCCCGGGGGATGGTCCTCACCTGGATCCCCCGGTTCGCTCCCTCCCTTCCGCAGCGAAGCATCCGCCGCTGCCGCCGCCGCCGCCGCCCCCCTCCCGGCTGCCACAATTGTTCGCCGGGCTCCACCCCACCCTTTGGTCCGCATCGCCGAGTCGGGGAGGGGGATCGCCCCGGAGGGGGCGGCTGGCGGGATGGGGGGCGGCTGGACGGATCCGGCGGGGGGGCTACGGTGGGGTGGGGTGGGGAGGCCGGTGTCTGTCCCCCACCCAGCCCGATCGCGGCAACAGCAGCAGCAATGCAATGGCCCGGGCGGGGGCCAGGCTGGCCCTGGGGGGTGGGGGGGTCGGAGAGACACCCCAGCTGTTCCGTTCCTTGCGGTTCTTGGCCATGATCGCCGCCGGGCCAGGAGGGAGAAACCGGGGCGGCGCAGGAGGAGGAGGAGGAGGAGGCGCCGGCCGCGAGGCCTGGCCTGGGGAGGCGGGCGAGCGAGCTGGCTGGCTGGCTGGTGGCCGGCTTGGCCCGCGCCCCGCTCAGCTCCACATCTCCTCCGGCGCAAAGGCGGATCCGCCGAGGAGGAGGAGGAGGAGGAGGAAGGGGCGATCAGGGTGGCGGCGGCGGGCGCTCCCCTGGCTCGCTAGCCAGCTCCCTTCCTCACGCACACGTGTTCGGACGGGCTCCCCCCACCACCCGCCCCCGCCCCAGCGCCCCGGCCCCACCTCAGCCTCGACCTCGCCCTCGGTCTGCTCCTCGCCCGCGCCGCCGCCCAGGGTCCCCCGGGGAGGCGGGGATGGGGGCGCCTCGGGCGCCCAAAAGGAGGAGGAGGAGTCCGGCGCGCCCCTCTCCCACCAGAAGAGCTCCTCTCTGCCGGGCACCGCCTGCCTGGAGCAGCTGCTGCAGGAGTCGCCCAGCCAGGTCAGGCCATCCATGCCTGGGGAGGAGGGGTGGGGAGCGGGAGGGAGAACACGGGGTGCCCCTTCCCCCACCAGACGCATACGCACACGCCCACTCAGCCCCGTTGGCAGAGAAAACAGGGAAGGGGGAAGGAGGGGGGGGGGGCAAAAAAAAATTCCGTTGTACGGATTTTTCGTTGTGCAAGTATTACGTTGTACGAGGTATGACTGTATCTCCTTTTTGTTGGCTGAGTAGTTTAGGTATCTGGCTACATATCTGGTTTAGGTTGCTGTGACTCCCTGACAGGGGATGTACTCAGTGATCCATAAAGTCCCTTTCATTTTGCAGTTCTACGATTACATAAGTGTGGGAGAGGCGAAATCTGCTGATAATTGTGCCAACCCCTGGAAATCAAGCCTGAATAGCTCTGGGCTCTGTGGAGGTTGCTTGTTCTTTTAATGCTGTGCCAGAGTGTGAAAAAACCATGTTGTGCTCATTCTCATCAGTCAGAGAGCTGAATAATCTGAAATTTTAAATACACCCTGAAGGGGAATAAACCAAGGCCTGCTGTTTCCCTGGATAATATAACAGATGATAGGCCAACCCCAGAGCCATCTCACTGTGTAGCATCTTCTCCTTCAGGTTCTGAAGGGCTGCCATAGCTGGTAGTTTTCTACAAGAGACAGACAAGGCTTTCTCTTCCTAACTGCATGGCCAAATATTTAGAATCCTTCTTCTAGCATCTCTGAATATGATAATCCTCTCACACTTTGCTTCAGATACTCAGATTGACATCTGAAAACAAGGGGAAAAACTTGGCTTGGCTTGTATAACCCTTTGGCTGCTGACTTGTTTCCATTTTAAAAATTAAAGTATAGTGTTTTGTTGCATGTTTATAATTTTTAATGCTTTTGCATGACATAAACCTCAGCCCATTTGGTCAAAATGGTAGATTTATTGACATGTGTAGATTCAAATTTTTGGCACTGCTACCAGAGTCTTCAAAGTAAGTGAAATATTTAAGGTCTGGTCTTACCACTGCCAGTGCTCTCTGAGTGTCCACAGCCTGGCTGGGATTACAGCCTCATTGTCCTGAGTCCAACACACTATTCACTACATCACATTGGCTCTTGTATGAGGCATATGCATTGCAGAAAATAAGTAAGAAGAAGAGATGGGCATGAAATGCCAAAATGGTATTTTGTTTCTTTTTTTCATTTCATTTATCTTTGTTTCATTTCATTTTGTTTGAAACAATTTTTAAAAAAAATCATTTCATTTTTCATTTTGTTTGGTTTTTCATTTTATGTGTTTTATGTGTGTGTTTTATGTAAGTACTGTGTGTGTGTTTATGTGTTTTTAATGTTTTTTTACCTTTATGTGTTTCAGGGGGTGGGGTGGGGGGAAGTGCAGGCTTTTTAAACTTTGTATTAGTCCCTGAAGCAAGCGCCAATCAGCTGGCACATGGGGCTTGTTTGGGGGACTAAAAAAAGTTTTAAAAGCCTGCACTTTCCCACATCCGATCAGGCACTTTGTGGGGGGGGGGGAGCGGAAGCTTTTAAAACTTTTTTTTAGTTTCCTAAGCAAGCCCTGTGAACCAGCTGATTGGCACTTGCTTCGGGGACTAAAAAAAAAAATGTTTTAAAAGCCCGCAATTTCCCCAACTCGATCGGGTGCATGGGGGGGGGGAGCGGGGGCTTTTAAAACTTTTTTTAGTCCTCTAAGCAGGCCCCATGCATCAGCTTCCCTTTCCCCCACCCAATGGGATGATTTGGAGGAAAATGATGTGGGCTTTTAAAACTGTTTTTTTTTTTTCCCCTGCCAAAGCAATTGCTGATCAGCTGGCACATGTGGCTTCAGCAACAAAAAAGTTTTAAAACCCTGCTCCATTTCCCCACCCAATCAGGTGCATTGGGGGGAATCGTGAGGGATTTTTAAAGCAGTTTCCCATAGGAATTCATTGCTTCAATGCATTCATATGAGGGGGGGGAATGAAATGGAACAAACCGAAAATTTTTCATTTCATTTTGTTTTTCTTTGAAGTGGCAGTTCATTTTTATTTGTTTTATTAGTGGAAAAAACAAAAAAACAAAAACAAAAATGAAACAAAAATCATTTTGTGCCAATCTCTAGTAAGAAGCTGTATGTTGTAGAAGGGCCTGCAACATACGTTTTGCAGAAAAAAATGTGCTTAAAAATAATTTAAAATTATTCCTGCTTCTGTGTGTGTGTGTTTTTAAATGAAATGTCTGTATGCCAACCACTTGTGGCTTTTATTATGACTTCTTGAGAAATCAAAACCTTTATATTAACAAATTACACATATAATTAGAGTAGCTCTTATTATACACTGCGTTGTGGTTATGCTTTATAAGAAGGAAATTTATTTCTTCTCTTAAGGAGCTCACAATAATTTAGTATACTAGTCAACTTCTTTGATCTTAGACTATAATTGATTTGGCCATAGATTATATTCAAGTTGTAATAAGTATCACAGCGATTCTACATGATAATTTTCCTTTTTTTCTTTATATCTGTCTTTAGTGTAATAAACAGAAGGGTGGGAGAAACAGTAAAACAACTGAAGAATGCATTAGATTAAAATATTCTAAAAGTGCTTGATGGATAATTCTCAGGTGTCTGTTCTAGATTTTTAAAATCCACCAATCCTTCAAGTAAAATGGTATTTATGTATAGTTGTTGGCATTCACAAAAAGGAGTAAAAATAAATAAATCCAGAGAGAATTGCATAAGAATGTCTTGTTTGGGTAAAGCCAATTATTCATCTAGTGCTGCATCTTAATTCCAATATTTTCTTGTATCACTAGGGAAAAATAAAAGGATTGCAACTATACTATTATTCTATAAGGACAAATTTAAATAGGACAGCAACCAAGCTATTATAGGGACAAATTTAAATAACATTAGTTGGCTGAAATTCTGTTACTTATGGCAAATTGTAACTTTTGGTCTGTTCTTCTCTGCAGAATAAAACATGTCTGCAGTGATTCTCTGGGGTATGCATGGATGCTCCAAGCCAGCATATGCTCCCGCCCACAGGAACTGCAAAAACAGTGGTTTGTTTACCAGGTAAGAACATAAAGTTAGAAAGGTTAGACAGATGGAGAGTACAGTAACACCTCTGTATCCGCTGATTCACCAACCGTGGATTCAACTGCAATTGGTGATCAGCAGGGAGGGGTTGGGGTGCTGGGGGTGAAAGCTGTGCCTCACAACCCAGCCCTTCCCTCCAGCAAGCCACCATGCCCTGCAGCTGGGCAGAGTGGTGGATCAGGTCCACCGCCCCAGAAGTTTTGAACTTCCTGATTAGTCTGCCACCTGAATGGGAAGTTCAATACTCCCCCAGACCCCCTCCCAGGTTACCACCTCTGAGTCCTTCTGGTGGGTTCCTGTAGAGCTCCCTGCCCTTGGCTGGTGGGAGCGACTGTGCCAGAGGCTTGTCTGAAGCAGATACGATCATCAGCTTGTACAACTGCCATTTATTTTAAATTAATTAATCCCCCAGGTTTAAGTTTTGATGATCCCCAGAGCTCCCTTTCACTTTCAAAAATTTTGGGGAGCCAGGGAATTGGGAGGGTAAAATCATTCAGTTGCCAATAAATAAATAAATAAATAAATAAATTCTGCCAGATCATTAACAGTGGTCCAAATCCTATTGCAAGAGATTCAGCAGCAAAATTTGATCATGAAATGTCTCTTCCTATGCCCTGGGCAGCCTAAAGGCTTGCCTAAGGCAAAAAAGCAATCTTAGGGAACCTAAGAACACTAAAAGGGGTGGGCAGGAAGCCTTCAGTTAATTTAAAATAAGTTTTAGCAGCAGGAGGAGATGATGTCATTGGTTTCTGCTATGCAAAGTTTCATAATGGCCCCAAGTCCTATATGTATGTGCATTAGATGGGCTCTTTTCTATAGCTTGCCAGCATGATAAGTGCTGGCAAGCTTGCCAGCATGATAAGTGCTGTCATTCCAGGTCTCACCAGACAAATGATCAACATGTCTATCAGGCCTGTTCATTTGTTATCCATCCATGTGAATTCACTGGAAGAGGGAAGGACTCTAACCTCACCCTCTCTATTTCCCTTTCATTGCCTTCCTTCACATGGAGAGCAGTGAGTCTGAAATGGAGATTACCACTACCCACATGGGTGATCTGTGTCAGCTGGGACACTACAAAACAAGGCTCCTAACTCTCGAAGAATCCATGGGTCTCCTTCTTCAAACTCATCCCTCTCCACATTTTACTTATTTATTTATTTATTTTTACAACTTATATGCCGCCCACTACCCAAAGGTCTCTGGGCGGCTTACAATAAGGAATTAAAACAGTTAAAACATCAAATATCAATAAATAATTAAAACAGCAACAAAACCTTATACTAAAATCATCACACTAAAATTGCCATTGAAGGACCCACAGTCTATGTTGTATCAATTAAAAAACTTCTGGAACAGGAAGGTTTTTACCTGGCGCGGAAATGTAATCAGTGTTGGTGCCAGGCGGATCTCACTTGGGAGGGCATTCCATAACTTGGAGGCAGCTGCCGAGAAGGCCCTATGTCTACAAGCCATCCCTCTCACCTCCTTGAGGGATGGCTCTTTCAAGAGGACCCCATGGCTCGATATTAATTGCCGGGTAGGTTCATATGGAAAGAGGCGGTCCTTCAGGTATCTAGGTCCCAAGCCATTTAGGGCTTTATATGTCAAGACAAGCACTTTGAATTGGGCTCGGGCAGCAACTGGTAACCAATGCAGGTTACGTAGAATCGGCGTGATGTGATCTCTGGCAGCCCCACCGCTTACCAGCCGCGCCACACGATTCTGAACCAATTGCAATCGCTGGACCATCTTCAAAGGCAGCCCCACGTAGAGCGCATTGCAGTAATCAATACGGGATGTTACCAGTGCATGCGTAACTGTCATGAGGCTCTGCTCGTCTAGGTAGGGGCAGAGCTGGTATATTTTCCGCAGCTGAAGGAAGGCACCCCTGGCCACCGAGTCCACCTGGGCTTCCAGAGTTAGACCGGGGTCCAGGAGCACCCCCAAGCTGCGGATCCTGTCCCTTAGGGGGAGTGCAACCCCATCCAAGACAGGGAAATGGCCCTCTAACCTATCCGGCGAAGCACCCATTAACAGCACTTCCGTCTTGTCTGGATTGAGTTTCAATTTATTAACCCTCATCCAGTCCATTATCTGGCCCAGGCACGAGTTCAGCACAGAAACCGCTTCACCTGGATTGGTGGAGAATGAGAGGTAGAGCTGAGTATCGTCAGCATATTGCTGACTCCTCAGCCCAAACCTCCTGATGACTGCTCCCAGCGGTTCTATGTAAATGTTGAACAGCATGGGAGACAGTATTAAGCCCTGAGGAACCCCATGACGTAAACGCCATGGGGCAGAGCAACTGTCCCCCAGCACCACCTTCTGGACATGGTCAGCCAGGAAGGAGCGGAACCACTGCAAAACAGTGCCTCCAACTGCCAATCTGGCCAGCCTATCCAGAAGGACACCATGGTCGATGGTGTCGAAAGCTGCTGAGAGGTCCAGGAATATCAACAGGGTTGCATGCAGGAGAGTGAGGAAAAACAACAACAAAGAGAGGTGAAACTAAAGGATGGTCATCAGCTTGTGAGAAATATATACAGAAGTATGGAGACTGAATAGATTTTAGGCCCAGTGCTCTGCAACAGTTATGTGTATTAAGAGGTTATAGGTGCTGGGCTCCCTTTCCTGCCTAAATGAGATATTTAAATAGGAAACTAAATGGGCCCCTATTATTTGTCAGACCTGACTTACCAGGTCCAGCATTGTGTTCAACAGTGGCTGCCAACATGCTGTTGAGGGTCCAAAAGGCAAGTTGGTGGTCGCCTCGTGGTTCACAGGAAGAACTGAGCCACAAAGGTTTCCAGCTGGGCCAGTCCTGGGACACCAGTAGGGCCATGTGGCCAGGCAGACATTCAGGGAATGCCGGCCCACACAGGCACAAGAGACCATCTATAAAGAGGGGAGCAGCCCGCCAGAACTCACATTCAGAGACCGCCTGCTGAACTTATCCCACCCACCCAATCATCTGTAATAGTGGTTATTTGTTTGCATTTAATTCATGTTCATTGTGTTATCTGTCACAACTTTATGGTTTGGCAGCATTGGGACTGGGTTCAGGCAGAGGTGATAGCTGGACGGAGCCTGAGCAACCCCCAAGGGAAAGAGTGGCACAAATGGACCTGAGAGGGAGCAAGAAAAGGGCATGATGCCACCTGATGGTGGGTATCTGCATATCTGGTGACAGCCAGATCTCCTGATGGAGTAGATCCATCCCAATGCCTGGCCAGAGTACTGCAGTTGGTTACCAATAACAATAAAGCTGTGCACATTTGTCCAAGAGAGGAGTCTGCATGGTTCTTGTCAGAAAGTGGGAGGCATAGTGATAGACCAGAAACAACAATGAAAGAAACCATGAATGGAAGATACTGAGGTTCTCACTGCTGATTCTGCACCATGATTTTCTCTGTTTCTATACAATTTTTATAGTTATGCAACCCCCAGTTTCCAAGCATGTTTAGTGCTGCTTTCAAACAGTTTTAAGAAAGAATGGTGCAAAAATAGGTAACATATACCTTAGAAGTGGTACACACAGGGCTGGAATTTGCAAGCATGACAAAGACTAAAAATTATGTCCGTTTATCAAGGAGATTGAAGGAGCGAATAAAATGATTTGCAATGTCATTAATAATTAGCATCTGCATTCATTACAATAAATTACAGCGCTGTGCATCTGGCTCTGCTGTAAATATTTTTGTTGCTTGAGTCTGTAATAGACACAGTAATATTGCCTCTCTCAGGAAAGCTCTTTGAATATTGCAAATTCAGCTAGCTGATTACTACTTTCATGAAAAGTTGGAATCTATTTGTAGTGTGGGTGTCAAAGAAGCACATAAAGAGTTGTCAGAGAACGAAGCCTCAGAAAGAGGAGAAAGCTCGAGGTTTAGTAGAAGTGTTCCCTATCTCCCTCCCAAGATCTCTTGTCAGTTTCTATTTGCTGACTCCTAAAAGAGCACAGCAGAGGAACGAAACTGAGGCAGACTCTAGAGAAGGAGCCACCAGAGCAAGTGAACAGAGAGAGTTAACAGGCCTTTAATGGGGGAGGTCCCTAACAAAATGTTTGGATCTGGATATTAGTGGACTTCCTCAGCCTCCCTCAAGGCAGACAAGACAATGGAAAGTGCATCCCTAGACAAAAAGGAATAAAAAGGCAACAGGGATTACAAAAGGAAGGAACACAGTGTGCAATGTTTTTGCCTGAGAACAAGATAGCATACACATGCAGCAAGTGCAAACCAGCAGCAAGTTTGGAAGGGAAAATGAAAGAAAGGTAGCAGCAAGTAACCACACTTAAGAGTATAAGAGAAGATGATGGCAACATAGAACGTTTGAGAAGCAGCCACCAAGGGAGTCATGGACAGGAACAAAAGAAGAAGACACTCTTCATCAGTGGGACTGCAAAATCATTTTCAGATTCTTGAAGAGGGTGCAACAGCATGCAGTGGAACATATACAGGAGACCTGTGAGAGGACATGACAGAGGCTAAAGCAGAGTCATTGAACCAATGCTCTACAAAAAGGAGGATAGTTGTAGTTGGGGAATCCCTACTATTTGGAATTAAAATTGAAATATGCTAGGAAGATCCATGGACCCACAAGTTTCTCTGCCTCTCTGGATTGCCATTGCTCATAAAATCCAAGGCTGCATATCATTTTCATCTCATCCATTTGGAAACAACAGCATAGCCAAGAGGTCCTTCAAAGAAATCACATTAGCCTTTGAAGCTCCAGAAAGGAAACACCAAGATTTTGGGAACCAGATAGCTTTGTCCACTTCTCAGAAGAGGAATAGAAAGGTAAAGGGAAATAATCCAGGTGAAAGACTGGCTACGAAGATGGTGCCAATGTGAGAGGCTTCAGTTTTGAGACCTTAGGCCAGTGTTGGTGAACCTATGGCATGGGTGCCAAAGGTGGCATTGGAGCCCTTTCTGTGGGCACATGACATTGCCCCTTCACTGCCACCTGTATTCAGGTTAAATTGCTGTATTGGGACTTTCTGAAAGATGAATGGGTTTTGAATCACAATTTGGGCACATAGTCTCTAAAAGGTTCACCATCACTGCCTTGGGCTCCACTTCCTGAAAGATGGAATATGGGTAAAAGATGGCTTGCATCTAACAAGGACTGGGAAGAATGTGTTTGTGCACAGCATGAAAAAACTCATCTCGAGGGCTTTTATTTGAATTGGAGTGGGGAGGGAAATGTAAGCTCAAAGGTAAAAATAAATACAGTGGTACCTTGTATAACATAATTAATTTGTTCCAAATGAAATTACATTATACATTTTTTCCGTTGTACAAATTGCAATTTTCCATAGGAATGCATTGAAAACATATTTAATCTGTTAGCCCCTTTTCCTCCCCTATGTGAGAGGATCAAAACGTGTCACACCCTCCCCAGCACAAGTGATTCACGTGCCAAGGTGAGGAGGGAGGGGGGAATGGGGAGGGGAGGGCGGAAGGAGAATTACCATTGCCAAAGAGGGGATTACCGAAAGGGGACAGGGAGAGGAGCGGAGAGGATTCCTGTCACTCTCCGACCAGCTCTTTCCCACAGCTGCCTGCTGCCCCTCCCTGCCCAAGGGCCTCGGATCTCGGCGGCCAATGGCCCCCTCTGCATCAGGAGCCAGGGTGGCTGGAGGGAGCTGAACAGGATCAGCCAACGGCGAGTGGGTGAAATCACCGGGCAGAAGAGGAATCTCCTCCTCCCTCCTTCCCCCCAATCTTTTTCCTCTACTGCCTCCCTGGCACACACTTCAGTCCGGCGCCGGGCTTTTCAAAAGGCAGTCATTAATTATGGCCCGGCCGGGAGGCAGCAAAGCCGATTGCGCTTTGCATCTTGTGGCTCTCTTCCTCGACTCGGTGAGTGGACTGACTAGCGAGGTGGGATTCAGGTTGGGTGGAGGGGTGGAGGGTCGTGTCAGCCACCTCTCCAGCAACAAGAACTGCTCGCTGCTCGCTGCCTGCCCACCGTCAAGATTGGCAGATGTGCCCGAGTGCTGGGTTCGGTGGCATGACCAGCTTCGTTTGCACGCCTGCCATGCTCGTCTCAGCTTGTGCACAAAGGGCTCTGCTTTTGTTTTGGTGCTTATGCGGGGGAGGGGAACTCGAGAGTTCCCCCTCTTGATTCCACGGTGGCGGCAGTACAGCTAACGACATGAAAGCAGGGGCAGCAAAGCGAGTTGTGGGGACTGGGAACAGAGGTGGCGCTGACGTGTGCATGCTTTGAATTCTCCAAACTTTTTACGTTGTATGGATTTTACGTTATACAAACCCTACGTTATACAAGGTACCACTGTATTTATGCATAATCAGAAGAAAAGAACCAGCAACTCTAATTAGGGCCTTATTAAGAATATATGAAGAAATATATATATATATATATTTTTCGTAGATTTTCACGGGTATAGGTATGCATGTTAGGGTGGATTCGGGTTTCTTCCCGTGTAGAAATCTGGTTGTTTTGGCGACGTTTCGACGAGGTCTCACTCGTCATCTTCAGGCTGGTGTTCTGGCTTCTTTGTTCTTGAAGCAAAGCGTGATCTCAGTTGAAGTCCTTCTGTAAATACTGCTGGGGGGTGTGGTTTGCTTGCTCTGTTGCTGATTGTAGGTTCGTTTGTTCTTTTGTGATCTGCTGTGTGGCTGAGGCGATCATTAAGGGATTAACTGCTGGTGGGTTAGATGGCTGTTTAGAGACACCCTGTGTGGGTGAGGTGCTGGATGTGTGTCTATCAGCCTCTTGTTTCTTAACGACCTTCGTGATGGGCGTTCTGGCAGCATCCTGGGCTTTGGTGGAGTGGGGTCCTGTGTCTTGTGAATTCATTTTAGTCTGGCTACGTGTCTGTGGTCTCCCAATGTTTTTTTGGCGTGTGTAGGTGTGCTCCATGTGGTGACTGGAGTGGGGTGCAGCAGTAGATGGTGCAGT
>JAHTLZ010003307.1:5086150-5114907 GCA_023846285.1 Phrynocephalus versicolor
TAGATAGATAGATAGATAGATAGATAGATAGATAGAATGTGCTTTTAATTTTTTTTAAAATGCTCCTATGCCAGGCATGTCCAAACCTCGGCCCTCCTGATGATTTGACCACAACTCCCAGAATCCTAAGCTTAGATCGCCAATGGCAAAGGACTGTGGGAGTTGTGGTCCAAAACATCTGGAGGGCTGAAGTTTGGACATGCCTGACATGCCCTCTAGAGTAGTGGTTCTCAGTCTTGATGTTTGGAATAAAGGAAACTGGATGTTCTAAAAAAATCTGGATGTGATAGAAAGGAACAAACTTTTCAGTTTTTAGATAAAGCCACCTCCTGAAAGGCCAGCTTTTACAATCCCTAGTGAAAAGCAGTTACATGGAGAGTGTCAAATATGTCCCATTCTCTTCCAGGTGAAGTATGTTTACATATTATTGGCTACATATAGAAATAGAAACACTTATCTGAAGTGTCATTCTCCTGAGTCTAGATGGCTTCAGGTATGAAACCACTCACTACTTAACCATAGCATCTACAGAATGTTTCTATTTTTCCTCTCACTTCCCACATATATTTTAATCACAGTCTTGACTTAATGTTCCTTTTGCATGACTTAAGAATAATGAAATGTGGGAACACAGATGAAGTGGCAGATTACATAAGAAGAGTTCCTTCCAATCTTACCCTGATGCTTATGCTGAAAAATGTGCCACTCATTCTGCTCTGTTCTTACTGTTAGTTTCTGTGATGGTCTTTTCTGAGTCTGAGAAATGCATTTCTCTCAGATAATGTTTTGTTCTGGTAGAGAGTATGGGAAGGAAAAATAGTTATTAGATTGTTTAATTTTTAATAGAATAGGGAATAAAAAACTCTTACAGTACTTTTTCCTGTATTTTCTTTGATTCTCAATATACGTCTGTAATGTATAGAGACAGTATGATAATAATTGAATCAGGGATTGCAAGTAACTCACTTTTTAAATGAGTTACTTTTGCAACGAGCAACATTTTGAAGTAATGTGAAGTTGGGAATGTGTCTGTAATTGTCACTGCTTTCATTCATTACTTTTAAGTGGCATGAGAACATGTATCTGCTTATTTTACATTAGTGACGGGGGTTGTTTGTTCTGAATATTGGGTGGGGGAGGAGGAACGCTAATAAAAGTGACATTTTACGCTGCCACTCTTCGAGAAATTTGCCAGGGCAAGGGACAAAACACAAAACAAGAAGGAGTAAGAACATGTTATTAGGCAGTTATGAGTAAACTATTCCTCGAGCACAAAGAAAGGGAAGTGAATTGATGAGATCCTGACTACATCACCAAATACCCTGGGAGTTGCTCTGTTTATAAAATAAGTAATTATTCCTGCCCACATGATGCAAAGGCTATTCAGTCCATCCCCTTTGACTTGCAAACTCGATGCTATCAGTCTTTGGAAGATGCTGCAATTTATTTTTTCTTGCTGGAAAGATCTAATAGGACTTTTTCATGCACGGATGAGGGGGTGGCTTGTCTGTGGGGGAGCAGAGAGTGGAAGAAGTTCCATCTGGAGGGAAAAGGGGTGAGCATGAGAGAAGAAGCAGTGAAAGAAAAATGGTAGTGGTATATGTGTGTGGGAGGGGGGAGGGACAAAAGTGGGGAGAGGGCATGCATTTACATACAGTGCCAGTACTCACCTCTCTTCAAAGCCTCTGCTCCCTGAAGCTGTCACTTCTTTTTTTAAATACCTTCCCTATTCCCACAGTCTTGTTTATTCACAATTCTCTTGGCCCTGCCACCTTCAAAGGTGTCTCTGATGGAAACACAAGAGAAGGCCTTCTCTATTGCTGCTCCCAGACTTTGGAACACCCTTCTACATGAGGCCAGGCCTGCCCCATCATTGCTGTCCTTCTGTAAGCAGGCAGAGACCTTTCTCTTCAGGCAAGCCTCCCTTGAATAAATAGCTAATCTATTAGGTAACATTTAGATGGATTTTGATGCATTATTTTGAGGATAGGATTTGTAGCATAATCTGTGTTTTCCACTTTTCTGTTTTCCATTTCTGAGTGGTATTTTTTCTGTATTTGTTTACTAAGCTTCAATATTGCCTTTTCAGTGATGTAAGATGACTCTTCAAACTTATTGTTCTTAGCTTTAAATATTGTTTTGAATGTTTTCACAACTGTTGTATACTCTTTGTATCCATCTTTACATATTGTCCTTGATATTATTAAGTCACCCTGAGTCCTTTCCAAGGAGAAAGACATGGTAAAATATTTTGATAAATAGACATCAATTCAGCAGTCCCCACCATCAACAGGGCTTTAGGAGCAATCCAACAGAATTTCAACAGAACTATAAGCAGTTGCAGATCTCAGAAATAACACCATGAGAGCTACAAAAATGGCAATATTAGGAACAGCAAGATACTGTTCCAATATTTAACAGACATTTAGTTTCTGGTTAAAACGTGTGTCTTTTATATAGTACCAATCAATGTTTTTATTATTTTGGTTGACTCTGCCTGGTCTTCTTCAATCATCATCATCACCACCACCACCACTACCACCACCATCTCATTCTGATTTCTTGGCATTCCCCCCCCTTTTTTTTTAAAAAAAGCTAAAATAATTTTCACCTTCCCCACCTTATGGATATACTATTACAAGTCATTTTAAACTTGGCAAGATAGACTGAGATTTTGACTGAGATATTAACATTTATGGGAAAGCATGTCTAATGTGCTCTGTGTGAGTGTAAGTGGAGTTTATTTTCTAATTCTGTGAACCAGCCCTCAAACTCTGTTTAGAGAATAATGAGTATTGAAGAATGGGAGAATACATGCTGAATTGGAGAAAATAGAAAATAGGGAAGACAGGTGCAGCATGCCAACCAGCGGGCTAAGGAACAAGGAGTCGGCTCTGTCTGCCCTTCTTTTTCTGTACCCTATGCAAACAGCACAGAATATAAATGTATGCACATCTATGTTTATGTATATTAAGCTATATTATCTGCCCTTATGCTGCATATGTTCAAATGCTCATTGTTCATGTTCTGTAGTTCTCTCTAAAATACAAATCTAATTCAAGTGCACTGGGTCAGAGAAAGAATATTGGATTCCTTTTACAAGGTAGAAATACTTCTTTTGTAATTTGGTAGGAAACGTATAATAGTAACTTTAAAAGAATGCATAGATTTTCTGATTTGTTTTCACATTTCACACCTGATTATTAAAGAAAATACAGTTGTGATCAGCCATGCCATCCTAATGGATCATTGGGGGCAGAGGAACAGAAGACTGTTTTATAAATAAATATGCTAAATTTTGCATCCCCCCCCCTCGAAGGCCCATCTATCCAGCGATAATATTCAGTGTACTGTTACTGCTGATAATAAGCAATTTAATTCTTAACACTATATTGCCTTTGAATGAAATTTAGCTACTAACTACAAGGTAAGCTCAAATTCTTTGCATGAATCTTAGCACATTGGGGGTAACCAACAACCAAATCCATAATTTTTTTCCATTTAAAATAATAGTAATACGAACAGAAGCTCCAAAATAATGAATATAGGTTGAACACTCATGAATCTTTAATTGTACTGTATCTCTTTCTTTTAATAGCCTAAGAGGATCATCAAAAAGAGAAAAGCTTGCAAAATTAATATATTTTTCTTTACATCTCACTATATATCAGCTATATATGAGTTCCTGGTGTTCAGATTTACTTATTTATATTCTTGCAGTGCTAATTAAGATTCATGGTGGACAAATATGTTTTGAAAAAGCTAATTTCTTCCCCAGTGTAATGTCAAGATCAAATTATACTTATGAAGCAAGCACCAGCATGCAGATGGATTTTGTGGTATAAAATTGACTAAGATGCCCATTTATCTTTTTTTAATATATAAAACACCTCATCATGGGTCCCTGAACCTTTATGAATTTTAAGTGTTTAAAGTGTGTATGCCAGCAGGACAAAATGGGACCTCTTTTTGCCTATAATCAGAGGTTAGAAAGCATTAGACTGCATCTCTAAAATCTCCCCGCTAACATGGCCAGGTTTAGAGTTGAACTTCCTACTGCTAGATTTAGAAACAGATGTTTTGAGGAAGGATGAGTGTTAACATCAAATTTTTATGAAGAACTCTGACTAAATATGAGTAGAATATTATGAGGAAGAAACAGACAAAAATGCCTTATGGGGGAAAATATTAGTAAAAAGAGGGGGTGGGGTTTTGTTACCATTTGGCCAAACTACAATACAGTCATGCCTGCTATTTATCCTATTTAGGGTTGATTCCAGAATGAAATCAGACATTCAATCTAATATAGTTGATCTAGGTATCAAAGGAAAGCAAAGTGTTCTGCTTATATACTGCCCCATAATGCTTAAAGCACTCTCTGTGCGGCTTAGAATTTATTTATGACAGCTCCACATTGCAACACCCCCCCCCCATGAGCTGGGTATTAATTTTACCAACCTCAGAAGGATTGAAGGCTGACTCAACCATAAACTGGCTACCTGGGATTGGACCCCTGGTCGTAAGCCCAGTTTTAGCTCCAGTATAGCAGTTTAACCCCTGTACCACGAGGCTCTGTGAGTTGTTGTTGTTGTTGTTGTTGTTGGTGGTGGTGGTGGTGCAGTGATTGTGTCAGTCAGGAAAGAGATTTGTTGTGCAATGACCTTGCTTCCAGACTCAGCTGGAGAGCAGGCAAATTGTTTGCAGTAACTTTTAGTATACTATTCAAAACTCATTTTTAAAGCACAATGTACCTTTTCAAGGCCACATTTCCTGCCCTCCTTTAATTAAGACTCTATACATTTCACATCTTGACAAACCCATTGGCTAAGTACATAAGTGTTCTGATGTATGGTGTGTTTAATCAGTGTTCATGTTCAAAAAACCAGGAGAGGGATGAGGAGGGGACTTGAAAGAGTCCTGGTAGGAAAAATCATTTGAGCCCATTGTCCCATTCAGAAAAAGAAAGGAGGTACAGCTCAAGACTCAAGACTCATGGGTCATGAACCCTCTAGTTGCACAAGCCCTGCAATCAGTGGTTGGGACTCAGAAAAGTTGTCTATTTGTAGAGTCTCTTTACAGGGAGAAAGTCAAGGTAGGCATCTAATAAGTAAAATAAAATAAAATAAAATAATATTCTGAAGAAGTGGAAATGAAGACAATTGCTGTAGCTGGTGATGGATTTTGGCCCACCTACCCACCTAGACCCTGACAAATTCTACCATTCCCCCATTTCTGGGTTGTTATAGACTACTATGTTCACTAGTTTTAAATGTTGATTATGGACCCATTTATCCAGATTCTCCTCATGCTCTCTTCCATAAGAGATGACCCCAAAGCAGTTCCATCACTCCCCACCTTCGCATGCCTCACTCTATGACATCCTAATGGTCCCACCTCTGTGACGTCACAAGGACCTCACATCATGATCCAAGGTTTGGGCTTCAAAACCTGAGGAAATGGGTCTCGGCTTGACTTTGCAATCCTGCTACTTGGAGCTGGTTAAGGCATACAATAAGATTATGCTCCAGATGTCTGTAACAACCCTTTCCTAGAAACATGGCTGCTTTGCCCCCCAAGCCCCGAAATAAGGAGACGAGACAACTTCGAGTTTGGTACAAACGGGCCACAACTTTATTAATAACTCTTCAACTTCTTAACTGATAAAGCCAGGATCACTGAAGGGGACCTGACGCCGTAGTGCAAGCTGGTAACAGGGTGGAATGAAATTCCACAGCCAAGAAGCTCTGTATTCAATTAGTCAAACGAGTTAAATCTGGAGCTCAGCACAGCCCTCGGGAGGCCTCCAGTCATATATAGCTTAATTTGTCCGCTGACATAGCCAATGTGGATAGACTGATAACGAGGGCTGTGAATCACCGTAATGGCATCAAATTAGCTCACAACTAGAATACGGTTACCAGCTGCACTACCTGCCAAGTTAGTGGCCAATAAGAAGGGAGCCCACCCCCGCGGTGAAGAGAATGGGATGGGCGAAAACGCATGGCTACTCACGGCCAATCAGAGTAACCACCAAAAATTCCCATCCGGCCCCAAAAAGCGACCAGTTATACTCATTCTCCAACCATAGGGGGGAGGGTGGGGCCAAAAATCTCACAGCCAACAAAATGGCGGCGAGGGACGGGAGCCCTCTTATAGGCTCCCGTCCCCGGGCAAAAGAACCCGGATGGGCGCGAAGATAGCGCGCCCAGACCGGGGCTGGGGAGGCAAACACGCCCCTCCCCCAACGGGTGGGGATCGGAGCTTCCCTATGGTTGAGTATGAGGTTCCAATTGAGTTGAGGGGTAGAAGATTTGCTAACTACTTCCTGGAATGATGTAAAGAAAACAGAGTGATCAGCCAGCAACTGTATATGGCAAGATATATTATTCAAGGAACTGATGCACACAGAAGCTTTTTGGATATGATTGCTGTTCAGGTTTCACTGGCCCTGAAGTCTGGAGCATTAGCTGAGTCAAACAGATTCAAGATCTTTTTATTCAAGTGGTGGTAGTGACAGAGATGTCACAAATGTTGGTGTGTGTGCGGGTGAATGGTAAAAAGTGTCCACAAGGCCATGCTGTTGTCAATTTTCAGCCATCCTGTAGTAATTTATTATTTCCAACAGATTGTGTAAGGTGCCGTGTATTGATTGGAACAGGCTAGCGAGAGCAATGGCTGTGAGGTAGTTTTGCTGAGGTCTGCATGTTCCACAGTTTCACATCGTATTTTATGTAATTTTTAATGATGCATCAGCAAGACCTAGATTCTTTAACAATTCCTTCAAACCTTCAGCATTATTATGTTGGCTAAAGATCACAGTATGTTGTCTAGGAACCAGAAGGATTTATGGTTAAAATAATATTATATCTATCAGTATATTGCAGAATTGTATACTGCCCATCACATCTGGACATATATTTTGTGGCTTAAGATTTACGTGACACCTCTATATCATATACAAAATTTTATGGTGAAATGAATCAGGAAAGTGGGATGAAGAGGAAATGAAATCAAAGATAGTAATGGTCTTACCTTTATTTTTTCTGAAAGTTAAGAAAAATAAGGTAAGGTCAACAGCAGATACACATACACAGGTATTATGAGTTTGATCACCAACAAACCCCTATAGGAGGGGGCAGGGCCAATCTGGAAAGAATTTTAACAGTTCCATTCCATTCTTAAATAACTGCCTACTACTGGATAGGTCCAACAGGCAGGATCACAACATAGGCTGCGGTCTCATCAGCGTTTTGTGTGCATTTTTGCTGCGGTGAACTGCACAGTAAAAGATTGCATCCTAACCACAAAGGGAAGTAATTTGGTGCCCTGACCGACCACGCCCCTGGAAGCGCACTTTCACCGAAGGTTTTTAAACCACCACTAGGGACTGGTTTTAAAAAACTTCCCTTAAAGATGCACAGTTCTTTGCTACTCTAGTGAGGCGTGACCCCAGAAAACACACAGTAATTAACTTCATATCCCTTTGCCTGCCTCTTCCTGCAATGGAGACTTAGAAAATCGACCCAGAAAAAAAGGGAAAAGATGTGCAGTAAGCAAGTAGAGATGGGCACAGCGCAGTAAAATACTACCCTGTTGAAAGGACACTAACTGCGCATCAAACACCATGTGACAGCCAAAAAAAACCCTATGCATGAAATTAAGATGCACAGAAAACTTTAGTGAGACTGCGGCCATAGTGTGCTAATTAAACAATTTTTTAATCAGCTTGGTTATTGCCAAACATTCAAAGTACAGCCTCTCCTATCCATGTCAACTCAAGAGTAATTCATGTTACAAGAACTTCTCAGGTGGCAAAGCAAAGTTCTCTCTGCATAACAGTTGCTCATGTTGCAAAGCACAGATCACTTCCATGCAGCATCTTGATGACTTTTAAACGTGCTCTTATCTCTGGCAGTGATGCCTCTGTGGGAAAGCCTACAGAAAGGCCTAGTGTCTTCTATCCATGCTATACCCTTCTCCTCCTGCATCAAAAAAATAAACACACAAAACAGGGAGAAATTGATCTAAATATAACATGTGGAGGAGGGACTAGAAAATATAGGTTCAATTGGGGGGGGTGATTTGGGTGGCCCCTCAGATTTCCTATCCCCCCCCCACACACACATACACACCTTCGCAGCCTTCATATTGGTATTCACAAAAGACTTACCAGTTAAGGATGTGCACTAGCACCAAAATTCAGATTCAAAATTTGGATTTGGAAATCAAAATTATAGTACTTTGGATTCATAATTTGGAACTGCAAAAAAATTATCATAATTCACACATATCTGGGACTATAGTCAATAGGAACACTATATAGTGATTATTTTAAATATTTTCTAAAAAAATATTTGTAAAGGATTTCCCTGTGTCCTCTGATACCTTCTCAGTGAATGTGCCAAACAAAAAGAGTGCACACCAACAGCAAACTGTACCTTGGAATTAGGAACTTACTGTTATGGAAATACTGAGTGAATCCTGAACAGTGGGGATGCCACCAGCATTTTGAAAGCAGGGGTCAGGTCTCCCTGGGTCCCTGGGCTCCACTGGAAGGCAGACTGGAGCAGTAGATCAATGGTGGGTGGGTGGAGCCTGTGGTGTCTTGGAACTGTGCCAACACCATGGGACACAGCACAACTCAACACAATCTTGGAGTAGAAGCAGGAAGAATGAAAGAGGCAGAAGGAAGGTGAAGAAGACTGAAGCATGGTATACCCAGAACTGTGAGTAAGGGAGTGTACCATTCTCTCTTATTTAAAGGGACTGCAGGGAAGCCCTGCAATAGTAGACTGACCTTAAGGAAAATAAGTTTTTCTATAAATTCAGATTTCAGGCATGAGTTGTGTGGACTGACAGTGTCCCCTTCCTAAGACAACACTCTTACTCAGCACACTAGATGCTGGACAAGTCAACAATGCCCCCACCACCTTGGCCAGATCTTCATAAAGAGGCTCATTGCCATCCCGGTAGATTAAGGGACTAGAGATGGGCACGAAATGACCAATTTTCTGTTACCGTTGTCCGTTATTCATTCTGTTATGTAGCGGAATGAATAATGACCCTTGGGGCAAATTTTACACGAACCGAACAGAACCGAGAAAATTGGGTTTGGTTGGGTTCGGTTCGGTAATGTGGGGGGCGGAGATGTCTCCTACCTGATGCTGGCCTGGAAGTCCTTCAGGGATGGTGGTGAGTCAGCAACCAGGAAGAGGGAAAAAAGCCTACCGCCGCCCTAAAGCTGTAGCACGGCCATGTGGTCGGCGTGAAAAAAAACCAATTAAAAATGGAGAAAGGCCAGCCTTCCTGAAAACACCTCCGTCTTCACCATTGGGACTGCCCTCCTTGGGGCCTCTCGGAGGCTTTGCAGGGCAAGTGGGACTGGTCAAGGCAAGCTGCTGGCCAGGCACGGGCTGAGCCTTGGGAGGCAGTGGCTGTTCCAGACTCCCAGGTTCCTCCTTGCCGGCGCAGGCAAGGTGCCGGCAGTGACCCCTGCTCAGGCTGTCTGCTCAAAGATAAGCCCCGTGTAACCCGAAAGTTCAGGTTCACTTCCGGGTTTGGCCCAGCACGGGCTTTTTTTGTTCGCCACTGAGGCGGGGGCCAGCGAGAGGGGGCTGTGATCCGGCCTCGTGCACTCCCCTCTCCAGTGATCTCCGTGGCGCTCTGGCTGCCCACAGCCCCAGGAGGGCTCCTCGCGGCTGAGGGAACACTCTCCCGGCCTGCATGCCGCCGGTTCCGGAGGCGCCTGGCCCCGAAAACTGAAAAAAATGGAAACAAAGCGAGTCCCAGAGGCCCGAATAATGGTAACTGAACGAAGCGGGGGCCCAGGGGCCGAATAACAGAAATGACTGCCATTTTGGCATTTCGTGCCCATCTCTATAAGGGACTGTTCTATTGTTGCAAGGGTGAGGGACCTAGAGTACAGCTGGTTCTGCAGTTTGGGGTGCTTTAAGCTCTGCTAGTTTCTTTCCCCTGTGTGACACTCCTTGGTACTAGCCAGACATTTTTCATTTGCTGCTGTTGCATATGGTGGAAAGTTGGATTATGTTGCTCTTCCTTTCACTGCTAATTAACATCTATTGACTACTGTTTAATTGAAGGTTCAAATAAGGCTGCTAGAATGCACATTTTCTTCATACACGAGGTAAACTTATAATGGAGCACACCCTTGGCTTGCTGGCCGGGGCTTCTGAGCTGGGAAATTTGTTCTCCCTCTATGGAATTCCCTGTCCACATAGACCAGTGGTGGCAAACTTTCAGCACACCAGATTTTTTTGGACCACAAGTCCCATAGTCATTTGCCATTGGAAATACAGGCTTAGAATTCTGGGAGTTGTGGTCCAAAACATCAGGAGGACTGAAGTTTGGACATGCCTGCCCTAGACCAGTGCTCCCCAACCTTTTTATCGCCGCGGACCGGTAAATGTTTGATAATTTTTCCCTGGCCCGCTTTTTTTTTTTTTGGCATAAAAGCTTATGTTACATATTAACCAACATATATCAAGTGAAGACACAGCATATATACAGAGTAGTGGGAAACTGCTATCTCCCCAAAAGCAACGGAGAAAGGTTGCAATGATTTTTTTAAAATTAATTAGTGCCCCCTAAAAGTATCGCCTATAGCCGGGTCTTGCATTTCTATTTTGCCATGGCCACACGGCTCCCCCTTTTTATAAGAAAAGTCTGTGGAAAGAAGGCGGAGGGGGGGACCAAAATAACCACGCCTGAGGGAACGTGTGAGGTGAAAAACCAAATAATAATGGAAAAGGGGAGGGGGTGGCCTTCATACTACTGAGGAGAGAGGGGCAGATCCCAAACCCCCTAATGATAATTCCTCAGAGAAATGGACCTACACACAAGCCAGGAGGGTGATTGAGGGGTGTTTGTGCGGGGGGGGGGAGTAAAGTCGGGGAGGGGGGAAAGGGGGGGATGGCAACATGTGGAAAGAAAGAAGCCTCCTCTAGCACAGACCTGCCATCGTCCGCCTTCTGGGGCTGCCCAGAAATCGCCTCAGAGCCACACACTGAACGGCCCCCACACACGGCGAAAAAGGGGCCATGAGCGAAACGAGACGGGAGGCCTTATTATTATTATTAACCCCCTCCCCGCCAAGTCTATCCTGTCATGTCCGCCCCTCCTCCTCCTCCTCCACGCAACAAACACGGATATAAACACACAAACACACACACACCTTTCTTTTGGACCGAGGGAGGTGTGGTGCGGTGCGCGCGTCAGTTTTCTTCACCTGGACTCTCACAAGGAACGAGACGGAGAGAGGGAGAAGGTCAAAATGAGAGGGCGGGCGGGCGCACGAGCAAGCAATGCAACGGCTCCCCGGCTCGAAGGCAAAAGAACCTGCGCCGTTGGGTTATGATTTATGCGCGCGTGCTGATGCGTGCGCGGCGCTCGTGATCAACCCAACCCAACCCCCCTAACCCCTCCCACTCCACACAAACAAACGAGCGCTTCGGAGGCCGCCATGATGGAGATGGGCAACGGAAGGCATTTCCCCAAGGCCGGGCGCGCCGAGACAAAAGGTGCAGGCGCCGGGCGCCATGACATCACCCCCTTCCCACAGCGCCTCGGGCGGCCCGGTGCTGAATGATCCACAGACCAGCACCGGGCTGCAGACCGGGGGTTGGGGAACACTGCCCTAGACCATTGGGATCACCTGACTAAAGATGGCTATCCCCCTATTAAGTTTATGTGTGCTGTATTCTCAAAGCTTTTTAGAGGACTTACTGTAAACCACTAGACCCATAACATTCTGCTCTGCCCAGAGGAACATCAATGCCAAATCATCATGCCCTATGCTGTTCTTGCAACTCTTCCAAGCAGGGGGAAAGTGGCTGTTCCATCTTGTTGCAACATCCCATATTAGGTGGTGCAGTGGCAATCCTAATTTCCTTTTTCTCTTCTCCTGAAACAGCTCACTGTCCTGGACACAAGTGAAAATGCTCTGCAACCTTTTTGGCAATCTTAGATTAGAAATGCAATTTCATGTGCTTTCCATGTCCTGCAATATCCCCACAACAACTTGGTCCCTTTCATCATCACAGCCTGCAGTTAATGCCACCAGGTGCCTACCTTGCAATAGCAAAGAATCAGTATGAGGGGGGGGGGATGCCTTTTTGTGCCTGTGCCTCCTTCTAGATTTCATTGGTGCAGACAGAATTCATTTGCAGGTTTTGCTCTCAGTCCGGACACCATTCCTTGGAAAATCCATGGCAAGCCCAATCAGGAGACAGTGACCTCAGACTATCTCTTCTTAAGAAATCACTCTAGGGGGCCTGAGAAATGTTTCACTTTCACTTCTTTCTCTAGCAAGCAGAAACCTAATACGGTAGTACCTTGTAAGACGAGTGCCCCTTAATACAAAAAAACTCATAAGACAAATGAAATTTCCAGCACTAGGAAAACCTCGCAAGATGAATTTTTCCTATGGAATGCCTCGCAAAACAAATTCAATGCATTCCTATGGGAACCATGTTAAACCACATTTTGTAGGACAATTTTTTTTTTTTTTTGGTAAAATGAATTGACCCATAGAATGAATTAAATTAGTCTTAAGAGGTACCCCTGTACTGTATTTTTTTCTGTATAATCTTATAAGAGTAAATGTGGCTCCAAATATCAAGAATTATTACAGATCCTTGGACCTATCAAATTTAGATTTGGATATATTCTGAACTCTCCAGTGAATTCCAGAGCTTTCAAGATACAAATGCACATCCCTGCTCTCAATTCATGCTCTAATTTAATGAGAGATCAGCAGTGGAAAATATGTGGTGTTAAAAAGAGCCCTCGAGTTTCTAATAAATTCTATGCATAGTGCTTATAAGAAGAAAATGCTATGTCAGCCACATTTTACGGTCTTTACTGGTACAATGAAATTTGATCTTTTGCTGTGTGCACTTTTTAACAGAGTAATATTTTAAGCATCTTCCTCTCTCTCTTAAACCAGGTATTTCTACTTTTAAACCAGGCAAATCTACTTTTATTCTTCAGGTTCTGGGAGCATCTTCCTGGGCCGTCAGCCAGCTGTTTGAAGATACTTGGAACTGCAATAAGCTTTCTGATCTTACACTGCCTCTTTGTTACCCCTGAAGAGAAATCAGGTGATCTGCAGTCACAAGTTGCAAACCTTCACTTGCAGCCAAACTTCACCTTAACAGGAAATCTGAAGTGAATTTAAAAGTTGCTCCATAAGCCAAATAACAGAAGAAAAGGATGGAAATTGCAAGCATTTTTAAAATAAGTTGGACAAGTTCTCTCTCTGTACCAGAGTTTGGAAATAAAAGTACTGTATATACTCAAATATAAGCTGACCCGAATATAAGCCAAGGGTTTTTTTAACCACAAAAAACTGGTAAAATTCATTGACTTGAGTATGAGCCGAGGGCTTATATTCCAGTATATACGGTATATGTTCCAGCTTGTGGCCAAGCACTCAGGAGGTGATGGAACGAGCATGGGTAGCCCACCACTGCCTTCCCCAACCTGGCCAAACCCTCAGGAGGCGGCATAACAGGCAGAATTTGTCCTCAGCTTCCCTCCCCAAGAAGGCTGAGTGCTCAGGAGGCAGTGGAATGGGCAGAACTAGCCCTCTGCTGCCTTCACTTGAATATAATATAACAGCTCCTGCCGCAAAGTACTTCCCACAACACCCGATCATCTCAGGCAGGACATTTGAGGGTGCCGTCACTGAAGGAGGTCTGTAAATCTTTGACGAGAAATCGGGCTTTCTCAATGGTGGCCCCTTGGCTCTGGAACCAACTTCCTCCTGAGATCTGTCTGGCATCTTCCCTCCCAGTCTTTAAGAAGCAGCTAAAGACGTGGCTATTTAAAAAGGCTTTCCCCGGATATTAATCTGTTATAATAATGATTGCTATTATATATTTATTTGCTTTTATCTGTAGCCCATCTTGCTTCTGTTCTATGCTGTTGTTATATTTTGTTTACTAGTTATAGTATTTTTATTTATATACTTGTGCTTATCTGTTATATTGTATTTTACTGTTTATGGTTTGATTTCTGTTCAGTTTGTAAACCGCCCAGAGTAGCCATGTAGCTAGATAGAGCGGTATATTAAATAAATAAATAAATAAATAAATAAATAAATAAATAAATAAATAGAAGTCAAGGACATTTTTTTCCAGGCAAAAATAAGGGCCGAAAAGCCCAGTTAATATTCGAGCATATAGAGTAAAATTGAGATGTAAAAGATTTTATGGAAAATTGCTTCTCTATTTTAATAATACAGTGGTGCCTCCCTTCCTTTACTGGCTGGGTCAGGCTTCCCCTATGAATGCCTTAAATAACTATTAATTATGGTGTTTTTTTTTTTTTTTGGTAGTTTAAAAAAAAACCTTTTTTCATAATTGGAAATTTGCCTGTACCAGCAGATTTCCTTTCATAATTCAAGTTTTTCATTGTTCAAGGCATTTGTAATTCAAGGTATTACAGTACTTTTCAGATATTCTGAGAGGGAGGCAAACTCTTAAGGGTGCAGTTGCATATATTCTTAATGAAATGTAAGTCCCATTGAATTCAGCGAGGCATTTATCTGACATGTAGACATATATACAGTGGTACCTCAGTTAACGAAATTAATTTGTTCTGCTAGTTGTTTCACTATGTGAAAAATTTTTTAACTGACACAGTTTCCCATTGAAATGAATGGGAAACAAATTAATCAATTCCCGGGGTCCGATAAAAGGCAAAAAAAGCTGTTGTTTTTTCAGAACTCTTTATAAAGTGCACTTCAAATGTATGCAGTCACATTTCACACACATTGCTTCCAGCCATGATTTTTTCTGTGTAGACGTACAAGATACAACTTGTTCACATGAAAAAAATGTTGGTCATAGGATAAGATGAAGGTTGTTTTAGTCCAAAGCTACAGAGAAAAGCTTGCTCACACATCTAGTGAATTCCCACTGTATTACGGAGATTTCTTTACACTTGCTCAACTGGAACAATAGGAGTGCTCAAGTTAATAGAAACAGAATTAATATTCACCTCGAGTCCACTTTGCATTCCAAACCGGAGTGATTTAAAGGGGCTGTGACTGGGTGGAAATTCAGAATTCATGTGCCATATTTTCACTTTCCAATTAGGAGGACAAGCTGGCCAAAACAACGCTTCTGCTAGGAAGGCTGCCAAGTCGAACCATATCAGTGTGCTCAACACGTCGATCTTACAGCTGTGTTCCACAGATATCCTCCCGACACCAAATAGCACCACACTTTACATTTTAATAAGAGGTGGCTTTAGTGCAGAGCAGCCGCATGGTGATGAGGAAAGTGCATCGTAGAAGCAGTCCAGGAACATGAATACCTATAGAGAGGATTGCCCATCATGGCAAGGAGTGTATTGCAATGGCTTTTGCAGAAAATGAACTGCAAAGGTCCTTTGTCCCTCTGGCAAAGAAAATGTACTCGTTTGTTTTTACTTTACAAGCTCCACATTACTGAGAGATGGTCAGGTTGAATGAAACCGAACTGAATGAAACTGGTGTTATTACCAATTGCCAACAATTAAACACTGGGGAATGGAAGTAGTTCAGTGGCGGAGCGCATGCTTTTCATATAAGAAGTTCCATGTCCAAGCACTGGCATCTCCAAACAAAACTAGGGGAAAACATCTGCCTAAAATTGTGGAAACAGAAATCTGGGCATCGTTGCTGAAGTGGAAGCCCCGGAGATGGCTGGAATGTGGCCATCTGATGGTGGTGGGAGGGATTAGAACTAGCTAAAATATTTACTTGTTCCTCCAGAATATCCATAAATAGAACCAGAAACTACTCCAGCATGAGAGACATCTTAATATACATTTTGCCATTACATTTAGAAAAGATAAAGATGCACCCATCAAAGATCTCATCATTGCCACTGCATATTTTAGGCTTGCCCTGTTAAATACAATTATGGGGAGGAATAAGCTTTATATTCCAAAATAGAAGATAATTGCATAATAGGTTAAATCTTCAGAAGCAGCACTGCGAAAAAAATCAAAAGGTGTTTGCACTGGATTCTTTGTTGGTATTTCCTGTTTTGTTCTTACTTCTTAATTCCAGAAACTGTAACCCATGGTTGCCACTGAAATTTCACTAAACTGCATACCTCACAGATTAATAGGTAGCTGCATGTTCTGCAACCAAAATATAGCTTCTTTTACAAAATGGTGTGG
Source organism: Phrynocephalus versicolor (assembly GCA_023846285.1). Classification (NCBI taxonomy): domain Eukaryota; kingdom Metazoa; phylum Chordata; class Lepidosauria; order Squamata; family Agamidae; genus Phrynocephalus; species Phrynocephalus versicolor. The sequence goes on from JAHTLZ010003307.1 coordinate 5,102,342, forward strand.
TATTAAACTAAGCCCCCTGTTCAGTATTGCTAACATTGTGCTCACTGCACAGAGTGCTAGGTTATTATTTCAGGCCATGATAAAAACGTATGGAAATATCCACTTTAATCCATACAAGATTTTCAAAACGATATATAAAATAAATGACAGAATTATCTGAGAAGCTTATCTTGATCTGTGCAGGAAGGTTTAGCAGCCCATGAATGAGTATATATACATAAGGAGCATGGAATCAATGTATTTGATCTACCTATCTTCAATGTATAACACTTAATTTGAGTCTATATCAGAATCCCCACATAAATAGAATTCTGAAAATAGCATACTTTTGCTGATTCTTTTTATTTTCACAACAAAACCTGTAGGAACTTTGCATTTATTGTTATCACTTTAACCACCTACAGCATCTAAAGTTAAACACAATTCTTCATAGAAGCAATAAATATACATACCAGTGCAATAAGTTTTTAGAGTCTAGGATGGTCTGATATAAAGAACTTGGTCCGTGAAATTGCCTCAAAACCATATATTGTTAATTAGTAACTCAAAGAGAAGCACACACAAAAAGCAACTCATTATGATTGACCCCCAGAAAACATCAAAAGAATAGAACAGGGAGTTTTGGGGCTTTTAAAATTTAGGTTCCTGCCATAAAGTGATAAGATATAATACTAAAGACGTGCAATATTGTTGTTGTTGCTGCTGTCACATGAGGTCCAGTTGCCTCCAACATATGGCGACTATAGGAATGAGATATCTTCAGAATGCCCTGTCCTGAACAGCCCTGCAAAGCTACTGTAAGCTCAGGTCTGTGGTTTATTTTATGGAACCACTCCATCGTCTTTTCCTGCTGCCTTCAATCTTTCCCAGCATTGTTGCATTTCGGCACAGAACTCAAGAAATCATCCGCCCATATTAAAATCTTGCCTTCTCACGAAACACCCGATGTATGACAGTCTCAGATTCATCATTTTTGCCTGCAGAGATGGCTCAGGCTTCATTTGATCCAGGACCCACTTATTCAATTCAGGGCATCTGCAAAGCTCTCCTCCAGCACCACATTTCAAACAATTTCCCCCCGTCAGCTTCCCTTACTGTCCAGCTTTCACACGTATACATCATGATTGTCAAAACAAGAGTGTGGTCTTGGTCTTGGTCTCCAATGACACATACTTGACCTTTTCTAATTTCTTCATTGTTTCCTTTCCAAGTCTCAGTTTCCTTCTGATTTCTTGGCTGCGGTCTCCATTTAGATTGATGATTGAACCAAGGTACCTGTATATAAAATATTTCACTTCTGTTTCTTCATATCAGCATAAACTTGTGTAGTATTTCTATCGCCATGTTTTTTGTCTTCTTGGTTGTTGTTGTTCAGTCATTCAGTCATGTTTGACTCTTTGTGTCCTCATGGACCAGAGCATGCCAGGCCCTTCTGTCTTCCACTGGTCAAAACCATCTCATTCTCTGCCGTCCCCTTTTGCTTTTGCCTTCAATGTTTCCTAACATCAGGAACTTTTCTAAGGATTCCTCTCTCCTTATGAGGTGGCCAAAGTATTGGAGCCTCAGCTTCAAAATCTGTCCTTCCAATGAACATCCAGGGTTGATTTCTTTCAGGATGGATCAGTTTGATCTTCTTGCAATCCAGGGGACTCTCAAGACTCTCCTCCAGCACCACAGCTCAAAAGCATTGATTCTGTGGCGATTAGCCTTCTTTACAGTCTAGCTCTCACTGCCATACATCACTACTGGAAAAATCATAGCTTTGACTATTCGGACCTTTGTCAGCAAAGTGATGTTACTGCTGTTTAAGATGCTGCCTAGTTTTGTCATTGCTTTCCTCCCAAGAAGCAGGTGGCTTTTAATTTCATTGCAGCAGTCCCAATCTGCAGTGATCAAGGAGCCCAAGAAAATGAACTCTGTCATTGCCTCCATTTCTTCCCCTACCATTTGCAATGAGGTGGTGGGACTGGTGGCCATGATTCTTAGTTTTCTGCTTCAATCCCGCTTTTGTATTTTCTTTCAGCTTCACTACAACTTTTTCTCATGTGTATTTGGTCTTTGTTCCTGTACTGCATCCAATGCACCCATTCCCATTTACTTTCCTTTTTCTTCCCTTTTCCCCTTCCCTCTTCCCTTTTTTTCCTTCCTTCCCTTCTTACCTTAAAAGAAACTAATAAAACCTATTAAAAACTTTTTCTCATGTCATTGGTGCTTCCTGTCAGTAAAATGCAATCATCAGCATATCTTAGATTATTGATGTTTCTTCTATCTGTTGTCACTCTTTTTTCATCCAAATCAAATCTGGCTTTCGATACAAGCATACGTATTGAACAAAATAGGGAATTTGCCTTGTCTGACAACTGAAATGTACACATTTTTATAAATATGCATATTGTTGTGCTGTTTCTGTTGTGGGCTAAAGCACTGTGTATGCATTTTTCAAAGATATGCACTTTGGGCTCCGGGTATGTCTTGTATCTATATCTTTTCTTTGATGGATGAGAGGAAAGATGCTGGTCTGGACAGTCCTGGCCAGAGTGTTGTCCTTTTTTTAATGAAGAGATGAGAAATCAGTGTATTACCCTTAGAAGGAAAAAAAGCTCCCCTGACATTCAGGGGAGGTAAAAATATATTGGTGCACAGATGTAGAAATGTCAAGGCCTCTTATCCATCTAGAGCTAATTGAGAAGACAATGGGACCAAGGCCAATGGGTTTGCTAGAATTTGTTCTGTGGGTGCATCAATGCTGGGTGTAGCAATTTTCTGCAATTTCATCTGCTGTGGATCCATCCTGTACAGAAAGAACACTGAGAACTGTACATTGGTGAACTTAGAACTGTCTGTCAGAATGTTCCTTTTCCATAATTCAGGTCAATTTAGTAGAGTTCTCTAGTAGTATCATACTGCTATAACTGTGCAATACAGGTATATTCTAAATGCGATTGAAGGTGTGAAACAAGTTAATGAGAAAATGAGCTACGATTATTGAGGGATTGAAAAAACTAGTTGAGTTACATTGTGCCACAATAGACTTCTGTTCAATAACCTCTTCATTCTTCCTTCCCTCCAGTTACTTGCTAGGGACACGGTGAAGGAAAGGTTGCACAATGATTGATTTCCACTAGAGGTGGGCATGAAAGGGAAACATAGTATTTCATTTTGTTTCTTTAGTTGTTTTGTTTTGTTTTGTTTGCAACACATTTTTAAAGTAGTTGCATTATAAAACACAATGAAATGAAATGAAATGAAATACTATGCTCCCCTGGGTCCTAGAGGCTCCAAAATGGCAGGGGAGCTTCCTCAAGCTCTTCCCTGTAAGCCCCCCCCCCCAAATTTGGAAATGTTTTAAAGCTCCAAGGGGGTTTCCCCAAGGGAAAAAATCTTTCTAATTGATTGAATCAGGTTTCAGAAACCAAGCTGCAGCATCGACACTAATTGCTCGGCCGCGAGGGGGTGGTATTGTGGTTTCCAGATTCAAATAGAAAGATTTTTTTCCTAGTGGCACATCCTTTGGAGCTTAATAACTCAGCTCCCTGACCCCAAAAGCTTTCCAAATTTCAGGCTTACAGGGAAGAGCTTGAAACCCCCTGGCATTGATTCCTCTAGGATGAATTGTTTTATTTCTAGAGGAAAAATGGCATTTTGTTTCATTTTGTGATGAAATGCATCGTACTGTTTTGTTATGTAACAAAGTAATTTGTTATGTAACGAAACTATGAAACAGCATTTCATTTTTCATTTTGTGCCTATTTCTAATTTCCACTCTTCCACCGTCAGAGTCAGGCTGAGGATTCTACCTTATCACTAACTGGCTGCAATCATGGTGAGCAGGTAATGCTTGGGCAATAGAAGGGTATCATTGTTGCCAACAGACTCCCAGTTATTAGAGATTGTTTTACAATTTCGGGGTGCAAAGAGGTTTATCTTATTGCGTGGAATATGTATACACCCTGAAATAAATATTGAGGTCTTTATCAGCAACCATTTACTACTTTCACATATGCCATTTGTGCAGCACAGAACTGTGCAACAGGATTTTGGCTATTTTCTCCTGGTTCAAAATTATTACTTATCCATTCTCCCCTTCAGCCCCACAATTATGTCCCATGGTATTTGCACAAGAACAGAAATAAAGAAAAGCCAGAATCACATTTTGGTCTTCTAGACTGGGATGGAAGTGAAGAATTTCATCCAACTGAAGAAATTAACAGGGGAAAAATACATGGCTAGGCAACCGATAGACAAACAGCAGGGGTGTGTGAATACCATCTGTTTCAATTTGGTCCAAACTGTTTGTCTTACAAATAGCAACTGATTTGCTTCAAGCAGATAGGTAGGTTGTCCACTTCAATTTGTATCTTATTATTTGAAAGTATTTTTATGTATTTGTATAAGTCCAAATGCTGGAAAAATATGGAAGCAGGGAACCATAGAATGATGGAGTTGGAAATAACTTATAAGACCATCATGTCCAACACCCCATGCTCAGCAAAGGCATCCAAGATCTGACATATGACTGTCTAATTTTATTCTTGAAAGCTTCTAGCATTGGAAAACTCACCACTGCACAAGGTAAGTAGTTCCATTGTTGCACTGCTCTAACAGTTAGGAAGATTTTTTGGATATTCAACTGAATATCTGTCTTCCTGGAACTCAAGTCTATTATTGCATATCCTGCACCCTGGGATGATTAAGAACACCTCCTTCAATAATTGTTTCCAATAAAGTGATGGAAAACGAAACTCCAGCACTCACCTTTCCTTTTGACCCACTGAACATTATGAAATAATTTCATCTTTACTCAAAAAACATCTTTGTGGAGAAAAAGAGGGAATGTTTTGGTTAGTGGCATCACATCTGTTTTTGTTAAAATATCTGATGGCTGCCTTATACATCATGTGTGTAACATATCCATTAGTCTGTAACACAGGCAAACAGAAAAAGCCAATGGAATGTGGAAGTAAAAGCTAGCAGTAGGCATTCAGGAAAAGTACAGATAGTACAAAGTGATGACAAGATGGATGGATGAGGTCCCATTCCTAAATCTAACCTACTCCAAGACCATGTATAAAACTCAAGACATTCATGGCACAATCATTAACAGACACTCAACTGACTAGATTCTGAAGTCTAATGCAAAAGAAGATCCCTGAAAAAGGACAATAATTTTCAACACTCTGGGAAATAGTCTGGTTGATATAAGCTCTTCCACGGGTTCCCAGGAGAGCTGGAGATGTTCAAGGCTGCTTGAGTTATCATTATCCTTTTGCTTGGGGCCTCCTAGTTCTGTTAATATGTTGTTTTCAGTCATTGAGTAAGACTCACTTTTGCCAAGTGGTTCTTACCACACCCATCCCTTTAAAAAGAAACCGAAGCATTGAAACATTATTCAGTGCTACAGAGCACTGGTGTAACTAGGGAGGGGCGGAAGAGTGCATTTGCCCTGGGGCACGTAGCAATCTGGGGGCACCTGGAGGGGGAGCAGGACGAGGAAGCCATGTGCCATCCCACCAGCAGTCCTCCTTTTGCCCTGATAAGGATTGGTGATTCTTAGTTGGGGAAAAGGAGGAGAGAGAAGCAGGCAATGTTTTTTCTCTCTCCAAGCAGCACCTCCATTGATTGCTCCCCCTCCTCCTTCCCTCCACCGCCACCCCCACTAAGGCTTGGCAATCATTAGCCTGGGAAAAGGAGGAGAGGGAAGTTTGCGATGGAGGTGCTGCTTGGAAAAAAAATCAATCACCTGCTTCCCTCTCCTCCTTTATCCAGGCTAAAGATTGTCAAGCCTTAGCCGGGAGAAAGAAGGAGGGGAAAGCATGCTAATGATGCTTGTGGGGGGATCACCTGCTTGACACTATCTGCACACAGTGCAGTTTGCACAGGAGAGCCTTAACTGGAAAGGAGACCCACAAAGAGGGCATGAGAAGGAGAGACCCTTCTTCCCCTCCCCCACTGTTTCCCCAGGATCTGCCCCCCTTGCTGGGTGGGTGAGACACAGTTAGGGGGAGAAGAGGGCACAAAAACTGAATTTGTCCCCAGGTGCTCCAAACTCTTGCTACACCACTGCTACAGAGAGTGCCAATTTAATTTGAGTCCAACTGTGGGCTTCCTCACTTGATTCCAGATGAGTTCAGGAGCTGAAAAATACCCTTGCTTTGCTTCAGATTCAGAATAATTTCTGAACCCAAAGCACATCCCTAATAACCAGCTTTGAAAATTCCGGGAACAAAGGTGTTAGTCAAGTTAAAGCAATTAACTTTAAGAACAGGTGTATAATATCCTGTAGGCATTAGAAGAAAAGATCTGAAGAGAACATTTGCATGGTAGAAGCACTGCTGGTTCACTCTTTCTTATTTCTTGGAAAATTATGCACATATATTTTCTCCCACAAAAACAATGGGCAGTGTGTATGCTTGTTTTTAGTCATCTGAGATAAAATCACCATATAAGACTATAACAAGGTGGCCACAGTCAAATCACTTAATGAGCCTATTATACCACTGACTCAGTTTTGGTTGTGTTATATATTGGAATGTGCTAGTAGTCAGACAAAATGATTATAAAGGAATATTTTAGAATGCAGAGCATGAGGATCTCTGTCTGCTGCTGGAACAAATTATAACGATTCTCAGTTTAGGTTATTAGATCTGAATATAAATGTACCATTAATTCTGTCATTTGGAACTCAGCAGCCTCAAGTAAGAACTACTAAATGAAAGCAGTTGCATTATTGAGAGCCGTATTTGACTGAAGCCAGAGCAACAGTCAAATCCTTACCTACTGTATAAGCACCTTCCCTAGCAAAAGGATGGGAACTCCTGTAACCCACTAGCATCATGTTATGATTATAAACATGGCAACATGTTGGGAGTGCAGCCTGTTCTTATTTTCTTGCTCCTCCTACGAGTCAAATGACTTGTGCTTGCATTCCCCATCTACTGTGTCTGAATCTTACAAAAATGCCGACACATTCTTGTTCCCATGTTGTTGTTGTTGTTGTTGTTGCTGCTGCTGCTGCTGCTGTTTTCGGGGTGGTGGTGTCCCACTCTGCCACGTGGCTTTGCAACCTGTCTGAAATAATAACAGAAGGAAAATTCAATTCCTATTGATATTTCAGAAGCCCTGTCTCCAGGGACAAGGCTGAGCCCGAGAAAGTGTATGTGGAAATACGTGCCATGCCAAAAGGACATTTAGGACAAAGAAGAAGTAAACAAATCCATCCATTCATTCAAGAAGATCAGATCTGCCACATGCTGCAAAAGAGACGGGGGGGGGGGATGAAGATAATATCATCTAGTCTCACTGGCTTATCGTATTTGGGAACCAATATGTTTGAGATCTTAACAACCGCCAGACTCTAACAAAATCTTGAGCGCGAAACAAACACATGACCTCCAGTCACGTCTCCTGAAGAAAGTTGTGATGGTTTTTTTTTTTTGGGGGGGGGGGTGATGATTTCTGTGCATTGCCATACCAGTCCTAAGTAGGCTTACTTTTTTAAAAAAATATAACACAAGAGAACACTATGTTTGAATGTCTATTGGAAAATTGGCAGATTAGATACTGATGTGTCTAAGTCTGAACTCTGTGGCATAAAACTGATCTCATCAACTAACGCTCAAGATAAAACTAAAAAGACATCTATGGGGCTGTTCACATTGCCGGAACAAACCGACAAAGAGTTTTTTTAAAAAATCCAAAACTTTAATGCTGGTGTGTGTGTCCTCAGTGCAGCTGTTGCTGCCTTGGCCTCCTTGCTGTCACTGCTATTGCTGCCTTCATCTCTATCTCTGCTGTCTCCAGTCAGGTGGGTCCACTAGGCCAGGACATGGGGTCAGACAGAGGGAACAGTAAGGGAGGAGGACAAGAAGGAAAGGGGTGAAAAGGGAATTAAAGGGTAAGGGTGGGAAGTGACTGGAGGGTGGTGAGTGGGCAGGGGGAGAGGTGGGCAAGCAAGGGGGTGGGGTTTGGTGGCCAGGCAGTAAGCAAGTAAGGGAGTCAACTGAGCAGGAGAGGGAGCCATTGAGCAGGCGGGGAGGTGTCTGCTTTTTTAATTGCCATGCAAATCCATAACAGTCATTAAAGTAAGGCCAACACAATTACCGAATTGTACGATTACAAAAAAAAAGTACTGATGTAATAATCCGTAATATACAGATAGATATTAGAGAGAGAAAACAAAAACAAGAAAACAGGTGGGGAGTTGAGGAATCATGGGGCAGAAGAGTGACTGGGTAAGTGAGCAGGCACCCAAGCATGCAGGCAAGCAATCTGGGACGGTGAATGGACAGCTGGAAGGGTGAGTGATCAAGGGAACAGAAGAGCAATTGTGCGGGCAGGCAAGTGAATGAAAGAGCAACTGGACAACTGGGTGGTTGAGTGCTGGGTTTTGGGGCAAGCATAGTGCTTTTATTTTTAATTTAAAAAGACCCTGCTGTCTGGCACAATGCTGTATCAAATAACAGGACTTTTTTTTTTAAAGGAAATGGACATTCACGTATGTGGATATGATTTTGATCAACATCCACATCTTCCCCCATTCCAAATCTAACTCTGGCAGAGGAGCAGAAAAACTTGCTTCCCTGGCACAGGAGTCTACATGCACATAGCATGTATGCTAATTGTTTTAATGTCAAGTCCTAGGCATATTATAGTGCCATATCGAAGACTATTTTGCTGTTCATTCTGTTGTGTTAGTGAGAGAAAAAGCACTTACCTCTGCAATTACTTTTGGAGTCCAACTTTTAAAGAGAGAAGCTGCTTCTTCAAGTTACCATTTGGCAGCTCCAAATGTAAAGAGTCTGAATGAGTTGTCCAGTGCCCTGCTTTCCCAAGCCAGACAGCTATCTGCAACATTTACTTGGAAGGGAGTTCCAATATATGAAATAAGGCTGTTAGTATTCAGGGCAATCATAATCTTCCCCTACTTGGAAGACAGATAGGAACACAATTACAACTCCTAATTCCTAGTGGAGGCAAAAATTACTGCTTGGAAAAATAATGGCATTTTACTGGACTGGCGCCTAAATGTCATTGTCAATATTTGTTTAAAATTACACAGCTAAATTAGCTTGCTAAATGAATTGGTGTAATTTACCTGCCTTATAAAACATGCTTCATAAATCACACACTTCCAACACAGAGATGCTCAGCGCAAAATACTATGTTAACTATCATTAGATGATTTTTTTTTTGCCACTTGCACTTCCTGAAAACTATCTTTTATATGAAAGATTGTTCATCAATAGACAATATAATGGCTACCCACAGTTTGGTTTATTGGGGATTTTATAGGATAAAGTCACTTTTTAATTAATATTTTCAAATTAATTTCTGTGAATTTGGGCAAAAAAAGGAGTGTGCAAATATCCTCTGCTTTTATTTGGTCCAAATTATTTCTCCTCTAAATCACAAACAGTTTGCTTCAACCCAGCTTGGAGCCTATCCTCTTTGAGGTTTATCTGACTATTTTGTACCCATTGTACCCATTTGTATTTGTCTGTGATGGGGGAGATGAAAATGAGGAACAATAGAGGGTCTGGATAGTGAAATTCGGCACTATCAATTACTGTTTGAGCACCAAGGCACAGGCAAAGCTCCCACCAGCTTTACTTCTCACTTATTGCCTTGTTTTACCCCATATCAGGCAATACTAGCAATTTAGATCGGCCATTGCCCCCCCACTCGGAATGACGAGATGAGGCAGTAAGTGGGGGTTAACTGGGCCACACTTTATTAACAGCAACAACATCATCAACAACAACAACAACAGGAGGGGCCTGGCGTCAGCAGAAGGTTGGAACGCTGAGGTCGCACGAGACCCCTCCAACCAGGCAGCATCGGGCGAGAACAACCCCCAGGGAGTGCGGTCAGCTGACGATACCCCCCAGGCCAGTCACTGTTATTCCCTTCCCTCTGATGACTAGCATAAATCTGGGTTATAGCCCAGCGCAGGGAGGCGTCCCCTTACACCCACCAGGACACTGTGACCTCCTGATTGGGAGTGCCCTGGTTGTTGGGTACTTGGGGACAGATGTTAAGTACTCACCGCTGCCCTAATCAGCTGCTGGGGCCACAGCTGCGGGCCTAGCCTTGCTATGGTCCCAGGCACCCATCAAGCGAAGCCAGCTCAGCCTCCAGGCCCCTCTAATTCCTGGAGCTCCCAGAGGGAGATCTTACGGTGGGTTTGAGCTTCATGGACCCGCTCCCTGAGGGACGCCAGCTTATCCTGTGGGAGACGGCATGCCTGAGCACAAGTGTCAATCTCTATGCCCAGGAAAGTGATCGTCTGCAGCGGGCCCTCCATCTTTTCCTCGACCAAAGGCAGGCCAAGCTCGCTGGCGAGCGTTCTAAAGCTGTCCAGGAGAAAATGGCACCTGCCTGTCCCTACGGGCCCACAAAAGAGATAGTCATCCAGGTAGTGCGCCGGCGCCATTCTACAAATGAACTGAACCTCTCGAACACTGCACAGGACACTGAACAACCGAATGACAGGGTGCGGTCCATGAAGAATTGGTTTCGAAACTGAAAACCCAGCAGCTCAAAATCATTGGGGTGCACCGGGAGAAGGCGGAAGGCCGACTTGATGTCACATTTCGCCATCTCAGCGGCCACCACACAAGTGCGTACCATGTGTACCACCGCATCAAAGGATGTGTACTTAACCGAGCACAGCTCATGTGGTATGCCGTCATTGACTGAGGAGCCACTGGGGTGGGACAGGTGGTGTATGAGCCTGAACTCCCATGGAGCTTTCTTGGGGACCAGACCCAGAGGTGACACCCGCAGGTTTGGCATGGGGGGGACATGGAACCGCCCCAAGACCCTGCCCTCCTGGATATCTTTCCAGATCTTTTCCTTTGCTATCCCCTCAAAGCCCACCAGGGACCTAAGGTTCTCGGTGGACACAGGCTCCCTCACCCCATCAAATGGTATATGAAAACCTAACTCAAACCCATCAACTAGGAACTTAGCAGCAACTGGGTCCGGATACGCGGATGCCCATTGTCACACAACAGCCAACTTAATTGGGCTGGGCCCCTTTTGCAGGGGAGTTGTCATTGGGCCCAGGCTTTCTGGTGCCCGCAGGGTCCCTAGCCCATCCTTGAGGGGGGCAGGCTCGACTACAATTGGTAGCCGGATGCTGGGCACCACAGACTTAACATTAATGTTTAAAGCGGCATGGCTTTCTGTTGCAAGCGCCCTGCCCATTGTAGTCCCAACAGACCAGCCGGACTTCAACCGACTGGCCCGCCGAGGCGCGGGCAGGTGCATTGACTGATCCCTTCCTAATTAAGTGCCCACTGTCATATCTCTCCCGCAGGGCCAGCCTCACAGGGGTCATAAATTGCAGCCAAATAGGCGGGAGGGGCTCATCCCATCTAATAAGGGGGTCCAGGGCTGCTCTACGGCGAAATTCTTCATCGTACTGCAGCCAGGTATGAGCCGGGAAATCCACAAAGGCCAGGTATATAATGTCCATGTATTTCAACATGGACTGGGCCCTCCAGGGATGAGCCTGCAATGACAGGGACATATAGATCATGTAAGCCGGGAGCCAGGTCGCCCATGAGCGCTCTGGCTTCTTTTTGAGTCTACGGTATTTGTCCTGCGGGTCCTCTTTTTCGAGTTCCTTGGTGTCCAGCTCCCTATTTAGGAGACTAAAGATGTCTAAGAACTCCCCCCTCCAAATTTTTTCTTTGGTCGCCTGGGCCAACTGGTGCCCAAAGGGTGAAGCATAGTCCCCATAGGGAATTGCCCCTGCTGGCACCCCGGTGAAACCTGAAACCGGGCCCGGATAGGGCCAGGGAGGGGCACCCATGGTCTGATGCCCAGGTGCGGGCCAGGCGGGCGGTTGACCATGGGGCCATCCCTGTAAAGCAGGTGTCATCTGGGCGGGCCACATACCTCCACTCTCAAACTGCAGTGGCTGCTGGCCTGGAGCAGGAGTACCCTGCGGTAGCCAGGCTCCTGTCATGGATGCGGGAACCCCACCCCAGGGTGTTGCAGCACCAGATGTGGCAGGTGCACCAGCAGGCAGCTGCGCCAGCCAGTAGGCTGGTGCCGCCATGCCAGCCCCTGCCGTGAGAACAGGCCAAGGCCAAGTGACAGTGTGTGCTAGATCAGGCGCGCAGGCTAACTCACTCATCAATGGGCTCTCCACTGTGGATGTCGCAGGGTCGTCCTCATCCTCGCCCTCTGTTGCTTCTGCATCATCTGGTGTCCTGGCCTGCCGTTGCTGAGGGGGTCGCAAGCGCTTAGCAGGAGCCGGAGCATGGCTGGCCACCGCCTGAGCTGCCTCTGCCCCCTCCAGGGCAGTGAAACGAACAGACAGATTATCAGCGACTACGCAGAGTTGTGCGCGCTTCCGGGCCTTGGAGGGCCTTGAACCTTTTGCAAATTATTCTACAGGCTAGATCAAGGCTGGAATCCAATGCCAACTATAATTTTCAGACATGAACAATGATATATTATTTACATTGATCTTCTTCCAAAAAACCAGAACATTTGGACTGAGCAAAGGAAATAGAACAAATTTATAAAATTCAGTAACTATCATTAGATTTTTA
>JAHTLZ010003307.1:5114947-5139531 GCA_023846285.1 Phrynocephalus versicolor
GAAATAGAACAAATTTATAAAATTCAGTAACTATCATTAGATTTTTACCAGAAGGGATAATCATCGCAGGAGATCTCTCTCTCTCTCTCTCTCTCTCCCTTTTCTGCAATGTTTCATTTTTCATTATACTAGTTTGGCAAAAGTATTATTTCTCCTCATCTTTTATCAACCCAATTATGAAACAAGTTTGATGAAAGTTCATGAATCCTTCCCAAAGGTATCACTTTAATGTTAGCTCTTCAAACACATCTAGCATATCTAAATCCTTCTGACATTTTGTACCATAACCTGCAGTATATGACAAGACCATCAAATGAGATTCGATGATTTATCTTTGAACTCTGTCTAGATTTTTACATAAATATAGGGTAACTCAGATTAACTACGAAGCACTGCTAACAATGTTTTCTAAAGCAGACAGAGACTGAAAAGCAGAAACAAAGCTGTTGAAGAGTTACTACTAAGAGGAAGCAGATGTAAAAGACAGTCTATTAAACCTTCAGCTACAGAGAAGAGATTTCAAACATTTCTGGAAAATATAATTCAATGTAAAATCATAACTTGTCCAATTGCCCTCAAGTGAGTTGGAGTGTCATATATATCGTGCATGTAATTATCAATGATGATTAAGAGATGAATGCAGTTAGAAGAAGCTTAGGTGAGAGTGATTTGTCATCTGAATTCCTTGGAATATTCCATGAACTAGATTGTTTAGGGAGGCAGAGGTTAGTTATTACATCTACATAAATTTCCAGCCAGCAAGGCCAGTGAGGGGAGTTTTGGATTTGTGGGTCAGTTTTTTCCCCATTTTTTCTCCCCATCTGACTTGCTTACTGCCATCTTACAGCTCTATTATCAGTTTGAAGGTCCAGATTTTAGGTTTTAGGTTTTATATATTGGCATTATGAATTTATTGTTTGTGTTCCATGTTGTGAACTGCCCAGAGTTCCTCTGGAAAGTCATGCAGTCTATAAATAAAAATATAAATAAATAAATAAATGTTTGTAAAGATTCTCAGTCATCCAGGTGAGTTCATTTGGAAGTTGAGTCATGGCAACTGGACTTCTTTTCTTGAGAGATTGAAATGTTTCATTACTCATCAAAGCAGCTTTGTCAGTCTGAGGAAAGTTAGTGGCGAGTCTTCCATTTTATACTTCACCTTGATTTCACATCTGAATAGTCTGAATAGGCTCATAAGTTTGACAAAGGCCTGAATAGGTTTGTTAGGTGGACAAAAGCCTAGGGTCCATGAAAGTCCCATCTATGCAACCTTTCCCAACACCCATTACGTATGGATCGTTAGCTATGGCATTGCTGGTGGAGTTGTGAAGTGCTTCTGATTTGTCTGGGGATTGATTAAAGTACCGTTTTCTGTGATTTTGGACTGTTTTATGCATGTTTACACTTGATGGCAGAGTGCTTAAAATATGCACCATTTTCATTGATCCAACTGAACACATACCAAGATAGTATTGATGCCATGTTGCTGCTCACATTCTCATATGGGATTTCCTTAATAACTTGTGTTTGAGGTGGGAGTCCTAAGCACATAATTGCAATGCAAGACAAATGCCTACCTCTGTGCATGTCAACAAAAATGGGGAAAAAAGAAATAAAGAAAACTGCTATGGAACTTTTAGGACCTATGCATGGCCATGGCAAAGTTTCTCCAAATGTGCATCTCATCCCTGTTCTGTGCCCTGTTTCTTCAGGCACAGAGTGGGCCAAGGATCTTCTGCACATACTTACTGTCAGCTACAATATATCTCACAAAGTAGCCATTAAGCAATTGCACCAAGAAAAGAAATAAATGATTTTTGAGAATGTTATATAATTACCAAATTAAACAAATGGGAAAAGTAGTATCAAAAATAGAATAACTTGTTGGTCAAAAAGCCTTGGAGGGTGAATTGGATGCAACACTGCACCATTGCTTAGAGGTGCAACATTAAAAGAAGCCCAACCTCTAGTAAGAAAGGAGAAAAAAAATAACAAACTAACTGATTCACTGTGGATGCCAGATCTGAATGAACACGTGCAATTTGCATCTTTATATTTACATTCAGTTTGTGGGTTTCTAACAGTTTTAATTCTGCATATCTCAGGGCTTTCCAAAAGTATTGAAAGCACCTTAAGAGAGAGAGAGAGAGAGAGAGAGAGAGAGAGAGAGAGAGAGAGAGAGAGAGAGAGAGAGAGAGAGAGTTGTGATTTTTTTAAAAGTCAGCCATGCGCCACTTAAAAAAATTGATGTTGAATAAAACCAAGAAAAATTCATCCCTTGATATCCTCCGGAGCCAATGAATATTAAGGGACCAATGTTTAATGAAATAGCTATATTTGTGGAATACTGTATTGCAATTTGTTTTTTTTTAATTATTATTTTATCCTGCTGCAAAAGTTGTTGATTAAATTAAAAAAGTCTTTTGTCTGAAACTTCCCTTATTTTAGTTCCACATAATATTAAGGATAATAGGAAAGTCTCAGACAGTCCATAAAAAATCAGACATCACTTTGTGTGCCCATATGCAGACATGAACTGGTTCCGAGTGCCTTTGCTGAAACAATTTGTACATCTTTTAACATGTCTGAACTTCTGGGACCTGCTTTGAAGAAGAGTTAATTAAACTCGAAAGCTTACAAATTACAATGTTCCTTTTTTTATTTTTAATAGTGGCCTATAAAGGTATTGCATGTAACCTATTATTGCACTTGTGTTTTGTGACGGCCACACGGCTCAACCCTCTTTCAGCTGATTTGATGTGTGCTCTGGATTTGAATCAGTTTATCAAGTCACTTCACATTGTCATGAAACTGAATATGACTATTCTGTTTTGAGCTGGCTCTCATACAAATCAGTCCAGATCAGGCTCATTCTCTTCGGGACCCAGGATTTATCTGAATCTAGTGCACCACCCTAGTTCTTATATCCTTCCACAGATGGGAACAATTATATCAGTGCCATCTTCAGAATGTTGCACACTTAGCCATATGTTCATTGCCTCCTTGCTATCTTTTTGTTCCTGCTGCTTTATTTTGGGTAGGAAGCCACTGCCACGCCACGCCTTTGTCTTCTCTTGCTGGTAGCAACATCATCTAATGTAAACAAGATGTTAAGGATTGTAATGGAGGTATGGCACTGCAGACAAAGCCTTATGGTTTGTTGGCGTAGCGTTCTGGGTTGGGGTGCCATTACTGAATCTTATTGCAAACCAGGAAGAAAATGCTTTTTGCTAATGACTTCTTGATGAACATTTACTCACTCATAATTATATCATAATCTGGTGCCTTATAAACAACAGAGTGAACATAAAAGTTCCTGGCAGTGCATTTTGCCAATGGCTACACTATATGAAGCTGTATTTGATCTGATTAGAAAACAGATTAGAGAACAGATCACATTACAAAGCAACAGTTTTGTTTTAATTGAATTTAGCATCTGACTCATTTTGAAAATGCCAGGGTACTCATGATGATGATGCAAATTCAATCATAAGTCCATTCTACAGCTTTACAATGCCATACAGATGCATAACTCTGGCGTCTTCATAACAGCTTTTCAGTGCTTTATAAAGAAATTATTAAAATAAGTACTTAGTGGAAATTAGGAGTGATGTGGTAGGTGAGATTTTTTTTTTGTTATATGGAAAATGAAGAAACCATTTGATTTGAAATAAAGATAGAGTGACTGTGTATTTGAAAGAAATAATTCTTGAATAGATGCTACAATATATTATAAAAAATCTTAACAAGACATACGGTACTTCCTTTATTTTTCATGTGATTCAATATTATGATATTCATGTTCTTACTTCAGCTCCCTGCACAAGTAGAGCTGTTCCACAGTGGTGAATTCAACAGTATATAAAATATGTTATTATAGGTGTTATATGTACTAAATATGTTGTGTTATATTATGCCACTCTAACACAAGTCAGGGTAGGGAGGGGTCAGGCAGCATCAATTCCACTGAGACTGGTTCAAGAAAACCAAACCAGCATATAAATAGAACAACCTCGTTTCATCTATTTCATTAGTTTAATGACTAAAACCTGTTTAGTCATTAACTTATCTAGTGTTGTGAACACATGGGGGAGTGGTTAACCCTGGCCTTTTCTTGTTACTTCATACATGCAAGCAGAGATGAGACCTAAGGAAAACATTATTGCTTCCATGTAGGCTCTACAAACAAGAAGGAATCCATGTTTTCAAGAATTATTGCTCTCACATACAGCCAACACACAAGCATCAATCTCTCCTCTTCAGTTTCATCCCTTCTGACATTTATTTATTTATTTATTTATTTATTTATTTATTTATTTATTTATTTATTTATTTATTTATTTTGATAGACTGCCCTACTTTCCAGAGGAACATGGAGAAAGTGGCAAGGAACTGGCTTAATTTATGGTGACAGTACTGGATGAGGTTTTGAAGTCATCTGAAGATCATGAGAAGAAAACACCAGAAGAATCTCCCCAGTATATATATATACTGAGAGAGCACACAGCTCCATATTGAAAACTGAAATAGACAATTTTCCAAATACACAAATGGTGTATTGAAACAAAGTATGTTTGATAAAAGAACAAAGCCAGATCATTTCCCACTAGCTTTTGATTGGCAGAGAGATTCTTCCTGTATCTTTTAAACCTCCAGCTCCTGTCCTTATTACCATTGGTGGCATGGTTTCTCTCAGGATTGATGTCCTGTACAGTGGAGACCGTTTCACTTATTATTGTATTGTCTTCTCTTCTTTCTTCTTTCAATTTTTTTCATCGATTTTTGCTGATGTTGCTCTGTGTTTTATTGGTTCTTTTAACCTTATTGTTAACTGCCGGGAGTTCCCTGGGAAGATGGGCGGTATAAAAATAAAATAAAATAAAATAAAATAAAATAAAATAAAATAAATAGTCTGTGTTCCAGCAGTGTTCATCCAGTTTCCTGGGGTGCTCTCTGGAGACTTATTCTTGCTCTCTCCACCATTCTCTGTGTTCCCTTCTTCTCCACTAGGGAAAGCTTCTTTGGTGGTTGCTAATTGCACTGGCATTCTGCATCTGGTTTGAGCAGTCTCCGTTGGACTATTTCTCCCATCTTCTTTATACAAGTACTTTCAGCGTGTTTACCTCAACTTATTAAAATACCTTGGTGATGACTGATCATGCTCCAATTATTTCCTTTTGATTTTTTGATTTTTGATCTCAGACCCTGTTTGAGCAAACACCCTCTGTACAAAATTAGTGTCTTTTTACTTTTAGTAGTAAAGTGCACGTAAACACAGCAAGCAGAGAATGATTACCTGATAGTTCAAAAAGAAACAACTCATCTGCTACATATAATCCTTAAAGAACATGCCAAAAATCAAAAGCTATTGTAGTTATGTACAACTTTTTTAGAGCTCTGATAAGTATCTCATTTTCAACTTTTTATGAGGAGAATAATTTTAAGATTCATCATCTAAGAAATTTGCATGCAATGAAGGAAGATACATATCAACTTCCTTTTCAAAAGTAGCAAACAAGAAAAATGTGTCTGCTTATATTCTTTTTGTTCATATTAATGGGAAAGTACATATTTGCAGCAAGTTAACACTACAATTCCTATTAATTTTATTTTTCAAGCAATTAGATATTAAATTTATATATTTAATATCTAACTTAAATCCTGACGCCATTGTATTGTCCTCCGAGACGTCTCTTTGGTTCCATTTTAAAGGAGGTAGAAATTTTTAATTACCTACTTTTTCTGATAATTAACTAACTAAACTTTAATTGATTGAATATATTGAAATTAGGTATGATAAATTAACTTAAAAACTCAAAATTAATTATTGGAAACTCATTATATTCTAATTTTTATAAATTTAATTGAGTTTGCTATTAATTTATTTCTTCTTTTGTACTCTGCATTAAATTATATATCTCAGGGAGTAAAGGAAAACTTTAATCCAAGTGAAGGGGAGTGTCTGCTATTAAAGTAATATTAACAAAGGGAGCTATGCTGCTGGCATACTAACTACCAGCTCTAGAAAAATGGGGGACAGATGTTTGAAGGCTGTCTCCTGTTCTAGTACTTCAGGGAGCTGCCAGACCCAAAGTAATTATCCCAGTCTGTCCTCCACTCCATCCCTGATACTGTTGAATGCCAGATCTACCTCAAATAAATCCCAGTTTATCAATCCAGCCCCAGGGTAGACTGGATTTCTGTGTATGTGTCTGGAGGGGGCAGACATTGTATATAAAAAACTCTCTTGAAGATGTCAGGCTTTTGGCATTAGCAGTAACAGGTCTAGAGGCCCTCTATATGTTGTCTGCAGCCAGGGAAGGTTTGGCAATTGTGCTGATGTACCACACTCCCCATGACCCAGCACTCTCTTTTCCAGAGCTGGTGCCTTTTTTTCTCCAGGGCACTATTGAGGTCTCCCAGATTTCTTGTCCTGGGTGACCTCAGCATCCAGGAAGAGACCCAGATCACCAGTCTGGCTCTTGCATTCTTGAAATTCCAACTGATCTGGTGGGTGTTCCTGTTGACGCTCTGATAGATGGCTGGTAAACGGCCATCACCAGGGGAATCAAGAGGTACAGGGCTGGTGCTAGGTTTTTTTGTGCCCTAGGCAAGGGGTGGGGGGTGGTGCGGGTGGGGGGTGGGTGGGGCAGGGGGCGGGGTGGGGGCAGTTGGTGGGCAGGGGGGTGGCGGGTGGGTGGTGGGTGGCAGGGGGGGGTGGGTGGGGTGGTGGTTCATGTTTGCATTTCACTGCATGGGAGGGGGTTGTTCTGGAGAGGGTGTTCCAACACTGCAGACCTTTAGCAAGTGTACTTTATAAAGAGGTCTGGGACCCCCACCCCCATCCCCAGCTTTTTTGTCTTTTCTCGGAACTCTGGAATGAATTAATTGGTTTCCCTTTCATTTCAATGGGGAACCACGTTTTGGATAACAAATTTTTCAGATAACAAATTGCCTCTGAGAATGAATTAAATTTGTTATCAGAGGCATCACCGTATACAATATAAAACAATACTGACAAATCTGCTAACAATAGAACAGATGCACTTCAATAGTAAAGGTATGCATAGGCCTGTGGTATCACTTCTTTTTTTCCCTTGCAGAATATTGTAGAAAACTATTTGCAGAAAACTTAGCAAATATATGCATATGTTGAATGAACATTAGGAGAGTAATGTTGATGTCTGTTTTTCTAGCACTTTTCCTAAAGCATTACTATAGCTATGAAGAACAGTTCAATGTTTTGCAAAGGTGCTGCAAGAATTTATGCCTGCTCACTCAGGAACTGCTTTACATGCATTACATAACCTCTGTGGTTTGCTAACAGCTTACAACTCGAGGAAAACAATTGCAACTGTCTGTTTTAAAGTCATTCTGCTATACAAAGTCATTCACAGGCAATTTGCTGGAGATGAGTAAAGGTAGCCACTGACACTCTCACTCTCTAGCCACCCTGACCTTAGACAGACCCAGTGAAAACAGCCGCTTCTTAATGATACACAATTTTCTTGTAAATCCTATTCAGAAAAGTTCATAAATTACAGGTTACTACAAAGTCGTGATAAACCTCTTTTTCAGATAATAGTCTTATAGACATTAGTTGAAAACATACACTAAGCTACAAATTACTGAGGAATCAGATACTACTATTCAAATCTTCAAAAAGCCTCCCATTCATGAATGGCGAATACTGTGCTTCCGTATCCATAATCCAGAATGCCAGAAAATGGGCTAGTATTGGTGCACAATATCATGCCCGCATTGTCCACAGGAAAAAGGATACCAAACTTTCCTTTGCAAGAAATAGCCTGGATGTAAACAGCATCAGTGGTATCAGTCGATATGAGGTACACAATAGAATAAATACAGTGCTACCTTGTATAAAGGAATTAATTCATTCCAAATGAAATTCTGTTGAGTAAATTTTTCTTTATACAAATTTCCCATAGGAATGCATTGAAAACAGAGTAATCCCTAATCGAGGCCATTTTTATGTTGTACAGATTCACCCCATGGGTGATTCTGTTAAGCAACTTTCTCCTATATCTGGAAATTTTTATGTTGTACAGATTTTATGTTATACAAACTGTTTGTTATAAGAGGGTCCACTGTAATATTAATAAATTGTTGCCCATATTAATTCCAGAAATGTGTCTCGTCTCTTTATTTCAGACTGGGTGAAAAAAGGAAAAATTCCAAAAGCTGATTCCATTTTTTCATCAGGTAGCCACTTCTCATCCAAACACGAAGCAATTATCAGGACTATCTTTCAACAAGTGTGAACTTGAACCAGAGTGCTGACTTATAGGGTCAAAACTGGAACTTGTATCCCCTTTGAGGACATCTGTCAGGAACCTGGTCTCAGAAATCCTGAGAGAAATTTCACTTGAATCACTAAGGCCTGGGGCAAATATTAATGTTCAGTGCTTTGTAATGCAGATATTTGAAATACATTTTACAAAACTGTATGCTAATTCCCTGGAAATACTGTATATGGCAACATGTCCCCTTCTGGAGGACTGTCACAGTAAGCCTTTATTTTTCTTTTTTAGCTCTTCAAAAAAATCCACTCTTCTGACTGTTGCTGTGATATTTCAGTTCCCAAACATCTGCCTTCCAGGGTCACAAAGATGCAATAAAGTATCTACTTTAAAACTTTCTTACTGCTAAGCCTATTACACATACTTAGTTGGTTAAAAAGTTACTGTTTTACTTTTTTGAAATGCCTTTTTAAAGGATCATTATTTCAGCCCTTGCAGCCTGAATACCTTCCAAATGAAATCCAAGTGGGTTGGGCCAACCATTCTCTTTCAATATAAGTGAAATTTGTATTTGATCTGCTTTAAAACTGGGATAAATCTAAGACTACTTATTTCTGTGTGAGGGACAATTTTACTTTTAAAAGACCAGAATATAAAACCCTTTACTGCCACTTTTCCAAATTTGGAAGACATTTTTTATTTTTATTTTTGTTTGGGCTGACCCAATATTTAGCATTGCCTTGGAGAATGTTGATTTTTTTTTTATGGTGTTGCACAATAACTTCACTAGACTCTTATGCAATGATAATGAAGTTATCCTACTAAGTGCTAGTATATAGAGATGGGCACGACTTAGTGCAATTTTCGTTTTCGTTTTTCGTTTTCATTACGTAACGAAATGAAAAACAAAAAACGGTTCAAAAATGGACCGAAAACGGAAACAAAACGACTAATTTTGAGCCAGTTTTCGTTTTTCGTTACTGGAAAAGCACTCAATGGAGCTAAATGGGGAGAAACGGAAAATTTTTCGTTTTCGTTTTGTTTTTTATTTTCGTTACGTAACGAAACAAAAATGAAAAATTTTGAAAATTAGCTCACGAAAACGGAAATGAAACGAAACGGACCCCTAGCCGAAAACGAAAACAAAAACAAAATTTTTTTCTGAGTCGTGCCCATCTCTACTAGTATACAACTGCTCAGGGATGCAAGAACTATCCTTAAGTATTTTGAAAAATAATTAGAATGTTTGTTCTGATTAACTAACAGGATAGGCTTGCCTGGGAAATGATAGTGTCATAACAACAATGGAAGCAACCACTACCTTTTTTGATATTTTCCTGCTTCTGTTTACATTGTCACCATTTTTGACGAAACCTGTTCTAAAGTAAAGAAGACATTACCTACTACAATCGCAAATGACTCTGACAGTTTGACCAAATGTGTTAACAGAAAACAGAAAATAAATCTCTTTTCTGTTAGTGAACATTATTTCTAATTGTTTCAAGTTCACATTTGTGTTCCATGAGAAAACAGTTCTGGGTAAAGAGTCTTATTTATGTGTAGGTTCATATGCAACATTATAGAGGTGATCCATAAATGTAACATTATGCTGTTAATTGTTTGGTTAACTGGCTTTGCTTCATTTTAAATGTAATTTTATATCAGCTATGCTACCTGGGGAAATCTAGGTAGCCCAAAAATGCACATCTGTAGCCTTCTAATATATACTGTACTCATGGAGGGGAAAATCTTTACCCTACATTATTTCTCTGACTCCTACCAAATCATAAAGCTGCAATTTGGCCAATAAGTACTGTGAAGTTGTTGTTATGGCTTGTCAATCAGATCAAATACAAGTTTGGAGGTGATTTCTCTTGGAAGAATGGCAGAAGAAGGTCAACATCCACTCCTCTGATCTGGTACCATAGATCAAATTCAGATTCCTCCATTACAGCTACTACTTTGTGGGGAAAAAAAACTATTCTCAGGTACTATGGCCAATTTGGCCTATGGTGAAAATGAAATAGCCCTTTCAAATGTGGAATCACTCTGCAAATGGTAAATTTTGGGGAACCATTTCATACAACACTTTAAGATAATTTTCCTATGGGGTTTACTCTAATGTTTATTTTTCTTTCCTTTAGTAGTTTGAAAGCAGCAGAAACAGTTGTAGAGTTCAGCAGTTAGCAGCATCATGCTTCCACTCCAACATGTACTAAGAGTGCCGTGCTAGGATGCATGAACATAGTAATATTTTGGGAATGTTCCAGCAAGGAAGCATGCTATCCTTTATTCTAATAGCCAGTTGGATAGTAATATACTTATTGGTTTAGAAGGAGACTTTGGAAATAATAACCAACAACGTATTGCACAGTTCAATGAGAATGATGTCAGCTGCAGCTGACATCACTCCCAAAATACAAGTCTTGTATTTTGTACAAGTCTTGTATTTTGTACAAGTCTTGTATTTTGTACAAGTCTTGTATTTTGGGATGAGATGGCTTTCTACATACAGAGTACTCAGAATGTGTTTACCCTTCTGTTCTTCTGGGGGCATCCTGTGACTTTGCAGCTTGCCCAAGGTCATCCAGAAAACTTCTTCTTCTTGGAATCACAGTGGTGAATCGAATTCCTGACCACTGATCAGAAATCCAACTCAGTGAAAAATCTAGACAGCACTACTAGAACCAATACGTCATAAGGCAAAGTTATTTTGTGAAATAATGTAAATTCTGGTAACACTGATATTGCTTGGCTATACTAAGCGATGTGGGCCCATTTTTCCTGGAATTGAGGGGGGTGTATGGGGGTGGTTCTACTTGTGCAGTATGTGATCACCATCTGCTCCAGCCCGCAAGGGCTTTTTCTGAATTATTTATCTTTCATATCACAACCATCACATTTGAGCCAATTTGTGACCTGTCCAATTATATTTGTATTCAAATATATCAAACTATTACTATGCATTTATATTTCTCCAAACAATGAGAGGGGGAAATGAACATGAACAAAAATAGAGGGGCTTGATCTCCAGTGTACAAAGATCTCACTATTTTCCTTCCTTCCTTCCTCCTTGATCTTCCAATTTACTCAAGTATACATAAATTTACATTATGTATTATGTATACATAAAGTATACATAATAAATAAGAACAGCTCTAGTGGATCAGGCCAAGAGTCCATCTAGTCCAGCATCCTGTATCTCACAGTGGCCCCACCAGATGCTTCTGGTGGGGCCACTGTGGTGATGGCATCCGGCCTGGATGCCTGCAAAAGGGGATTGGACAGATTCCTGGAGGAAAAGTCCATCACAGGTTACAAACCAAGATGGAGATGTGTAATCTCCAGGCTTAAAACTGGGGTACTTCAAGGGCCAGATGCCGGGGAGTGATATCACGAAACAGATATCTAGTCTCGTGCACTCCCAGACGCATCTGGTGGGGCCACTGTGAGATACAGGAAGCTGGACTAGATGGGCCTTTGGCCTGATCCAGCATGGCTCTTCTTATGTTCTTATGTTCTTATGTTCTTATGGGAGCACATGAGATGACTAGATACCTGTCTCCTGATACGACTCCCTTGCATCTGGAATTTTGAGATATTCATCTTTTAAGCCTGGATATTTTGTCTGTCTGTTTGTTTGTTTGTTTGTTTGGTAGATTTTTATACCACACCATCTAGTCCGAAGGCTACTTTGGGCAGTATCCCTATCATGGCTTGTAACCTGTGATGGATGTTGCCTCCAGAAATATGCCCAAATCCTTTTTAAAGGCATCGGGGCCAAATGCCATCACCACATCCTTTGGAAAGGAGTTCCACAGACTAACAACACTCTGGGTAAACCAATTTTCTTTTGTCTGTTCTCATTCTCTCAACCCTCAATTTGAGAATGCCCCCTGATTCTGATATTGGACAAGAGGGAAAAGAGCTTCCCTTTAGCCACTTTATCAATCCCCAGCATAATCTACTCCCAGTGGGAGGTTAGGTAAAAAATTGTTGAAGGGGAAAGGAAAAACCCTCATTAGTCATTTTGCTGCCCAGTGCGTAGGGTACCTAATTGTAGCTTAGTGTGTTACATTTGCCACACATCCTATCTGGAACATTGCCAGGAATAATGAATAAAGTAAAAGCCCAGACAATGGGGAGGGGGGGAATAGAAGCTAGCAACAGGGATTGGGTGAATGGAGGTTAAAAGTGAAGACAAAATTCTCCAGGACAATTTTCCTTTGGAAAATCAAAGTGATACAGAGTCTATTCTCTTGCTCTTCTCTTCAATGACTGCCAGTTATAAGGATGGTGAACCCCCTTTCAAGAACAACTTCACCAGGGTTCCCATGAGAGCTTGGGATTTCATTTGTGCTGGAGATATCAGTCTTCTATTTGGAGTTTCTTCCTCCTTCTTTCACCAGATTACTTTTATTTTCCCAGGGAAAATAAAGTCCTGAAAGCAAGTATAAAGTAAAAGTAATGCAATTTTTTTCCAAAAAAGGTACCATATTCTAGGCATTGTTTTGAAGCAAAATAGTTGTGGCAACAGAGAGAGAGAGAGAGAGAGAGAGGCAGAGAGAGAGAGAGAGAGAGAGAGAGAGAGAGAGAGAGAGAGAGAGAGAGAGAGAGCAAGGCCCATTCTCATAGCTCCATTGCTACCTGGATCCCTTGGCACCCTGCAGTGGTGACACCAATAATGTAAACCACTGCTGTAGCAATGTGTGCTGAACACTCTGCAGTCTCAGGTAATGGTGGCAGGAGAGCCCGCTGGAGCATGGATATGGCTGCATGATGCAAAGACCACCAGGGCCTGGATCCAGCAGTGATAGTGGCAAAAGAGCTCGCCATGGCCTGGAGCTGGCCAGAGGCTGCCATGAACGCCCAGTCCTGGATTGTGTCAGGGTCCATAGCTGTGGCAGAAGCAGAGCCTGCCACGACCTATATTCCCCTGCCATGGTGGTGGTTATTCAGGCTGTGAAGATGGAGTATGCTATTTGCTAGATCTCACCATGGTCTTGGTGGGTCATCCATATCTTTATTGTACTTCAATTCTTGAGGGCAGCCCTTTGAACATGGGCAGGCTTACTCTTTAGGTTCTGTTATGTCATGTTTACATGTTCATTTAATTTCTCTACCACTCACCTGGCTGAGGACAAATTCACCAAAGTTTCAATGAAAAACCAGAAAATTTAGAATCATTTTCCTTTTCAATACAACCTAAGCATCCCTCGCTTCGCAAACATACACATTGATTCAGATCCAGGGCCAAATCCATCTGGATGATGCTCAAGTCACTCAGGACTAGAGATGGGCACGACTCAAAAAAATGGTGTTTCGTTTGTCATTTGGTCGTTTGGGGGGTCCGTTTCAGTTCATTTTCATTTTCGTTGGGTTTTTTTTGCAAATTTTTCATTTTTGTTTTCGTTATGAAATGAAATGAAATGAAAAAACAAAAACAAAAACAAAAAATTGTTGTTTCGTTAGCATTCTTTTCAGTTCAATGCATTTCCCACAACAAAAACGAAAAACACAGCAATTTTTTGTTTCGTTTCCGTTTCCGTTTTGTTTTTGAAAAAATTTCATTTTCATTTTTGTTATGAAATGAAACGAAAAACGAAAATAAAAATGAAAATTTCACTGAGTTGTGCCCATGTCTACTCAGGACTGAATGGTAGGAATGGGCACAAAACGAAAAACAAAATGCTGTTTCATCGTGTCGTTACTAGAGATGGGCACGACCAGAAAAAATGACATTTCGAGTTGTCGTTTGTCAGGACAGGCCCGTTTCGGGTCGTTGCCATTTGTCGTGATAATTTTCAAAAATTTGTCATTCTGTTTGTCGTTTGGTCATTTATGGGTTGGGGTTAGGGTTAGGGTTGGGGTAAGTGGGCTCTGGGAGGCACCTCTCTGGGTGCCTCTGAAGTCTGACCCACTAAGGGAAGGGAAGCGTTTCGCAGAGCCGCTGCATATTTATTTTTTACCTATGTTGGGGGGGGGTAAGTGGCAGAGACACCTCTCTCTGGGTGCCTCTGACTCACTCACTAAGAAGGGCAGCATACTAGCATACCCGTGTACAGGTTAGGGATTGGGAATGGGATAGTGAGAGTGGGCTCTGCAAGGCGCCCACTTTGACTCACTAAAAAGGGAAGTGTACTCGCGTACAGATCTGGAATAGGGTTGGTGGGGTTACGGTAAGGGCTAGGGTTAGGGTTACGTTTAACGTTAGGGTGGGTTATTGGCCTGCACCTCTGGGTGCCTCTGACCCACTAAGAAGGACAGCGTACTGGCATTTGGGTTAGGGTTAGGGTTAGGGTTTGGGTTTTGGTTTGTGGGCTTTTAATGCCCTCTCTGGCACACCCAGAAGTCTCAGCAAAACCTGGCCATGCGATTGGTGGAATGGCTCCAAAAAAAAATGCATGGTCCCATCCCATGGCCAGCCCATCATTGCACCTGCACAGGTGTAAAAATAAAAAATAAAATAAAATAAAATCAATGGAGACGTTTTATTGCATGAAAATCCCACTGCTGCTACTATAAAAAATCAGGCATTTAAAATACCTAATTTTCACATGTTTCTGTGGTGCTTTGGTGGGTTTTTGGAGCACAATTTCAAAAGAAAAATTGTGGCCACCATTTTGGATCCCCTCCCCACCGCATGGCAAATGGAGAGAGACGGCGAGGATGCCCCCCCAGCCTGGTACCAGCAGCCCATGACAGGAGAGGGGGGAAGGCCGGGGACCCCCCCCAGAAACCACCCCTCTCTGGTAGGTGCCCTCACTGAGGCAGGTATATTTTCGCCTGCTTTTATGGCCGGGAATCGGTTTTTTTTTTTAAACTATTTTTCTGTGCTGCGCCGCTTGGCATCGCGCGATCGCTGGCGCCGCGATGCCATGAACGAGAACGACAAATCAGACCCAATTTATCTTTATCGGGTCGGGTTCGAGCTGGAGCGGAGTAATTGTTGTTCTCGTTCCGACGAACGAGAACGGAAACGAGGATTTCGCCGAGTCGTGCCCATGTCTAGTCATTACATAACAAAATGAAACAAAACAAAACAAAATGAGGAAGCAGCATGTTGTTACAGACAAAACGAAATCGTGGGGCATTTTTGTTGTTGAAATGAACCATTTTGTTCCATCTGTAAGCTGCTTGGAGGTAGGAAAACATTTTATAAAAAAGCCCTGGGCTTAAAAAAAAAACAAAAAAAACTTTTTCCTCCCTCAAGCTGCACCAGCTGATCTGCACTAGGGTGGGAAAAAA
Organism: Phrynocephalus versicolor; assembly: GCA_023846285.1. NCBI lineage: Eukaryota > Metazoa > Chordata > Lepidosauria > Squamata > Agamidae > Phrynocephalus > Phrynocephalus versicolor. The sequence continues at coordinate 5,130,457 of JAHTLZ010003307.1, forward strand.
GGTTTTTTCCCCCACTTCAGTGGCAATCAGCTGGCAGGCGGGGGTTGGGGGGATTTTTTAAAAAATAAAAGCCTGGGGCTTTTAATTTTTTTTAAAGCCCAGAGCTTTTTAAAAAAACTTTTTGTCCCTCCACCACTTTCCAGCCCCCATGAACCACTTTGTTAGTGATTCATTTTGCATGATAGTTTTTGAAAAACATTGTGTGAAACAAAACAAAAAAAATGTGGGGGGGGGGAGGAAAGGAGAGGAAACAAAACATAATATTTTCATTTCGTGCCCATCCCTACTGAATGGGGATGCATTCCAAAGTTGCAATTTAGCTTCAGAATCAAAGGGGAAGGAGGGACCTCTGCACAGCCTGAACAGGAATTGTTTTTAAACAACTGTATTAGAAAGTGCACATTTCATACATTCTAAGCATATTCTTAATGCTAGATTTTAGATCTGACTTGCTACTTCAGCCATTGCCACATCTGGTAGAGTCTTTTGTCTCCTCTCTTACACATGAGGTTTACATTTCTATATTACCTCCTTTAGGTTAAAGCCTTTTAAAATAGCATTTTGAATGTGTATCCATCTGCACTTGCTAAAATCCCTCTGCTGCAGCAGGATCAAAACGCATACTATACGAATACACACAATACAGTGAACAACAATTTCTGTCATCTTCTAGAGCTCTTGCTTTATATAGCCTTTAGCAATGTAGTTAGTATTTTATGGGCAGTGAGAATTAATTGGTTGTGTTGCCCATCACTCACAATCTATGTAGCTCCCTTAAAAAGAGTTGCATACCAGCAATGCATTTTGTAAACCAGAGCACTGTTTAAATTGTTTAACATACATGCAAGGCACCTGCTCCAATATTATTGAAGATCATTGTCTTAAAGGTAACAACATATATGCCCTTGTGTAAAAACGATTGTGTAAAACCAAGCCAAATCAGGGGAATGTATTCAGGATTGAGGAGTAGAGCAAATAGTTGGGTACAATTACAAGGTGAAGAATACCCCCACTGATCCATTGTGTTAAATCCAGCATTCACACATTATGATCAGAAATGGAGAAAGAAGAGGAAAAGGCTTACAAAAGGTAAAAAGGAGTCTGCTTGTTACCAATGGGTGTACAGAGGAGGCTGACCCATACCATACACAAATAAAATACATACAACTCTGGCCTCAATGTCCATACATTTATTAAGACATTTTGATTTTATCTGTCCTTGGACCTTTTGACTTTATATGTGGGTTTCCAAAAGAAGACATATATAAAGCATTTTTCTGTGCATGGGGAAGGGGAACTAATGTATATGACATCTTAATTGCCTGATCTATCCACTGAAAAGCCATATAAAAATCATGCTTCCACAACCACATGAAGGCGTAATCCTATTAGTGCAATGATATTTCAGTAAAGTTTAGTAAACTGAGCTGAGTGACAGAACAAAGAAAAAGCTGACTGTTCTACAACTCAAAAAATAAAATAAAAATAAAGTCAAAACAGAGATGCAGAACAGTAACTATCCTCTCTTCTTCTGCTGTCACTTTCTCCATGTGGAGAGCAAGGTATTTAAAGACAGGAAATACCTCCTCACTTGTGGACTTCCACTGTGAAAAAGAACTCAGATTTTTCAATATCCTATTAACACATGTGTTCAAGACATGAATAGGAGTTTCTCTTCAAACAGACGGAGCTCAGCATGGAGAAAATGACAGCAGGGAGGGGAGGAATTGGTTCCTTCCTGCTATTATAACAGTCTGGTAGGTAAAGACTGAATTGCACTATGACTGATTTCAAATGCATCCAAACCCTGACTTTTAATCCCCTATGCAACCTCGTTGACCATTTTCATTTCAGTTTTGATGGAATCCAAACTGGGAGGGGGAGGGGAAGAGTTGTGAGTGTGGAACAGAGGTACACCTAGTGGAGATGAAAATTAGTGGGGGCACTTACTGAAACCCCTCCATCTGCATAGGTGGAACAATCAATTTGCCACCCAGAGAGCACTTGGTAGTGGGATGGCTATTCTCTCTGTGTGTGTGCAAATAAAAAAATAAATAAAATAAATGAAAATAATAAAATTACTACCACATTCAAATTATTTTAATCTCTTTATTTTTTCCATGTGTTGACAAACAAGAGTTCAGATTGTGCCGGCACTGAGCTAAGCTGCAATAAAAAAAGCACACTGTGATGTCATCTTTTTCCCCTCTGTGGGTGCTGGCCAATCAGGAGCTGTGCAGCAACAGGTATCATCCCGCCTCCCTGTCTGATTGGCCAGCACCAACAAGGAGGAAAGATGAGGAAAAATGACATCATAGCATGCTTCCTCATTGCAGCTTAACCCCACGTGAGCCAAGAAAGCTAAAGCAATTGGCTCCACATGTATCAGATGGTTCCGAGTAGAGATGGGCACGACTCAGCGAAATTTTTGTTTTCGTTTTTGTTTTTTGTTTCATTTCGCAACAAAAACTAAAACGAAAAATTTTTCAGAAGCAAAACAACGGAAACGAAACGAAAAATTTTGCCGTGTTTTTCGTTTTCATTACGGCAGACACATTGCATTGAAAAGAATGCTAACGAAATGAAAAATTTTCATTTTCGTTTTGTTTTTCCATTTCATTTTGTAACAAAAACGAAAACAAAAAATGTGCAAAAAACCCCCCAAAAATGAAAACGAACCGAAACGGACCCCTAAATGACAAACGAAAAATGAAAAATTATTTTTCTGAGTCGTGCCCATCTCAAGTTCCGAGCACCACCTGTGCTTGCATGGTTCATTTTGTAACCTACTGGTTCCGAAACAAGATGCCCATCCCTAGTTCAGAATTTGTATTAATCTCTACTGTTTTTATTTTATTTTATTTAAAATATTTCTCTCCCTCCTTAAAAGTACCTAAAACAGCTTACTCATTAAAATATAATATGAAAGCTAAATAGTGAGTGTACAAATACTGAAAAAGATCATACAAAATGTAAAACTATAAACCAAAACACAGTCAAAGTAGTAAAGGACAACAACCCATTTAGAAACTTCACTCATGCAGGCAGTCAATCAGAGAAAACATGATTGAAGAGAAATATTTTCACCCATTTGTGGAAGGGGTCAGCCTGGCCCTGTATGGGAAGGAGTTTTAAAGTCTTGGAGTAGCAACAGAGGAGGTCCTTTCCCATGTACCCACAAAAGGGTGCAGGAAGTGGAACTGAGAGAAAACACTCTCCCGAGGAGCTTATTACTCAAGCAGGCTCATAAAAGGATATGTGGTCCTTGAGATAGCTTGGGCCCAAGACATTTAGTGTTTTGAGGATTAGAATCAATGTGAATTCAGCCCAGAAACAGATTGGCAGCAATGGAGCAGCTGTAAAAGAAGGGTTATGTTGATGATACACAGAAAGTTATCGCTTTGAATATTAACTGTTGTACACATAAAAAGGGCCCAGTTTTGCTTAGGATCAAGTTCATCTACCTCTACTGACCCAGAAGCACTGACATGCATGCAACTGAAAGCACAGCCTTGATTCCTCATAAAAGAATTTTCATTAGTGCATCCCACAGAGAACTAGCAATGAATTTTTCTTTAACGTACTGAGGCAGTAAATGAAGAACTCTCTTAGGGATGCTTTGATACCATAAGGGCATTATTAGCATGCTTCTGAACTTCCTTAGAGTTACTTAAAAACACACACAAGTGCATGCACACAAAAACCATCCTAGGTTCTGAAAATGTTCAGTGAAGGTCACAGGAGTTGCCTGGTGCTTGCTTTACCCTGCCTGTTCCATGAGGCCTGGGATGAATGGGTCCTACCACATTGGTGTAACAGTTCTAATGCATGCACATCCAAAAATAATTTAGAAGAGAGCCTTACCTAGGATAACTTACACACTAGAGATGGTGATTTGACATGATTTGTGATTTGTGACAGACTGATGAATTGATGAACCAATTGTTCTCCTCTTTAAAATATTATAAAAGTACCCCACAACATCCAGAAGCTCCAAATTTGCAGGGATCCTTCTTCTGCAAGTCCTCTACAAGCTCTTCAAGACTAGTAAAGATTCGGGTTCAGACTTTCAAGATATGTACCCTCAAAGAGTCACTCCAGAAAGTGCCCCATGGGAATCCTAGATTCACCAAACTTGAAATGTTGCTTCTCACAACTCTTCTCTGGAATCCCTATGAGTTGTACATAGGGATGGGCACGAAATTGAAAAACAATGTTTCATTTTGTTTTGTTTGGTGATCACCCCCGTTTTGTTTTAATTCATTTCTTATGAATTTTTGTTTTAAAAGATTGCATGAAATGAAATGAAATGAAACAAAATGCTCCCCTTGGTCCTAGAGGCACCATATTTGGTGCCCTGGAATCTGGGAGCCATTTTTAAAGGACTCCTGCTCAGCTGTTATCAGCTGGACCTCTTCAAAACAGGTCCAGTCGGCACCAGGGGAATCCCCTGGTGCTGACTAGGCCAGGTTTAAAGGGGTCCATCCATTGACAGCTCAGCAGGAGCCGTCAGAAAACAATGGAACAAAACATGTTTCATTTCATCTATAATGAAATGCTGCTTCCTTGTTTCATTTCATTTCATTTTGTTACGTAACAAAATGATGAAACAGCATTTCTTTTTTTGTTTCCTGCCCATCCCTAGTTGTACACCAACAAAATGGGACCTCCCAGGAAATTTCCATTTAGCAACTGGTTTGGGAAAATCCACTCTTCACTAAACATGGAGAGACTGTAGAGGAGATTCAGAAGAAGCTTTCCAATTTTGACATATCTAGGTGCCTTTGGGGCCATTTTATGCACCAATAAAATGCCAAATCAAAAGTTGTTAAAAATTCATCAATTCATATTCATAGGGGACTTTATTTATGATAAATATATATTGAAACAAATACACTGAAACTGTGCTTCATTTTTCAGTTAATCTCAATCTCTATTATACATCATGGAACATGAATGAATATTTATTGAAATATATTCCCATTTGAACGTATTTGGAGTAGACATGGGGATAAAACTGAAAAACAAGTCATAATCCCTGATGAATTTGGGTAATTTTTCATAGTTTATTGATTCATATTTTTCATGAATAAAGTCCCCCAGCCAATACAATTTGACAAAATGTTGGTGATTTTTGATTCGCCAGTTCATTCATCAGTGTGTTGTCTCATTCTGGTTGGAAAGCAAAGTGTTTTCTTCTAATGACCTGCTACCATTCGATTTGACACTTAAGAAAAACATGTGACAAAACTAATTCAGTACTAATTTGGGCTGTGTTTATTTCAGTCAGGAGGCCAATTCCCTGCTTTCAAACACAGCCTGATTCAATATATGTGACTCATTCGATTCAATTTCTTTTCCAGAGCTGAATCAGTTTGTAAACCTCCCATTGACTTGCATCGGAACAAGTATTACTTTTCTGGTTTCGCAGTGACATAAATGAAATTGAGAAACATGGCAGACCCATAAAGAGGAGAATAAGCTCATCATATTTCTGACAGAGAGTGCCAGGGCTTTGCATGCTAAGTTCCTTTACTTTATTTGTCCCTGCTCACTATAAAATGCCCACCCCACCCACCCTCAGCCCCTGAACACCAACCCCAGTGAGCAACAATTTTGAATGTGATTACTTGGGTCTGCTTCAGTCCTTTCAGTGATGACATATTTGGCTTGTATTCAGCATCAGCACATATACAGACTCTTTTCCATTTCAAAGCATGGATAAGTTACTTTTTAGATTACATGACCCTGGTTGCTTTAGTCACTGTGGCCAAAAGATCTAATCCAGAGAGAGAGAGAGAGAGAGCAGTCTCAGAAGAAATGAACAAACTTAGTTGAGAAAGAAGCCAAAAAACCATCCAGTATATCAAACAAAGCATCAGTCATCCTAGTGTGGGATAATTAGCAAATGTGGATGGACATTGTAGATTTTAGAGCTGAAGCTGATAGTGTGGGTGTGTATGTATATATATATGTATGTACCATATATACTCGAGTATAAGTTGACCAGAGTATAAGCCGGGGCCCTAATTTAAACCCAAAAAACTGGGAAAATGTATTGACTCAAGTATAAGCCTAGGGTGGGAAATGCAGCAGGGCCTGGCAACTCCTCCTTTGTGAGCTGGGTGTGTGTGTGATGTTTAAAATGACTTTTAGCCACCGAGGCAAGTGCTTGAGTTGGTGGCTAAAAGTCATTTTAAACATGGGGGGGGGGTCAGGAGAAGTGGCGCACAATGTTTAAAATGACTTTTAGCCACTGACCCAAACTTGCCTCAGTGCCTAATGTATTGACCCGCATATAAGGCGAGGACCCCTTTTTTTCAGCCCAAAATTAGGGCTGAAAAACTAGTATTATACGCAAGTATATACTGTATGTATGTATGTATGTATGTATGTATGTATGTATGTATGTATGTATGTATGTATGTATGTATGTATGCATGTGTGTGTGTGTGTGTGTGTGTGTGTGTGTGTGTGTGTGTGTTGTGTGGATGTATGTGTAAATATTTAAAGGCCTCCCTAATTCACAGGATCTATGGGTAGATTACCAACTTGTATAAAACAAATTTAAAACATAAGATATTAGAATCAAACACAAAATTAAAACATTAAAATCCAAAACACCAAAAGAAGTCACCCTTCTTAATATGTGAAAATGTTGTTACATAGAGGAGATGGGTGCCAGTGGCCACTGCAGATTCCAGCTCTTATTCCTATCTCTGTTTCTGAGCAGACTTGCACAGGAGAATTTGATGCTCACTTAGGATGCTCACCACATGGGGAGTGTTTTGCTTGAATCCACCCTATGTCAGATAAGCTAACACTGTCACCTTCAAACAACCAAACCACCATGCAACATTTAGTGCTTTATTTCTCGTGGTGGATAACTACAAGACACTAACATACACTTCTACCTAAAAATAGTTGCTTCCAGGAAAACAACTAAGTCATTGTCTGTGTATAATTAAAAGACATGATAGCACATTTATTGATATGGTTGGGAAAGCCATCTCTTTTCTAGTGATGGATTGCTTAATGTTATAATGCAACTCCCCTTGACACTGGCGGGCAAGATTTATGTAGACGTGTGACTATCTTGTGCAACTCCTTATGTGTGACAAGGTAAAGGATGACTTCTTCCATATCTGGCTCAGTTTCTTGTATTTGATTGATTGAACCTTTCCAGTGAAAGCTATATCTAGCTTCATCCTTCTCAAGGTAAAGAAGTCAGAACTTTTTCGCCCTTGATGAAGACCAGTTCTTCTCATTTGGTGAAAGGGTTGCCTTCCAGACAGCGCCACAAAGATAAAAGAGCCCTGACAGAAAACCCGTATGATATGCTAAGTTTGATCTAGTGACAGGGAGAAACAACGTGAAAGGATTGGAAACTAGCCAGCTCAGCAGCAGCTGCAAAGTTGACTAGTGCCACCTGGTCTGAAGCAATGGAGACAATTTAGAAGGTTTGTGGGTGTATGAATAAAGAAGGAATACTTAGATTATAGGTGTATAAACTTTTCAGCCGCAGGAGCCACATCTGGTGTCAGATAGGAAGCCATTAGCTGACACTCACACATGAATACTCACATATGGTTTAGTTAAATTAATTTAAATATAGTCTAAGTTGATACATTAAAGTTATTTTAAGCAGCATGCCTGAGATTTCAAGGCTTTCCTTTATTCAAATTAACTAAAGTCATGATTTAAGCACATGCCAACGAAATCTAATTCAATGGATTTATTCCAATTTACACTTTCTAGATTTATTTAAACATTCATTTGATCTCTGATTATTTCCCCTACTCCAACAATCCCCTATCATTCCCTACTAATGGCATTTGTTCTCGTCTTTCTTCGCTTTAACAGAGACCAAAAGACTAGGAAGGCCACAGACTCCTCATACTGTCAGTGTTACATCACATCCTACACTTTTGACACCCAAGTTAGATGTAAATGTTTTAAATTTTTGTATGGATTGCTCCCTTCCAAACCATAATGGCTTCCAGATGGGGTAGAATTCATGAAATCTTCCCTATAACAAAACTAGTTAATTTTTTTTTGCTGCTCTTTTTATTTATTTATTTATTTATTTATTTATTTATTTATTTATTTATTTATTTATTTAGTTTTTTAAAAATATTTTTCATTATATCACACATAAAGGGATAACTACAGGGTATTGGGCACAGGTTAGGGTTCTGTAGGTAAAAAGGAGATGATTACATGTCATGGTTACATTATTTCCATTATTTGGGTACTAACAGATTATAAATCAATTGCCCTATTTTTCCTCCATAAGATGCACGGGACCATAAGACACACCTAGCTTTTGGAGGTATGTACGTGTGAAAAAAATATTCACATGTATATACTGTGGTCCTGGTACATCTCCAGCCCCAGTTTACTCTCCAGCCATGCTGCTCTTGGCATGCCTGGCTAGGAAGACTCCAGCCCTTGCAGAGGCCTCTGGACCCAGTGGAGGTCCCAGCCTCAGCTTACAGCCCCAGCAGAAGCTGTTAAAAAAATTCCCTTACACAATTGATTTTGATTGATTCCCTAACAGACCTACCAGAGAACACAGAGACAGCCAGGCCAGGAAGCCTCCACCAGTTCCAGAGGCCTCCACAGCAACTGCTCTGGAAGCTCCTGGTGGGGGTGTATTTGCTCTATAAAGCATACAGACATTTCTCTTTACTGTTGGGGAGGAGTGTGTCTGATAGACCAAAAATACGGTACAGTATACTGTTGAAGTTACCTAATTATGGATTTCTTTTTCATAAAAGTTGTAGAGTGGTCTCCAGTTTTATTTTGCCTTGTATAAGTCTTTCTCAGCAATTCTGACAGTATATCCATCTCTTCTGTTTTAAGACATTTTTCCAAGATTTCTTGTGCGCTGTTTCCCAGTGTTCAGTCAATAAGATTCTCACTATAGTTGTCATATGCATCTGTAAATGCTTCATCCTAACATCCTCAGTCTCTGGCATAATATTTAACAAGAATATTTCTGTTTTAAATGAGAATACAACACAACATTTATTTATTTATTTATTTATTTATTTATTTATTTATTTATTTATT
>JAHTLZ010003307.1:5145067-5163141 GCA_023846285.1 Phrynocephalus versicolor
AATGTAAAGACTTTTTCTTTAGTTAAAGATGCCGCTTTGGATGTAGCGTGTGCCAAGGAGAATGTTTTGCTATGCTTCTTAGAGCTTCATAATTGGCAGCTGAGACTCATAATTTGCTGGAGCTATTCAAAGAATATTTGGTAATCCACCTCTATTTCAGCTGCCAAATAACCTGAAAATATAAGCATGTTTGGATTTTGTATTTAATCACTTGGCTTCTCAACAAGTTATATCTACATTTTGGTTATCCAAGGTGATAAGTATACTTGGAATTTGCTTACTGGAGTTGTACGTCCTTGTCATTCCCTTGTTTGGCAAACATTCCACCACTATGTTCTACTGATAAGAAAATACACACAGTGTTAACATTCCAACAATAATCATGCAAGCAGTGAAGCTAAAATAAAAATGAATTATTCCCGTATTTTCAGGTGCAAGAAGCAAACACTTCTTGCACTGAAATTTGGAATATACTGCATAACATCATCTACATGTTGCTTCATCCTCTGGGTGTATAATAAAGAATATCAAATATATGTATAAATATATGTTTATGATGGTAAACCAATACCTATTTATTTTTATAATAATGAGAAACCTGGAGGCAGCATCTATATGGTTGGTTCTTTGTGTAGCACATCTGGGCATCATATTATTTTTCTATATATTCAGGTAGGAATTGGCATAATTGGCAAATCTCTTTATTCAAGCTTTCATCTTTTCTCAAGTCATTACATAAGGATAAGTTTTAAGAGAAAAATGCAGATATAATATGGCATGCTTTTTCCTCAAATGGAAGCATTATGGACACATGTTCCTATTGACGAAAGCACTCCTGTGCATTTAGGAAATGTACAAAGTATGTTCTGCTATGTAATCAAATCAGAGCATGGAGGCAACAAATTTCAAGTCAGGATATATCTGTTATATTTTACTTTGGGAGTAATTAATCTGTAGAAGGCAACAATACTAGTCATGTGTTTAACGCAAATAAAAATGATGCAATAGGTGGTAAAACCATTAGAAAGCAAGAAATTTACTATATCTTCAAAGAACATTGCTTCTTCAGGATGGAGGGGTTCATATTTTTTTTTAAAAAAATATGATCCTAAAAATGTAAAAGTAACTTAAAAGTAAAGTGTCAAGATGTGATTTTTTCCCAATATATTATGTAGAATGCTGAAATAATTAAAGAGGTGGTAGAAAAAGCAGACTTGAAAATGGACACTGTTCCTTTTTGCCCTCTTTAAATGAGGTATGAACAACGGTTTATTGAAAGTTGTTGCAAAATAATCAGCTATTTCTCCAGCCAAATCTGAAAGCAGAGCCCCTCACTGTATAATAACATTGCCTGTAAAAGAATATCAACACAGAAGTAAACAAAGGAGAGAATTGAAAGTGTATTGAAATAACTCGGCAGGATGGGCAGGAAATGAAAAATGAAATGCTGTTTTGTCATTTTGTTACACAACACAACAAAACAAAACAAAGCAAACTGAGGAATCAGCATCAGACAAAACAAAATGGCTATTTTTCCATTGAAACAAACCATTTTCTTCCATCATTTTCAAGTTCCTGCTGAGCTGTCAATGGCTGGAGCCCATTAAACCAGGGCCAGTAGGTACCAGGGGGATCCTGTAGTACCAACTGTGCCAGGTTTAAAGGGCTACAGCCATTGGCAGCTCAGCAAGAGCCCTCAGAAAATGGTCAGGTAGGGAGTGCAATCCTGCGGAACTGCCTACCGACCATTTTCAGAGGGCTCCTGCCAAGCTGTCAATGGCTGGAGCCCTTTAAACCTGGCCCAGTCAGTACCAGAGGGAACCCCTAGTGCCGACTGGGCCAGGTTTTAAGGGCTCCAGCCATTGATAGAACGGCAGGAGCCCACAGAAAATGGTGGGGAGGGCAGTGAAATTCCTGCCTGGAACTGACATCCACACCATTTTCTGAGCTCTCCTGCTGCTTTGTCAATGGCTGGAGCCCTTTAAACCTGGCCCAGTCAGTTCCATGGGGACCCCCTGGTGTCAAATGGCAGGAGCTCACAGAAATTGGTGGGGAGGGCAGCGAGATTGCTGCTTGGAACTGCTCTCTGCACCATATTCTGAGGGCTCCTGCCTAGCTGTCAATGGCTGGAGCCCTTTAAACCTGCCCCAGTCAATACAAGGGGGTCCCCCTGGAACTGCCCTCCACCATTTTACTTTCTCTTATTTGTTTGCTATATAGCACCCAAAAGTTTCATGGAGTGCCCCCTAGTTCTAGTGTTGTGCGATAGGGAAGACAGTTCTTCCTTATCTACTTTGTCCACACCATGTATGATTTTATAAACTTCAATCAGGTCACCTCTAAGGCGCCATCGTTCAAGAGCGAAGAGGCCCAGCTGTTGAAGCCTCAAATGGCAAGGAAGGTGTTCCAGTCCCCGAATCATTCAGGTTGTCCTCCTATGCCTTTTTTTCCATTTCCATAATATCCTTCTTGAGGTATGGTGGCCAGAATTGTACACAATACTCCAGATGGGGCCTCACCGTAGATTAATGAGGCAAAATGACACTTGCTGACTTATTTTCTATACCCTTCCTAATGATCACTAGCATGGAGTTTGCTTTTTTCACTTCTGAGACACAATGGGTTGACACCTTAATTGAGCTCTCCACCAGGACAACAAGCTCCTTTTCCTGGTTTGTCACAGAGAGTTGAGACCCTATAAGTTTATAAACATAATTTGGGTTGTTTTTTTTTTTGCCCCAACATGCATCACTCTGCACTCGCTAATGTTGAAGCTCATTTGCCAATGGTTTGCCCCCTCCCCCAGTGTCAAGAGATCCCTCGGGAGCTCCTCACGGTCTCTCTCAGTTTTTACTACCCTGTATAATTTATTGTTTTCAGCAAATTTTGCTACCTTGCTATTTACTCCTACTTCTAGATCATTTATGAAGAAGTTGAAAAGCAGGCATCCTAGTACTGAATTTTGGCCATTATTACAATAATAATGGCAGTACTGAACCCTGCCATTATTACAATAATGCTTATTGTAATAATGGCATCTTGTCAGATTCTGATTTACAGGAACTTTTTGCAAGAGTTGTAAAAGCCACAGAAAAGTATATTATATCTATTTATATTTATATATAAATGTTTATTATATATATATATATATATGTATATTTTATTCAAGACTCTGCAATTTACAGGTCCAACAGAAAGGAAATGTTAGCATATGGGAGAAATATAAGCATAAGGAGGCAGGAGACATGTAACACAAAGCAACAACACGTAACACATTTATTTATTTATTTATTTATTTATTTATTTATTTATTTATTTATTTATTTATTTGTTTGTTTGTTTGTTTGTTTGTTTGTTTGTTTAAGAGTATTTTTACCCCACCTTTCTCCTTTGAAGAGGACCCAAGGATTTTTAGGATGTACTTAAAACAATCTCTTAGGTGTTTTTACTGTTGTAATAACAATGAAAATCTCTGAGGAGAATATGCATGGTTAGTGTTTTCTGGTCTAATTTTGAACAACACTGCTTAGGAAATCTTATTATATACTTTTTGATATATTTTCCCAAATAAATAGATAATTGTATAATAACTTATGTCCTTTGGCATCTAATATAATTTCCAGCAATTTGAAACTGAAACAGAGAATTTATATTCTGCTGATATTTGGTACACTCTCCTTTCTTCAGAGCTAGCATTGTGAAATGAAACATTAGTTCCCTAGACAAATAAATGAGAGGGAAATCAATATGTGTAAGATCAAGATGTGGAATATGACATTTAGTAGTCAGAAGCAAATTTGCTTAACCTTATGTTGAAGTTATCAAAGCTTTATAGCACTACATTTACAAAGCTGAGAATGATGGTGTTTATCTTCTTCTCCCCTTAAAGAAACAATTAAAGGTATGTGTATCTCACCAGTGTAGTTGCTGTTCTAGACTACTGTCATATAGCTGTGAGAAAACTGAATGGTGTCATGCCCTTTGGGGTTTATGGGAATGCTACAGTGACATAACAAAATGGCTTATTAAGGGTACCCCCCTGGTACGCACAGACTAAATAATGTGTTTCCAGATGAAGCCCCCACCCTCTCTTTGTTGTATTACTAAGGTTGTTTTCTGGTTCTGACTCCCATCCAGAGGACTGTGGGGTTTTTGAAGTGGAAAAGAAAAAAAAATGGAACAAACTAAAAATGCTTGTTTCATTTCTTTTTTTAAAGGAGCCATTCATTTTTGTTTTATTAGGTTAGGGAATGAAACAAAAATGAAAACGAAATAAAAAAATCATATTGTGGCCATCTCTAATAATTATTTTATTAGTTTTATTAATAATTGATAATTATTTATTTCATCTGTGTATCTGAATATATGTGAAGTATGAATGCTCCATCTTGAGCAAAACCCAATATCAACAATGCTCAGTTCTAAATTCTTGCTCAGAATTCAACAGAAATGGAACCAAAGACATGGAGCAACAGCAAAAACAGAAACGGGCAATGGAGAAAAGAAGGGTCTATGAGCATAGCTGGTCCTAAGCATCTTGGGTTTGTGTGTGTCATGTCCATTAATACGTAACATCTGCAGATGACTGGCTGGTAGCTTGGTGGTAGGACTGATGATCTGGATAAACAGAATGGAGGGCATTATCTCAGCTCTTTCCCATTCCCTTTGCACTGGCAGGAGATCAAAGGTGCTAAAAGAAGCAACAAGGAAAAGCAATAATAACACATATTTGCAGCTATAACAAATGCAGATTACGCACGCACGCACACACACACACACACACACACACACACACACACACACACACACACACACACACACACACACACACACACACACTTGCTCACACATATGATGCATCGTTTATACTTAGGAGGGCAATATTTGAATGTTTCTATTACAGGAGAATGATTTAAACTCTATAATTCTTTACAGAATGTATTCGTTCAGCAGTAACCAATGCCATTAATATTTTTAAAAGGAGGCAAAGGCAACGAAGAAGAGGAATGTGCTCTCTGCACAGACAAATTCAGGGCGGAAGGAAGAGCAACAAATGGTTTTGCAGCTAATCATTCATCCTGCTACAGAGACAGGCCTACTGTGTATGAGTTTCCATCTAGAGTGCACGGAGGGATTTTCCAAACAAAAATGAATGAATGAATGAGCTGTGTCTCCAGTTTCTCAAATCAGCTGCCAGTCTTTTGATTCTGAATGAATGCTGCTTGTGGAATTTGAGTGGGAAAGTTGATTCAATTCTTCTAGTGCCTTTAGTAGATTAATTCACCCTTTAATGTATCTACATGCCTCAAAATATTTGTAATCTTTTGTTTATTTTCCTTTACAGAGGAGGTTTTTGGGTGATCCTTGACATTTTTAAGAGATTCTTTTTATGAAGCTGACAGGCTGAGGAAAGGAATTTATTATTGCTCTTTTCTGTGGGTGGTTTTTCAATTTTTGGTTGACATGAACACAAAGGTGTTCTTTTTTAAAAGCAAAAAATCTTTCAAGCTATTTCCTTAATGAACGGAATCAAGGACCATATCTTGATTTGGAAAGATTCTTAAGATACGTTAACAAAGAAGTCAAAATGGTAGGAGGAAAAAGTCAAGCATTCCTAATGTTTACATAGATCAAAGTAACCAACTGCCAATCATCTTAATTGGCAGTATATTGGGAAAGTGTGATGGGTTGCTAAGCTTTAATGAAGCTGACTGTGATGGACAGGTATAATGGACTTAATTTACTCTGCGATGTCTAATGTCAAAAGTAAACATGTTTATTCAATGCATGTGCCATTCATAAATTGGCAAGTATGAAGCTGGCCTCTGCACAAATGCAAAGTCCTTTCTGCTCTCACCTTCACACTAAGAACATCCTGATAATATGTTTGTGCAACCTTATTAAATGGCAATTTACTGTGCATCACTTGGATGCTAAATCTTCCCTCCTCAGCTGGGGGGAAAAAAAACAAGCAAGGAGAAAAGTGGAAGGAAGATGCTTTGCTGCTGCTTACCTTTAGCATGGCTGCTCTAAAAGTGGAAGAAGCAATCAGTATTTAATTCTGCTGCTGAATATTTTACATTCCCATTCTCCAAATGAGATACTCTGGTTTCCTGGGCTTGAACTGCTGTATTTGATGTTTGATTCAAGGGTCACGCCAAAGCAGCAGCAGCACAGAGGTGTGGTTGCCAGATAATAGAAAAATTCTTTGGAGAAATATGCCAAATGTAGGCCTAAATATTAAAGAAACTAAGCAAGGTTCTTTCATGGCTTCAATTTTCTGTGAGTAAGTGTGTGGTATTTGAGATCAGGATTCATCCTAGTAAGAGTAAAATAGCAAGCCAGAGTTTGGGAGTGTCCATTTCTGTTTTGCTTTGGAGACAGAGCTCCAAAGCCAGTGGCTATGCTAGCTGAGAGATTGTGGGTACTATAACCCAATCCCCTCCACAAACTTTCCCAAGCTCTGGACTGCCTTGAGGCTGAAGATGTTGGGATGCATGGAAGAGGGACACTGTGTTAGAACATAAGAAGAGCCATGCCGGATCAGGCCAAAAGCCCATCTAGTCCAGCTTCCTGTTTCTCACAGTGGCCCCACCAGATGCGTCTGGGAGTGCACAAGACTAGATATCTGTCTCCTGATACCACTCCCCTGCATCTGGTCCTTGAAGTACTACGAAGTACCAAGTGTTCCAAGAAAGTATGCCACCCAGCCTCTGTTGCGACTGCTAAGCTAACAATCTCCTCTCCCATATGGTAAAGGTTGCTGCCTGTTATCACAGCTGAAGAATGGTGCACTTGATAACCCAGTCGGCAATAATTGCCAATCTTGCTTTTTGTCTATGGCAACAGAATATGTAAGGATGATATGGACTGTGCCAACATTTCAAATTCTTTCCTAGATCCTGTGCACTGGATTATTGTTCAAGTGAAACAATCAAACCAGCTACCTACCCAACCTGCGGAGGCATATTTGGTGGTTTAGAACTTGGGCATCAAAACCTCAATCTCCAACAGTGGCCTAATGAATTGACAAATCAAAAATTGGTAAAACTTCATCATTCGTATTCGTTGGGGGACTTTTTATAGTGAATATGAATTGTTGATTTTTGACAAATCAGCCAAATTTGTCAGAGAATGTGATTCATTTTTAAAATTTATTTATTTTATTTCTTTATTTATATAGCTTGTATGCCACCAACTACCCAAAGGTCTCTGGCCAGCTCACAATAAAAAAAACAAAAAAAAAAAACAATTGAGACAATTAAAACATCAACATTGCAATAAAATTAAGACAATAAAGCATTTAAATACAATAAATACAATATGTTAAAATACTACACTAAAATCGCCATCAGGACCCACAATAATCAGTTTAAAACTTCTGGAACAGGAATGTTTTTACCTGGCACCAGAATGTCATCAACGTTGGCACCAGACAGGTCCCCATCACTAAACAGGATTAAGTAAAGGCACCCCATAGTGCTAAAATCCAAGGAGAAATTGTAGAAAAAATGTTTTAAGCATATCTGTTAACAAGATGCACAAACATCTATAGTTTCATCATTCCTTTGTCAAAACAGATATTCATAGAACATTAATTATTTTCTCTCTGTGTACTCTTTCCCAACAGGGAAGTGGAGCTTCCCTATTGATTGCATCCTGGGCTTTACTCTCCAGCCATGCAGCTCTGGGCCTCCCAAGAGCAGCATGACAGAGGGTAAACTGGGGCTGGAGATGTACCAGGACTGCAGTATGTATGGGTGAATATTTTTTACACCCTTGCATACATCTAAAAACTAGGCACATCTTGTGGTCCGGTGCATCTTATGGAGCGAAAAATATATTATTTATTTATTTATTTATTTATTTATCTAAAACTTGTATGCCAACCTATTATGCAAATGCTCTCTGGAGGATTTTCTTACAAGGAGCGCAGCTGGCACATATGATTGGAGCTAAACAGTGAGTGAGCAAAGGGGAGCTGGCATTGCAGAAGCTGCATCCATTTGCCCTCCAACTATTTATTTGTTTTTTGCTTATTTCTACTTATATGATCTCATTTATAAGATGACTCAAGGAGGCTCATGAGGCGAAAAGAAGTAAAATGAAAATGAAATAACACATTACCGACAAACTAAATCATTATAATATTTGACTATATGATCTTTTAAAAAAAGGCTTGTGTGAGCAGTCTCCTGCTTCTGCAGCCTTTGGATCCAACCCAATAATTCTAAATTGTCACTACTGAGTGTGACACTAAATAAATAAATCCAAGGCCTGATGTGAAAAATAAATTAACCCCCACCCATCCTTACAAGAAGCAGCTCACCTGGAAATAGAACAAGAAATATACAGTGGACCCTCCTATAACAAACGGTTTGTATGACATAAAATCTGTACAACATAAAAAATTACAGAGATAGGGAAAATTTGCTTAACAGAATCACCTATGGGGCAAATCTGTACAACATAAAAATGGTTGTGATTAGGGGTTACTACATTTTCAATGCATTCCCATGGGAAATTTGTATAAATGAAAATTTACTTAACATAATTTCAATTGGAAAGACTTGATTCCTTTATACAAGGTACCACTTCAAAATACATTTCACAGCACATTTATGTGTATACACACAAAACAAACAAACAAACAAACAAACAAACAAACACAAATAGAAGTCCCATTTAAAATACATTTTGTTGAGTTGAACCCCCCCCCCTTGACCTTTCTGTAGCAACTATCACTTAATGCTAAGTATTGCCTGGCAGTAATTTATATGCGGCTCAGCATTCAGGATTTTTGAATGACAATTTTAGTTCAGTTAGCTTTTCTCCAGTGCACAGCTTACAAAGTAAGTTTTCAGGATTTCAAAAACCTGTCTATCCTTTAACAAGAAGACACATTAATGCCAGTATCACAGCAGCCATTTTCTGTTTATTAGACAGGAGGGTAAATATTCAACACAGTTCATGGGGATTTAGTTCACTGACTCCAATTAACATTAATGAGGGCTTGTGAGGTTAAATTCCTGCACATCAAACTGAGAAATTACCCTAGAGTACCAAGAGATGTGCACAGTGTCTTAAGAATCCAGAGTTCCTAGGCTTTCTGCAGAATATGCATGAAATAGTGATGTTCATGAAGGATGAAAAAAAAAATCAAAACACCAGGTGTATAGCATTGCTCCATGACGATCATCACCTCTAGTAATTGCATTTGATTTCTAATTATGCTTTCCTCTGTTTAATCCTAGTAATCAAGTAATGTCTTAAAGCCTCATGGAAATAGAATGTGAGTCTATGTGGGAAGCATAATTCATATATTTAAGGAGGAGCTGACGAGCTTTGAACGTCCAAATAGGTTTATAGTAGGAGTTATTCTAAACATGGCTGCAATGTTTGGTCCATTGATCCCTTCCACTGACAGCTTCTTAAAACAATGACTGAAAAGCATTTTAATTTTTATTGACCCTCTTCTGTCCATCTGGAAGTCAGGATACTATACTACTCCTAAGTGACCTTTTCTTGCAGTATTCATACAGAACTAGACATATACTGTAAGATATGTTGTCTATGACTAGAGATCGGCATGATCCATTGGCACTTCATGCCAGTTTATAAGTATGGCACCACAGTTGCTACATGTTCCCTTCCTCACCTTCCTGGCTGGAAGCACGGGCTTCCCTGCCCTGCCTCCTTGGTCATTCACCCACTCAGGCAGGTGAGGCAAACCTGGGCTCCTGCTGGGGACTGGTAGAACAGCCAAAGAGGAGGACAAGAGGAGCAAGCTGTGAATGGCGAATGGGTAATAGGCAAGGGAAGTAAGGGAAGGGAACACTTGCCATGGGTGGGGGAGAGGTGCAAAAACTAAACAAAAACAAAAACAAGAACAAAAACAAGGATGGGAATTCATGTCATGGAACTTGCTGTGACTTGACTTGAACTTGACTCATTTTCCCCCAATGACAGACTTGAACTTGGCTCATTTCCCCCCAATGACTCAGACTCAATTAACTACTCAGAACCCACCAAACAATCCTTTTTTTCTGGTAGAAAATGCTTGCTTTCATAGGGTGTCAAACATGGGACTTGGGACTTGCTATCAAAAACTTGGACTTGGTGCCAAAGACAAAGATTTGGGATTAAGATCCAAAGACTTGCCAACGTCCCTGTCAAAGAGACACAATATATTTTGCAACTTAGGGATGTTCTTGGCTTAATGCAAGGAAAAGACCATAGAAACATTTTGGTCAAATCTGCTTGACTTGCTTCTGGCCTATCACAGCTATTCTTTGCCATACACCAACCTTTTGATCTAGGACAGTGGTTCCCAGCCTTGGGTAATGAAAGTGTTCTTAAACTGCAGTTCCCTGAAGTCCTGGCCACCATCACTAGTGGTGAAGGCTTTGGGGGATTTCAGGCCAAGAACACATGGGATACCCAAGGTTGTGAACTACTATTCTAGGATCTGTTTTCTTCACTTTCCTTACATTTATCATATTCCTACCTGTAATGGTGATTTGAGAGTGTTCTTCATGGTAACAACATGGAGAGGAAAAGAAGGGGGCAATCCAATGGTATAGAAAGGTATGAAAAACCAATAACAGCAAGAGAGTAGAGAGGGGAAAGAAAGAAAGATAGAGAAAGGGTTGATTAAAGGTAAGATTTTAAAAGAAGAGCCCATAGTATTTAAAACCAGATTACTAAAATCTAATGCTCAGTAACCTTAAAGCAAAATGTTTAAGATTTCTTGCTTTTTTTCTAAATAAAACACTTGTTAAATTTCATTACCTGTTGAAATTACTAGGATTAGTTTATTTTTAATACTTAGAAACTCTCTGGGTAGGAGCAATGCTAGATTAAATGTTGGAAGTGGAATTTTATTTTTAAAACCCTATCTGTTGAAGACGCTGTGATGCTCATCCCACCCAATACCTAATTAGTGAAATAAATGGAGGCATATGGTTGAGCTCTAGAGGTGGGCACGAAACAGAAAACTGATGGTTCGTTTCATTCTGTTTCGGGCCTACCCTTGGTTCGGTTCGGTTCAGGTTCGTACAATTTTTTTTTAAAAAAATTGTACAAACCTGAACCTGCCGAATTGGTTTGCGTCCTTACCGCTGGTAGTGGCGGTGGCGGCAGGGGTTTTTGAGGTGCTGGCTTGGAGCTAGCACATTGTTGTTTTTGTTTTTTTGGGTTTTTTGAGTGCTGACCATGCGGCTCCTGGGGTCGGGTCGGTGCTCATTTTAATTTTTTAATTTGTAATTTTTTTTGGATTTTAGGGCACAGAACAAGCAGTCCCTGGAGCTGGGTCGGCACTTCCTTTTTATTGTTTTTTATTTTAAAAACATTTTTTAACAGTCCCCAGGCGGGGGGCTTTTTGAGGCGCTGGCTTGGGGCTAGTGCCTCTACAGGCAACAGCTTCCGGAGTTCAAGGACCAGGAAGGCGGCAACAAGGTAGTGTGTGTGTGTGGGGGGGGGACAAAAATGAAGTGAACAAAACAGAAATTTCCATTTTGTTTCACTTCATTTTTCATTCATGGGTTGGTTTGTTATCATTTTGTTAGCTAACAAAATGAATAACAAATAATGAATTAAAAGTTCATTTCGTGCCCATCTCTATTGAGCTCCACACCACCATCTCCTTTTTTTCTGGGTTTACTGCTTCTGCATTTCTTCTGCCTTCACTAGAGTCATCCTTACGTGAGAAGGAACCACAGCCTCTAGATTAATACCCTCTGAGGAGGATTAGCCAGTGTTTACAAGAGATTTGACATGAGACACAAGGCCCTTAAATTGATGGCTGGGCACCAAGGCAGGTCTTTGGAATATGGGCTTCCTCAGGAGCAGTCCTGGGCATAAAAGAAGTCCAAAGACTAAACACTGAACACTTGAGAGCTTTGGCTACAGTCCCTGGGAGTAAGCATAAGATGATCTTCTGCTTCACCAAAGTCCACTGCTGGGAACAAACCATTCACTTTAGACTGCTAGCTAGATTCTTGTTACTGTGTTGGCATGAAAGATTGCCTCCTCTCATGCATTCCACTCTTCCACTTGGTTATTGCTGCCCATGGCTGATTGTGGTTTACCAGCCTTAGCTTTGGAAACTTTTTCATTTAACACTGATGTGGCCTGGTGGGATTTGATCTCATTAGAAAACTAGACCTCCACAGCCCAGATCACTCCATGAAGATCTTCAAGATCCATTTTCTCCTCTCATCCTCAATGTCCACGCCCTCTTCCCCCATGGCTTTGTTCCCTAACCCTCTTCCTAACTTTCATGTCTCCTTTACTGTGTCACCCAAGTTGCACCAGACTCAGATTAATCTGTCCTGAGCTGGCAGTTGTACATGCCAGCTTCTATAAACTCAGCCCTTATGTGGAAACAGCCTGCCAAATAAACATAAAATAATCAGTTGCTAAGTTTTGGGAAGCATTTTTACCCCCTGATGGAGGTCTTTTTATTGCCACTATCCATTTATTTCTGCTAATACAACAGAATTAAACCATCTGATACTCATAAATGAAAAGTGTTTAGAGATGCAAAATATGTCACATTTTTTCTATGTTATTCTGCAGGATTGTTGGAACAGAAGGGTAGGATTTAACTTACTGTGTCTACTATAGTTTGTCAGTGAAATGGGAAGAGAAGTGTATATATAGGCTGTTTCCAAAGTGGATAGCAAAATGTAAACCAGGCAGCTAATCAAACATCTTTAAAGCCTGCATTTTATCTGATTGAGTCAACGTTCATACCAGTGAGTCTGGCAGGTGAAAATTAGGGAGAATAGCTAGCTATCCCAAGAAAATTGCTTTTTCAATTCCCCATAAATTGTTGTGATCGAGAACAGCATTTGCAGCTAAACACCAAGCTGAATGTGAAAGAGGCTTTCTGATTTCAAAATAGAGGGAGGGATGGAGGCTCAAAAGAGAGCAGAAGAACAAAGAACAAAGGGGCAAGTGGGAGAAGGACCTCCTGGAATCGTTATGAATAAGAAAAATCTGAAATAATTAACTTTAATGAAATCAACTTTACAATAACAATTGCACCCTGCTTTTAACAATATTGTTCTGCACTGCACGTCAGTAGGTTTTCTTATACAGCTCTGCTCATAATTAGTTTTAGCAGTCGTGCTTTTAGTTAGGGATTTAACCTGACTTCCTTCCTAATACGTTTTGAAGTTACTGTTACATATATGTTTGTAATCAGATATTGGGGTTGCACTGTCAGTGTCAAAACCTCATGTTGTCAGTTCTATTGAGATAATAAGAATATCGCATGCTTTTTAACACTGGGTATCACCAGGAAAGGGCTTTTTAGGACGTAAATGAGGACTTACTCTTACCTGGGGCCCCCACGATGCTGGTGAGGGTAGCTGAAGGTTGCTGGTGGGACGTAGCAGGCATGATGGTGGAGCATACTGGAGCCTGGAACATTAGGAACATTAATTATTTCCCTCTCTCATTGTCAAGCAAGGAACACAACTTCCTGCTGGCTTCAGATTAGCTGGAGGAGAATTAAAAATTGAGACCATGATGCAACAGATCAAGCCCACCATAAAAATGGAGGGTTAGACTTCCTTTTGAGAGTTTACGGAGAATTCAGCATTTATGGTGGTGGGGTGATATATCATTCATGTTGTTTCAACGATCTTTGGGGTTATTGATTAGGTGCTCCAGTTGTTAGGGGTTTAATGTTTTAACACTTTGACAAGACCTTGTTGGTTTGGTGCATTGGCTTTGGATCTAGATGTAATGAGAGTGCTTATCAGGAGCCTTGGTCACCCAGCTGGGTAATGGAATCTCGCTGTATGCAGTGCCAAAGGTTAGGGACATGGTCTGGCGCAGCTGGGGTGTGGCTCACGGGCCCAGCCCTGTTCTCTGATTCCTGAGAGTCACTGAGTGGAATTCACTCACGTGGTTGCTGGAGAATTGCTGATCTTAGAAAACTATTCAGCAGCTGCGAAATTATATAGTGGTGGGCACTGAGGGGGAACATTGGGCTCTTGAGGCATTGGATCCCCTCCCTCAATACTTATCCAAGGGCTGCTGCTGTGATCAAGTTGTGGCCTTTTCCCTCCAATGAATTAAGTGTGGCATTCTTTTAATGTAAGATAGATAGCCAGAGAACCTGCTCAGCATGGCTAGCAAAGGGGTACTCCTTTCCCACTAACATATTGTGAGTTTTCTTTTCCCGTCTCTGGCTTTCCACTCCTTTTTTTCCTGTTTGTTTGCTTTACTTCCTTTGTCTGTTAGTCTCTCCTTCTGCTTTCTTGACCTCCAAACATGCGGGAAACATGGAGTGACCTCTCCCATGTGTGGTGACTCCGTATTTCCTATTTTTCTACTAACTGGAATTGTAGATGTCAACTGTAAGTGAAGATACCACTTTTTCTACTTGAAATGCTTCTAAAGTGATTGTTAACATATAAAGTGCTAGTGGCTGTGAAAAGGCGTGAGTTACTGAGATGTACGCTATTCTTTCCTGCCCTTTTTTCTAGTTGTTTATTTGTATCTGATATTTGCCTCAGTATAAAAGGAATTACCTAAATGCTCCCAATAAGTTCCCCACATACCAAGCCGGATGAGAACATCCTATTGCAGTTACAGTTTTCTTTTTCAGAGACAGTAAATGCATGATTGATGCATGAGGCACCTCATTCACTGTGAGCTCTCCCATCCCCTCCTTGGATGACCATCTATCGGCGCTTATGTTGCCATTTCTCGTATCCGTGTTTCCACAGATTATGTATGTACAGTTTAAGCAAAAGGAAGCATGATGTGACAGATGTGTTGAGACCTGAATTAATGCATTAATTATGTGCCGTCAAGTTGATTCTGCCTTCTAGTGAATCTCCCCAGAATTTTTTTATAAATATACAAAGCATTCAGAAATAGCTTACCATTGCCCTCCCAGGTTGAAATCAAGAGGTGAGACACAGGTAATTAGCTTAAACACAGGCCACACTTGATTTAATCATTTCACGCTTTGCCACTTAATTCCCAGAGGGGGCTGCTGTAGTGCAGAAAGCAAGTTGGGACCTAGAAGCCTTCATAGGCCTCATCCCACTGGATTGCATAGGCAGGCGAGTCTCCAACCCCGCAGTGGCACAGTCCACCAGACAGTGTCCCCACAGCTGTTAAATTTATGTCCCACCTTACAGGCAAGAAAGCACCTCAAATTGGCTCCCCCCCCAGTCCAGCGGGGATTTGCAGTGCACCCCCCCCCCAACTCTGTAATCTCCTTGTCCATGGGGATGGATGGGCTAGAACTTGTTATCAAACTGGGAGTCACCAAAAGCTTATGCTCTTCCACTCTGCATGCCAGTGTGACAGTGTAATTAGACCTAACCAATGCACCACATGTACCAGGGTGGGATAGTCGGAAAACTCCTGCCTCTACTCGGCCAATCTGGAATGTAGGGCAAAAAATATATATTTGGCTTCCAAAGGCGAGCAGTTAGACTCACACTAGTATTTAAAAAGAGGATGGGCAGGTGGGATGATTGAAGCAGCAAGAGGCCGTGCACCGGGCTCTCCTCCTCCCTTCTCGGGTCTCACGGGGAGTGCAAAATCGCATCTTGCAGTATTTTGCCTGAGGAAGGCAAAGGAGTCCCGCCTCTGCCGAGGCTCAGTGGCAGAACAAGACATTATTTTCTTCTGAGGGCATTTTGGGGCTAGGTTGCCCTAGGCAACACAGACTTGCTTTTCTCCTACAAGGCGCACAGTGGGGAATCAAAGTCCTTACCCCTGGCTCTGCAGCAAGGTCCTCCAGCTCAACATGTATTTAGCTTGTCAGGGTTCTTCAGACAGGGAATATTCACAAATGGTTTTCCATTCCCTTTTATGGGGGCATCTTGGAACTGTGCAGCTTGACCAACACATCACAGGCTGATACTTGCAAGAGCCACAGTGGGGAATTGAACTTTCAGTCTCTGGATCCACAGCCAGATACCTAAACCACTGAGCCATAGGGCTGGGTGAAACAGGATAGGGAGGATGACAATTGTACCATTAACAGTGGCCACATACTTTCAAAGGGTTGGCTTTCATAAATGGTTTTATAGCACTCTGAGGCTTGGGGGCAAGATATTTGTTCTTTAAATAAGGACAAGTACGGTACGTGCATACAGTCAATGCTATGTGCTCCTATATTAAAGTTGTGTCTTAATTTGGATATAAACTTTGCTGAGGCAAGCCTACATAGTATTATGCAAATACAATCATTATCTTATACTCTAGGGCACTAACGCATGCCCTTGGAACATCCAGAGGTGCATCCCTAGCTTTCTGCAGACTGGTGAAGTCTGTTTTCATAGTTTCATATTCAATCAGGAACATTGGATCTATGCCACAGGGCACCTCATTTACTGCCCCTGGGGAGCATTGATCCGACACAGAGCTTTAAAAAGTTATGTTTTTGTGCCACAGCTCTCAGAATACCACAGCTAGCATGGCCACTGTTCATGCATTGCAGAAGCTGGCGTCCCACCCCCCTCCCCACTCATTTTTCCTTAGTCCCAATCCAGTGCTTGCACTTGTAGCATCAAATTTACTTGACTTAACTTTATTTATATCAAAGCAGCATACAGCAGATAACAATGTGTGCATATTTAAAATCACCAGAAAATGAATAATATTCAATAACATTTTAAACGTAAACAATATTTAAGTAAACCAAAGTGTGCTCCTTACATACCGCTCCAATGGGTGGTATATAAGCACTCTCTGAGCAGTTTATAATTTTATTATGGAGACTACACATTGTGTGCCCCTCTCCTGAGCTGGACACTCAATATACAGTTCTTAGAGCAGTGTTAGTGAACCTATGGCATGGATGCCAAAAGTGGCTCTCAGAGCCCTTTCTGTGGGGACCCGACATTGCCCCATTCACAGCCACATGTATTCAGGTTAAATTGCTGTATCTGCATTTTGGGAATAATTAGTGGGGTTTGAATCACAGTTTGGCCACTTGGTCTCTAAAAGTTTTGACATCACTGTCCTAGAGGGATGGAAGGCTGTCTACCTGAGCCTGTTGGGATCAAAATAGTGAAGAAAGTTTTCACTGCAGTACCGCAGTTTAACCACTGCACTGCAATTTATAGCAAATTTAAGAGATAATAAAAACAATATGCTCAACCACTACCCTACTAAAAACTCCTGTTCTGTCGTGATATTTCTTAATCAAAAGCCAGTGTAAACAGGAAAAGTTCTCACCTGCCAGTGGACGGAAAATAAAGACAGAGCCAATCTAGCCTCATGTGGCTTCCCAGTACTAGTGGTACCCTGTACTAGTGGTACTCTAGTACAGTGCTTTCTAACTTTGGGTCCCTAGATGTTCGTGGACTCCAAAAAACTGTGATCAGCACATCTAGTGAATAAAGTCTTCTGGGAGATTTAATCCAAGAAAATCTGGAGCTCAAGTTTGGGAGCCATTGCTATAGCAGCATAGCTCCAATAAAGCTTAATACATTTTCTCACAGTGATAAAATGGTTGTGAAAGAAGCAGCTTGTTGGCTTTTCTCTTTTCTTTGAATGATGCCTTCTTTGGATTTTTGACCCACCTTTCTTCTGTTGTCTAGTGTTCTGGGGAAAAACCACTAAGCAAACAACCGTAGTTACCCAGAATTTTTGTATAGCGCTATGTGAGCCACTTAGATTAGAAAGGGGCTGTGCTTGTCAAGTTCAGGTTTAAATTCCAAGTGAGCAAGGTTTTCATTAGCACATGAATTCTCTCTATAGTTTTCATGGTAACCAGGTAGGCATTCTAGATATTTTTTGGCCTACAACTTCTATCTGCACTTTGTAGGATAGCTTGTGGTGGAGAGTGCAGTTAACTACATCTGAATGCGTGCATTTTGCCTCCACTTAATCTGCTCTCTCACCTGGGGGAAGATCCAGATATAGTGAAAGTCTGGCTTTTCTTCTTTCTTGGTCACATGACTGCAGATGTGGAATCTCACATACAAAGATGTTGTTTTAAAAAAGCGCTGTTCTGCCCCACAGCCAGCAGGTGGTGCTAGGGAAAATAATAATAATAATAATAATAATAATAATAATAATAATAATAATAA
>JAHTLZ010003307.1:5170450-5194775 GCA_023846285.1 Phrynocephalus versicolor
ATAATAATAATAATAATAATAATAATAATAATAATAATAATAATAATCAGCAGCAGCATCCAGTGTCTATGTCATGGAAGTGACCTAGTAAAAGTATAAATAAATAAATCTTATAAGGGGGCTAAGTTTACAAAACAGGAAAAAATTGTCATGGAGATGCTGCTGATTTATCTGTGAATCTTCTGGGTTAACCCATCTGTGGCGGCTCCCATTTCTTCCAAGTAATCTTTGTCCCAGAATTAGGCTTGGGAAAGCCTCCTTCTGGCTTCAAGAGAAAGCTTTTTCTAAGCGTATTTGCAGGCTCTCCAACTTGCACTGCTTTTCCCTTCCCATAAACTGCTAGAAGCTCAGTAGTTTAGCTGTCTAGCTGCAGAGCCAGAGGGTGGGAGCTAGATTCCCCAGTGTGCCTCCCCAAAAGGGGTTGCACTTGATGATCTATAGATCGAAGTCTGCAGTTCTAATTATCACAATGAGTATTAAAGATAGTGGGGGCAGGGAATCATGGCAAATTATAGGGCACTACAGTCCAAGGGAGGTGTCACCAGCTACTTCCAGCCACCCACCACTGGCCACCCACAGACCTCCAAACCAATCAGAAACCACATCATCAATATGCCACTGTCACGGTGCTGTAACCAGTTATGATTCACTATGCGGGCCATTTGTTTGCCCAAATGAAGTGCCAGTGTTCTCAACTGACATCTCAACCAATTTCATTCCTTTCTGATTATAACACAGACTCATCATGGCATCATATAGAGAATTCATGCTGCACAACACTTTGGGGTGTACAATGGAATCTCCATCCAGAGCTGTACCTGGCTGTACATTCCTTTCTCCAGATGGGTGCTGCTGCTCCCAGTGTTGTTTCACTAGTAGTTTCAGCAATACCATACAGCAAAATGTCATGGGGAACACCTTCTCTCCCTTCCTATCCTCATCTGTTTTAACTTCTGTTTTGAAAGTTTTGAAGCATGGACATGTAGGTGAGTTGATTTCTGTGATGCTGAGTTCTGCATTTCAGCTCAAAGCTAACCTAAATGAAAAGTCAAAAATCTAATCTACAAAACATAATGATAATTAGAGATGGGCACGACTCAAAAAAATAATTTTTCATTTTTCGTTTTTCATTAAGGGGTCCGTTTCGGTTCGTTTTCGTTTTTCGGGGGTTTTTTGCACATTTTTCATTTTTGTTTTCATTATGAAACGAAACGAAAAAACAAAACGAAAACGAAAAATTTTCGTTTTCGTTAGCGTTCTTTTCATTGTGATGTGTCTGTCATAACGAAAACGAAAAACATGGCAAAATTTTTCGTTTCATTTTCGTTTTCGTTTTGTTTTCTGGAAAATTTTCATTTTCGTTTTCGTTGCATAATGAAAACGAAAAACAAAAACGAAAATGAAAATTTCGCTGAGTCGTGCCCATCTCTAATGATAATAGTGTATCATCAGGTTGATTCCAATGTAGGTTGGTTGAATCGTCACATTTTTTTTTCCTTTTAAAGTCCACTAGTCATGGGGGGGCACAATTTTATTAACCACACGTTCAAGCAGTTTGAAGTGTCTTTAGTGGTTGTGGGATAGCAGCCATATGTCCCACAAGAACGCTGAGAGAGGGAAGATGCAGTACAGCAAACAATGTCAGGGACAAACTAGATTATCCAGTTAGTGGTTGTGGGATAGCAGCCATATGTCCCACAAGAACGCTGAGAGAGGGAAGATGCAGTACAGCAAACAATGTCAGGGACAAACTAGATTATCCAGTTAACAGAGGATTTGAAGCACAATGTAGCTTAGAGTTCAGAAAACAACACTCTGTTTACTTTGAGAAGAACTTGCCTCAATCTGCAGTGTAACTGTTTAAATCAACACAGATCCATCTGTTCCTTACTGTCATATACATTTTAAAGTCTCTCTAGTGTCAAACTCAGAAATAGATTACAATTATAATATGACGGTGTGTGGCAGATTTCTGCACTTAAGTAACACAAGTTCATTCCTTCTTGCCACCCCAATAATCTCTATTTACATTGTTTTCTTCTAAAGGACATCTGTCATCCAGTAGTTAACTCCATTTAGAGTCTTCCTTGCCTTTTCAAGTATATCCACCAAAAATGTATTACAGTGGCACAGGATAATAGTACAGGACCAGAGCAGAGACATTTTGCTTTTGGAATTATAATTCTCAGAATCTCAATGTAATTCAGTACTGTAGCTCAGAAAGCAAGCAAGCAAGCAAACAAAACTTTTTCCAAACTTTTTTAGAAGACAACGTTCTTCTAAACTTTACCGTTATTTGTCTGCTTTTACAAATCCCCACATAATGGGGATAATTTCCACTTCCCAAAACCAAGAAAGCATTGCAGGAGGAAATATTGCACTGAGAGATAGTGAGTTTGGAACTCACTCAAATTTCCACAAGAAATATTGATTTATTTTCACCTATTCTCACACTTCAGTGCCCATAGCACACACATTGTGTGTCACATGCTGTCAGTTCGGTTCTAACTTATGGTGAAACTAATAGGGTTTGCAAAGTATGTGAAATATTTAAGGAGTCATCTTACCATAGCCAACACAAACCCCAATAAATTTCCATGCCAAGTGGGGATTCGAACTCAGCTCTACTGATGCCTACTTCGACACCCTTTCCACTACAGTACATAATATTGTCTTGAAATGAATTGCTCTTATGCTATTATTGCAAAATGCAAGTCACAATTCTTTTGGGCATATTAGGCAATGAAAGAATGTACCTTCCTCTTAATGAGCTTTATTCCTTCCTAGCTATTAGTCAAAGCGAGAGCTACTTAGAAGAGAAGCAATATTTGATGGAGCATCTGAAAATGGGTTGCTTGACCCTCATGAATGCTTAATAATATTCAACAGGAAAAAAAATCAGTGGATCAGGCAATGCACATTTTTAGGTCCCCCTGTCCCTATCAAACGTACACAAATTTAGGCTCACCTACAGCTGAATAAGTTTTGATATGTGCAGTTTTAGTAGGTAAGAACCTTCACCATTTAGTGCATTAATTTGCAATAAATATATGAGTCTTTAAAATGCTAGAGACCTTTACTGTCGTTATTGGAGCAGATGAGCATAAGAGCTACCTTTGTGAGTGGAGGAAACCTCTCTTTTTGACAAAGAGAGATGGAGAAATTACAGCAGGGAATTAAGATGATACTTGTGCTGTTATTTCTAATAAAATAGTTCTTAACAGTTCAATAAATTGATTGGGTTTTGGTCACAAACTGGTTCTAAGTGTCAACAAATCAAAGAGGGTTTGATTTTGTCTCAAAATTGCACCAGCCACTGAATATAGATCCTATAAATCTCAAGAATCTCTTAACAAAGTGAAAGCCCTATTCAAGTGTTTCCTTTCCACTCAGAAAATGCCAGCCAGCTAACAGTAATTTCTCCCTCTTTCTTTCTCTCTGCACTCCAGGATCATAACCAATATGAGGAACAGTATTGGTAAAATAATACATTGTTTTAAGACTAATGTGGTTTAAGAGCATTTTGCAAGACGAGCAAACATTTCTTCTAAATTTTGCCTTGATCAACAAGCAATGTCTTGTTATACAAGCTCTGGAGCACGTCATATGATTACAAGTGAGCCAAAGGTGGACCTCCCTCCCTCCCTCCCCCTGCTGGATTGTGGGTGACTGTCTGGAAAGTTCCATTTTAGGCAACTTCTAAAGCAGAGGAAGCAGAGATGAATGTCTCCCTTGCACCAGCCAGAAATGTGCAAAATTTCCCTTGCAAAATGTCTCCCTTGCACCAGCCAGAAATGTGCAGGTTAGGGTTTTATTTGTCTTTGTATTATATTATTATTTAATTTGTTTTCAACATTCTTTCTTATTTTTTCAAACCATTTCTAGTCATGGGGAAGCTAGTCATGTGTGTATAGAGCTACACTTTGCACTTTATTATTGTCTGATTAAAAACCTGGAGTAAAATCCACTTGTTAGTCCCAAGCAGTGCAGATTCTACAGCCAGTTACCTAAACCATGGTGTGAATGTGGACTTCTAGCCAACTTCTTTGTGAGTTTTGGCATATTGTGTGTACAGTATGGGGTCTAAGGGAGCTCAGAACGGATGGGTTTCCATTAATTCATATGGGGAAATTTGCTTTGATATATGAATGTTTTGGTTTACAAGCATGTTTCCTGAATGGATTATGTTTGTAAACCAAAGTATTACTGTATAAAGCCAAAAGGAGGAATAAAAAGTGTAGTTCTGTTTGAAATCCCTGTGCTATATTTGCACATAACTCAAATATCCTTTCTAATTTATCAGAAGGAGCAAAGAGAATCACACGGCTAAAGTTTACATGGAGTAACTGCATGGTACTTAGCCACTTTTATGTCAGATAAATTGGGGGTAAAATAGATACAGGAAGTGATATATTGGACCGGGGGGGGGGAACTCAAGTCTAAACTCCCCACATTTCCTTAGGGATAACCTCTCTGTGTCTATAATGTTCAATAGTGATGGGCATGAAATGAAATTTTAATTCATGTCATTATCGTTATTTGTTTCATTAGCTAACAAAATGAATAATGAACCAACCCATCAAAGCTGCATATATTTTACATTAAAGTATTTCTTATCAAATTTCATCAAACATATACTTTTTTTAAACCTGAAAATCAGAATAGTATTCCAGTTGCATAATTAATATATAGGTTCACCAGAACAGATGGAGACAAAGTATGATGAAGCATCTATATTTAAAAAAATAAAAAAATAAAAATTGTATAGCTTGAACATGATTGACTAGTCAGCATTGCCGGTCATTACAGATTTTGCAATGTAAAGGATTCTGCACAGCCTGTAAGCCGTGGTTTGGAAAGATTTTTTTGAGGTGATTTAAAAATAAACCCCAGTTTATAGCCCTCGGTTTATCTTTTGCCGAATTACAATTGCATTGCACAGGTTTCATCCCTGACCAAATCCTGCAGTGTCACATGAGCGCCTTGCAAACACCCTAATGATTTAGTTGAAAAGCTCCCGGCTTCACAAGCTCAGCCACATCCAATCACCATCTCTGATCAAACATCCAAGTTTCAATACACCTGACATGGCTCTTGATTTCCCAGGTGACAATAGAGACACCACCAGATTCGAAATAAAGGAGCCGTTAACATTCTAGAACTGCATGAGAATGAGCAGCCCAAAGACTTTGGAATACTTGAGAGACAAAAGTATGCGCAGTTCCGCTTTTTCATCCCCTGCCCTTTGAGAACATTGGAAGCAAGAAAGGGAATAGCAACACCCAAATGGCTTGAATAAATAATAATAATAATTTATTGTCATTGTGTGTATATACACAGTATACACATACAACGAAATTAAGACACCCAGAGACCAGATTCAACACACACACACACAATGTGAAGGGAGAATATTTCATTACATCTCTCGACTGTGAGACAGAAAAATAAATAGATAAATATAACATCCTGTGTTTTCCACTGGGTGTTTAAACTAATCACACAAATGTGATCTTGAAGTGGAGCCTTCATTTTATAGTCATCAGATACCTTTATCCCAGTAAATTTCCTTTTAGCAAGATCAAGATATATACAGATTCCTATAAAGTGCAGCAGTAATTCATGTTTAAATAGCCATTCATACTATTCTTAGACATCAACAATTTGCCAAAGTTGCTCTAAAAACACAGAAAGAAACAGGATCAGTGTGGATTATCTTTCTAGAGACACTACATATTTTAATATTTAAACCAATGTTTTCTGGGCATGTACTGTCTCAGGTTACTTGCAGTTGGTTTGCGGGTTTGTTTGTTTATTTGTTTGTTGCTTCCATTTACACAATAGAAACACAATGTTGTGCCTAATTTCCATCTCTGCTTTCTTGCACTCAATATAGCACTGATTTGTTTAAATTGTTCATGATTACATTTATTTCTGCAGACTTTGTTCCCTCTTTTGCCCACTTGTATTGTTAGATAGGCTCTGGAAATAATGTAAGGCAGGAACCCACAACTCCCTGAACTAAGGTATGCAGCCAAGCTCCACCCCACACCTGTGCATATATTATGACAATTTTTGTTTTGGCCATAATGAAACCTCTCTCTCTCTCTCTCTCTCTCTCTCCCTCTCTCTCTCTCTCTCTCTCTCTCTCTCTCTCTGTGTGTGTGTGTGTGTGTGTGTGTGTGTCTGGAATTGTGTGAAAAAGCCTCATGAAGCAAGAAAACTTCTCCCTGGCTCCGAAAAGGTTGAGGATCACTGGTGTGAGGTGTTTCAAGCATAATGTGTGTATGTGTGTTTTGTAGCTTCAAGTCAGAACCAACTTCCAGAAACCCTAAAAGGACTTTCAATATTTTGGAATTATTTTCTTTTTCTCACTGTTAAAAAAACAACAACCCTATATCCTTTCTTAGCTACCTTCTGCTTTAATTACTATGCAGTGCCTTTGGGATTTAAACACTTTGCTCCCATTAAGCACTTGGCTCTGCTTATACTACTGGGAGACAATCATAATGTTTTCAAGTTCAGCGGAAGGGTGGTCTTGCCCTACAAGGACAAATTAAGTGTTGCCAAGCGATAAAATACCAAAATGCTGTATGTTTGCTTATATTTAAGTGAAGCTCACACATATTCCGATACTCAGTCAAGTCAGATGTGTAAAAAAAGGGCATTTCCTTATTTGTACCACTTACCTTCCCAGAAGGATGAACCCTATCAGGAATGTATGGCCAGGAAAGAGTTAAAGCTAGTAATGTCCTGATTGGACACAAATCAGGAGACAAATATTAGATTGCTTCAAAAATGGAACTAGTCCTGCTTCCTAATGTGTTGAGATGGTTTGCTCTCAGAAATCCTGAGAATGTTTACAGAATATACATGGCAAAATATTATCATTCCATTACTTTCTTTGAAACAAACCTGTGTTTTTTTATTTAAAAAAAATCACTATAGAAAACCTGTCCTTTCAAACTGTTTCTATGACCTTTCTCTCTTTAAAATTTCTACACTGCATATAAATTTATATAATGTTTCATTTGTGAAGCTCCTTCAAAATAAGCCATGTTCCATGCTATATCTTATAACAAAGTAACTGCTTGTTTTGTTTTGTTTTGTTTTGTTCTGTTTTGTTTGAGAATCAATATTTCAGCCATGGCAGCCTGGATTGTTTCTGAATTAAAACCATTCTATGGCTAAATAAGGAAGGGTTGTATTTTCAATATTTTTGACATTTACTTCTGCACTGGGTAAACAGTTATACTTTTAAAAAGCAGCACTTGAAATTCGTTTGCCCAGACAGCCTCAAATCTGAGACAGAAGCAGAGCCAAATTTGGTGCTGATGAGAATTCTGTCAGAATATGAGCTATTTTGTCAGCCAGCAGAAGCAATACTTGACGAATAAATTGTTAGAGACAGAGACAGATTTTTTTCTTAAAACCAAACAGCTAGATTACAAATCTACAAAGTATAACACAGCATCACAGAACTTCAATAAACTTCAACAAACATGGGGGGGGGGTCACATTAGTTCATGGATACAAAATTCAACAGCATAACAGCATAATAGTACATGGGCAAAATATATAAAAGAGAAACAAAGTGGGTGCCTTTACTCATGGAAGGCCCAATGAACAGTGATTTACAGAGCATCTATATACACATATATGCATAATCACAAATTGCATTACATCATAGCTATTGCAACCTCCTGCATCAGTCAAAACTCATTATGTCCATTTTTTAACACCTGGACTCCATTAGAAAAAAAATATACACTGAGTCACTGTGACTTTGCACATCTTACAGACTCCATTTTAAATCAATCAAATACATATCAGATACACATAAAACACCCTGTCTAATACATATATTTCACTAACGTATACCTGACAAATTCCTGTTTAAAAGATATGTTTTTCTCCTTGGGCTTCTCCCATTGGTAGAAATGCCTTCTAGAACAGTGATGGTGAACCTTTAATAGACTTGAGTGCCCAAAGTGCCAATACAGCAATTAACCTGAATACAGGTGGCTGTCAAGGGGCGATGTCGGGTGACCACAAAAGGGGCTCTGAGCACTACCTTTGGTGTGCCATAGGTTTGCCAACACTGTTCTAGAAGGGTTGTAGAACAGTGTTCTCCCAGTACAATATTACTTGTGCATTTTCATAAAGGAATAATATCCCTTCTCTCTACCATCTGTAAAACAGACCATCCAGTAGAGAGGCTCCATGCAGGAGCCCATTTGCACAATATAGTAGTAAACCATTTTGCAGAACACAAAATAAGCATAAAATACAGTTTAGCATTTAAAAAGAGGAAGGGAGGGAAAGACTCTCCCCGCATGTTGATTGCATGCCACATGGACAAGACTTCATGTCATGTTCATATCCACATCTGTTTTCTTCATGTCCTGTCTGATTATACAACAGAGAAGGAGAAAGTGATAATTTGATTGTCAACATATGTTTTCAGTGCCATTGTTTTTAATATTACAAAACAGCAGGACAAAAGGATCTGACAAAGACTTTCCCCCTCAATGTGACAATAAAACAGTTGCCTGCCAGGGAGCAGCCATGAAAAATCAACAAGAAGTACAGTCTTTAAAGCACAAATATCTTATTTTCATATATGGGTATATCTGTATATACTATAAAATGGTGCCTGTTATATGGGGATAGTATTTTCTTCCTAATTACCACTAGAAACAAGAATTCTGTTAAATTCTTTGGAACTGTTAAGTAGCAAGAGGAACAGGAGGAAAAACCACCCTTGATTCAAAAGGAAAAACTGGAGTCTCAGGATGTATGAAAATAGGTCATTTGTTTCAGTTTAACATACCTAATACAGTGGTGGCAAACCTTTGACACTCCAGATGTTTTGGACACAACTCCCACAGTCCTTTTTCATTGGCAATCCAAGCTTGGACTCCTGGGGGTTGTGGTCCAAAATATCTGGAATGCCAAAGGTTCACCACCACTGGAATCCATTTGACCTGAATGTATGGCCTTCTTCAGGGGCTGTATAAAATAAAATAAAAAGTGGGGTGGGGTGGAAGAGACAACCTATTTTCATCTTTATATTTTTACATTGTAGCAAATACAACCAACTAATATTTTAATATTTTTACAATGAGATTATTATTCCAGCGTATTATTACATTTAGTTGAGATGTAGCCATTAAACTTATATACATAGAATTCATTTTTATCTACATTAGATCTTTTCCATTTATTTCCCCTTACCCCATAGGTGAACTCACTGTAGCCATCCTGAGGACAAAAGTACATTGTGTTTCAGGAATCATCAGGGACAGAGGCACATAAAGCTGTAAAATATGTAGAAAGCGGAAAGAAGGCCTTGCCACAAAGGAGAAGTGCAGAGAAGTAGCAAGGAATTGCAAGGGTGGCATTAAGAAGGCAGAAGCTGAGAATGAGCTGAGGTTAACTAGAGATAGTAAAAGCAACAAAAAGCATTCTTCAGGTGCATGTGTAGCAGGAGACAAAGAAAAGGAACAGTGGTTTAGCTACTCAATGAAGATGGTAAAATGGTAAGGAAAAAAAGAAATTATAAAGAAAAGGCAGAAGTGCTCAACATTTGCTTTAGCACAGTTTTTTCCTAAAAGAGACTATGACCTTCCAGACAAATGTGAAGTGCAAATGGAGGGAATAAGATTGAAACTGGAGAGAGCTAACACATAATAAAGGAATATCTTATTATCGTTAACAAGTTCAAAGTTCCAGAGCTGTGAACTCCATCAAGAGTACTGGAGGAACTGGCTGCAGATATCTCAGAACTAGAGATGGGACTGCAACAGGAAAATTGTGATTCATTGTGATTCATGTTTCATCAAGGTGAATGAGTCACAAAAAATGAATGTCTGATTTCCCCCCTGTTGGATTGATTTGTAAATTCATTTAAAAAACCCTATAAAATCAATTTGTATTCATTGGGGGCATTGATTCATACAAATAAAAACTGACAATTTTTTTTCATTCACTGCAGCACTTTTATTTTCCTTTCACAATAAAATGTTGGGCATTACAACTCTCAACTTCAGGATGACTTACAAATTTTGGTTTTCTACTGTCATAATTTAGACATTAAGCAGTATCTCCTAAGCAAACTTGACAATTTTTGAACAAATTTTGCAATTCATTTTTTTTAAATTGATACCCATCTGTACTAACAATCACTGTCCATTATTTTCTTGAGATTGTGGGGAGCAGGTGAAGTATCAGATGACTGGAGGAGGGCTAATGTTGTCCCTATCTTTAAAAAGGGCCAAAAGGAGGAATTGAGAACTAAAGACCAGTCAGCCTGACATAAATGCCAGAGAAAATACTGGAACAGATTTTAAAGTGGTCAGTGTGCAGATGTAAAGCCCTAGGTCTGTAGTGGTGAACCTTTGGCACTCCAGATGTTTTGGACCACAACTCCCACAGTCCTTTGTCATTGGCAATACAGGCTTAGAATTCTGGGAGTTGTGGTCCAAAACATCTGGAGTGCCAAAGATTCACCACCACTGCCCTAGGGTGAAAGAACTGGACAGTTTTAGCCTTGATAAAAGAAGACTTGGGGAAAAATAT
This sequence comes from Phrynocephalus versicolor, assembly GCA_023846285.1. Lineage (NCBI taxonomy): Eukaryota > Metazoa > Chordata > Lepidosauria > Squamata > Agamidae > Phrynocephalus > Phrynocephalus versicolor. Next base: position 5,181,032 of record JAHTLZ010003307.1, read on the forward strand.
CATACCTTTTTTCAAATACTTGGAAGGCTATCATACAAAATAGGGACAGGGCTCAGGACATGCAATAATGGGCTCAAGTTAAGAGAACCCAGCTTTCAGCTGAATATTGGGAGGGGGATACTTCCTAACTGTTGGAGCAGTACTGTAATGGAACTACACTAATTATCTCTAGAGGTGACAAGTACTCCAGCTCTGGAGGCACTCAAGAGACATTTAGTCAACCTACCTGAAAGAAATCCTTTGATTTGTATTGAGCAGGGAGTTGGACTTGATGGCCTTATAGGCCAGTGATGGCGAACCTTTTAGAGACTGAGTGCCCAAACTGCAATTCAAAACCCACTAATTTTTGTTGCAAAGTGCCAATACAGTAATTTAACCTGTATACAGGTGGCTATGAAGGGGTGATGTCGGGTGCCCACAGAAATGGCTCCGAGTGCCACTTTTGGCACCCATGCCATAGGTTCGCCATCACTGTTATAGGCCCTTTCCAACTTCATTATTCTATGATTCTACGTGTTTGTATGAAAGTCCAACAGCAGATACTGCCTTTGATCTGAGGTGTGATAGGCAGTTCTCACTAGGACTATCTTTCCTTTTTTCTCACCCCCCCCCCCGATATGACATACCACTTATGTTAATCTGTGCTCACATGCAAACTTTTTTTTAAAAGGAAACTGTTTGAAGACAAGTCTTTGGCTGAAGGGAACTGACACCCCTGTGGGTGCCTCTTTGCATTCTATCAAACAAACATACAGGGCAGAAAACAGAGAAAAGTGATGCCAGCCCAATTGAAATAAAGGAAAACCACTGCTTCCACCTGAATAAAAAAAAGAGATGATTCCCCACTGGGCTCCCAGCACTGAGCTTTTTTACATCATGTAGTCATCAATTTTTAATTTGATTTCCTCTGTGCCTAATCCAATGCAAACTGGGGGGGGGGGGTAAAAGGCCAGTGTCATCACCCTCTTACACTAGGCATCATAACGTATGCAGATCTGGATGGACATATCATTTAAAGTGAAGGGTGTTACAAAATCTGGAGCCACCTCTACACCATGTAACTCTACAATGAGCCAAATTGGAGCAGAGCTAAACCTGAAACAGGAGCAGCTGCACACCCTGCAATTAACAAAGAGGAATTCTGTCATTACCCGTGAACTTATGCCAGTCTCCTCAATGACACTTACATGTAACAGGGGTGAACCCTCAGTATGTAATTGAGTTGACTGTAGTTGATCAGCAGCTATGATTATATGCATGTGTGATAATTCCTGTTTAAAGGTCTTGACAGGACATTATTGGAAATTGTCATTTAAATTAAAATGCTATTAAGGAGCCGAACAGGTTTCTAAAATTGCCACTTAGCATTTTTTTAATATTATTATTATTAGGATGAGATTAACAATGGTCACACTTCAGTTACCCTAAACTTGTTAGCATGCTCATTAAGTAATTCTATCATGCATATTCAACAAAGTTTAGCTCAATGAGATTCTGCATCACATTGGAGAGTGCTGAATTGCCAGCTGCCTGGTTCCTAGTAGCACAAGCCTATCTTCTGTTAGGCAAGATATATGCAAGAGAGAATTCACATTCATGACCCTGTGAGTGATATCGATAATACATCTGGAAGAAAACTCAGCATCCTCACTGAGGTGAGCAAGGGAGTGCCTGATACTGTAAGAGCACAGGCGCATATTTCAAATCTGGGGTACAAACCAGAGGGCTAGGCCTAACACAAGGCAGAGTGAGGCCGCTGCCTGGCCTGTGAGTTATTCTGTGTTCCCGTGCGTGCCTCACTTCATCTGGCAGATGATCTCATCTGGTTGTGTTCTTCCAGTACATTGATTCTAAGGCAAATTATCTCTAATGCCTTTTTTCTTTTTTGAGAAGGAAAACCCAATATAAACCTAGCACAGAGATACAGGCAGCGTCATGAAGGATACAAAAACCCACCTCAATCTAATGCACCACATTCTTAAAATCAAATAGTGGATATCCTATTTTTGGGGTGACTCAATAGTAGAGATGGGCACAAAACAAGTAATTTTTCGTTTTTGTTTTTGTTTTCTCGTTTTGTTACGTAACGAAACAAAAAATGAATTTTGTCTCCAAAATGAAACGAAATGGAATGAAACACCAGAAATTTTGTCGTGCGTTTCGTTTTCGTTGCGGCAAATACATTGAACTGTAATGAATGCTAATGAAACAAGCAATTTTTCATTTTCGTATTCATTTTTTTGTTTCATTACGTAACAAAATGAAAATGAATTTTTGGCAAAAATTCACGAAAAACAAAAACGAACCGAAACGGACCCCCTGAATGACAAACGACAAACAAAACACCATTTTTGAGTCATGCCCATCTCTACTCAATAGTCCAGAAAAAGTTGAACAGCTCTTCTGCCCCAAACCTAGCAGATTGTGTGCAGTTCTCTCACCCGTATGAGCAATCTCACAAGAGTACCAGGAAATTCCTCACCGTTCTTACTAGCAAATAAGGAAACAGGTTGATGTTTATCATCACTGCATGCAAGGATAAGGCTTGCGTCTCTGTGACTGACAGTCTTGCCCCAGCTGGGGAAGAAATCAAACAGAAAACAAACCTAGGCCATATAAACTATGCAGGCCACTTCTGCTCTGTTACAGCAGCAGCATTTGAATTTGTGTAGGAGCCAGACAAAGGATGGTGATGTGTAAAAAATCAAGTGTACGGGTCTGTTCACCTTTGAGCTTCCTTGCTGCGTACACATGTCACATTGAAACTGCACAAAAACATTCAGTGCCAGCAAAGGTAGCAAAATTTGGTGCTCTGCTCAAGATTTGGAGAAATCCCAAATTCTAAATCACACTGGCCTGATTCAAACCGATTTGTCTGAGGTCTTGATCAAAGCAAAATGCTTCATTCCCAAGGCAAAGTGAAGAAAAATTACAGAAATAATAGAGGGATGAAGAAAATCTGTGGATGTCAATGGATTTTTTGTTAGAATATTTAAATGTTATTCAACCCAGACTGAAGGTGTGTGTGTGTGTGTGTGTGTGTGTGTGTGTGTGTGTGTGTGTGAGAGAGAGAGAGAGAGAGAGAGAGAGAGAGAGAATGAATGAATGAATGAATGTATGAGCTGCATTATTTGCATGAGAATATATGCAACTAATAAGATTTGGTCTTCCAAACTGTGAGAGATAAGAAAAAGTGCATGTTAATATGCTCTGTTAATCCTTCTACAGTTAGAACTTTCTGGTAAGTATCTGTGCAAATGTTATACAGTATTTCAAGCAAAAAGCAAAATCTGTACCAAGTCAAATCTTCAATTATTAGTAGCATTTTTAAGCAAACATTTTTAAAGTTTATGATGACTGAATCATTATTCTTTTATCTGCCAGCATATGTTACAAGGGAGAATATTATCCATGATCTATTTGGGTTTGCTTTTTTTTTTAACACTCACACTTGATCTACTATGTGCAAACTGCTAGATAGCTCAGTTTCTCCTTGACAGGGACTCTGTGGACTCAGTGATCCACAGGGCCCCTTCCATCTCTGCAATTCTACATTATAAACTCACATTTTTTTTAAACATTTTGAGCTCCGTTCGGGAAGAACGGGGACAATGCCAGCCACTAGAGATGGGCACGACTCAGAAAAAATTTTCGTTTTCATTTTCATTTTCGTCTAGGGGTCCGTTTCGTTTTGTTTCGTTTCCGTTTTCGTGAGCTAAATTTTCAAAAATTTTTGTTTTCGTTTCGTTACGTAACAAAAACGAAAAATGAAAACGAAAATGAAAATTTTTTCGTTTCTTCCCATTTAGCTCCATTAAGTGCTTTTCCAGTAACGAAAAATGAAAACCGGCTCAAAATTAGTCGTTTCGTTTCCTTTTTTGTTCCATTTTTGAACCGTTTTTCATTTTTCATTTCGTTACGTAACGAAAATGAAAAAAGAAAATGGAAACGAAAATTTCGCTAAGTCGTGCCCATCTCTACCAGCTACCCAGCCTAGATGGCATTGTCTTGTCACTGTCTGTAGGTAGAACTCCTTCCCTGTGAGTGGCTGGTGGACAAAGAGGATGTTTGCCTCATGGCCAGTCCCTTAATGACCTCTGGCCACTGGGTCACATGGCCCAGTTGTCAGCCACTGGCCACAGTCAGTCCTGGTAGTGGCAGGTTCCTATTGGCCTACATGACTACTGGTCAAACTGCCCCATCCTGACCAGGGGGACAAAGAAGTTCCTCCTGGGCCAGTCAGAGCAACTGATGGACTCAATGATCCACGGGGTCCCTTCCATCTCTGCAATTCTAAGTTCTAAACTCACAAAAAAATTAACATTTTGCATATACAAAAAAAAAAAGGCAATTATTCCAATCAAGATTGGGATTGTGCACAAGTCATTGCAAACAAAAGATTTTACACTGCACGCTAAGGATGCAATTGAAAGCATTGCTCAGCCTCCACACACCCTGCTGGAAATTTTGGGAATCTCCCTTCCAGACAAGGATCTCCTGTGCAAACTGCAGAGCACGCAGGTAGCGCCAAGCAAGTGGCACCTCCTTGGCACACTGGAAGCAGAAGCTATGCGGCAGCCCCAGGACCCACTCACTATCCCTGGTGGAGAGAAGAGGGAGAGGAAGTGTGAGGGGTGTTTACGGGGGGGCATGATCCTTTATTCAGAAAAAGAGGGAGAGCAAAGGCAGGTGGATTCTTCTTCTCTACCTTTCAGATGGGGAACAGTTTAAAAACACACACAGAGCACAGCTAGGCATAAATTCCTTACAAAGTAATTTAACCATCAAAGTTTTTACTTACTGGTTGAAGTTACTCTTTATGGATACCTATATATTGCCTTTAAAAGTGTTTAATGGAACAAACAAACATGGTACAAACAAATTTTTGGATTAGCCACCTCTATGCAGTTATTTTACATCATGAGTTCTCTATTCAGTACTTGCTGTTGATAACTCCCCCGCCCCCAGGCAAGAGAGATCTTCAAACACTGAGTCTTAGTTATTAGTGCACAAAGAGACCTGGAATTATTATCCAAAAATATAGATCTATAGCTGGTTGGCTAAGAATAAAATCACTTTTCAACCTGAAAAATATACTTCACAGATTTTACCTCAGTCTTTAAGAAGGGCTTTTACTAGAGCCAGATATGAATTGTTGGATTCCTTGGTCAAATATGTCAAGTTTTTATCTTTAAGTAAGGTTATAAAAACATAAATAAAATATTGAATATACCTTACACAGAAGAGTATAGTACATAGTAACTCAGTGTTTGTGTGTGAGTTAAACACTTAGAAGGTTCTAGAGAAGATTCTTAGGTTACAGCAGCCACAGGCAGGTCCAGGTGATTGTGGCTAGAGCTTATATAAATGTAGGACAGAGAATTCACTAGTAGTTGCTGATCCTTGGTAAAGGTCAGTTACTCCAGTTACTCTTTTTTTAAAAAAGGAGAAGTCTTGTTGGTCAAGGTATTGTATGTAACCAGGCATGTATTTGCTGAAGTTAAGCTCTCTAAGTTAAATGTTTAAATAAAAATTATATTTTTCTGTGACAAGTTGTCTGTCACAAGTTTTTGTATCCTGAAAGGCACTGGGATCTGCTGGGTCTCAGACTCTTTCCAGTACACAATGTTTTCTTGTTTTGTCAAGACTCGGTGATAAAGGCTACCAGGGCTTTTGGGGTGGGTCACATACACACATTATTTTCTACTTTTTCTCTGACAGCTTTCACTGCCTGCCATACTACAAGAGAACCTGCGTATGTGGATCACCAGCGGTCAAAATATTTCCCATATTTTCTTTGATTGTCAATTATATGTATCCATAAGGCTTGGATATCTCTTTTTGCTTTTTAAAAAGAACAGCTCATAGGGAACCAATTACAGATTGCCCTATCTTCCTTTATTCTCTAATGTGTACTCTGTTTGCAGAGTTGCAAAGTTTATAATTAAGGCAGCAGTTATAAGAACTCAATATGTCAAACAAATTGGAGTATCCTGTAAAAGAGATTTACATATATTACTTCTGTATATTCTGTATTTTTATTGTAACATACCTTATTAGATTATATTGTATGTTATTTAATGTATTTTACAATATTATTGTTTTATTGGTTGATATGGTCATAGGACTAATCAATAAAAGGATTACTTACTGACTTATTCTTACTTGGTACTGCGATTGTTATTTGTCTAGATTTTCATCTGTTATACATTTTTTCTGTGTTATGGAATTAACTAACCATTTAAGAGTAATACTAGAGTGTTTCCTTTCTAAATGTGCTGTTAAAAGCTGCAATTGTTTTGGGTACAATATTGGACTGGGTAGATCACATTTTAAAAGATACATGTACTCATAAAAGTGGGGAGGGGGAATATGTGAAAGATATTAATTAATTGAAAAAGCAATTTTAGATCATTTAAGGTTCCCATAATGAATGTTAGCATTAATGCTACTGAAAATAGATTTAAAAATTAAACAGCTAAAATGTGATGAGAGGATTGAAAGTGGTTAGCTGAATCTAGGCAATACTAAAAAGATAATAGCCCTAATAAAGAATTATAAAGAATTAGTTACAAAAATACATAAGGCAGATCAGTGTGAATAATCACACTCACTCCCCCCCCCACACCCCAAATGCCAGCTCTTCATGCATTCAGACGAATATTTGAAGCAGGAGTTTCTTCTATTCGGAAGACAATAGAGAGATAGAGCTGTTTCATGATAAATGTGGGGTAGTTTCCAAAATTCATGATTTTCTCTTACAAAAAGTTGAAGACAAAATCAGAGTTGTAGCTATCCTAGACTTGATCCTAACTAACAAAGATGACTTGGTGGAAAAAAGTAATAGCAAGAGGAACTGTGGGGTGAAGTGATGATATTCTACTTGAGTTCTTGAATTCAGAAGATGCAAAAGGAGAATGTAGCTGTACGTATATGCTGGACTTCAGGAAAGGCAATTTTAATGAACTCAGAACAAAGATAGTTAAGGTCCCATAGCAGGATATCCTAACAAGAAAAGGAGTCCAAGAAAAAGCAAGTAAAAAAGCATTATTCACATACGTGTATTGCAAAGGCTAGAGAAAAGGAAACAGTATTTCAGCTTCTCAACAGGGATGGGAAAATGAAAATATAAGACAAATGGAAAGCAAAGCTGCTCAATTCCTACTTCACTCAGTTTATTCCCATAAGAAAAATTATGTACGTCTTGGAAAAAGTGAAGTACAAAAGGAGGAGATAGGATCGCTACCCCCCCTTTACTGATAGCAGGCACTGCTTAAGAACCAAAGCACCTGGCTCAGAATTAGATGGAAAGGAGAGAGAGAGGTGAGTGTCATCCACATTCTGGTGACACTGAATCCCCAGGTTCTGGACAACCATTCCCAGCCGTTTCATGTAGATGTTCAAAAGCATGGGGGACAAACCACAGCCAATGACCAACAGCACCACCTTCCAAGTTCTCTCTTCCTGAAAGGAACAGCCAAGAAGGATACCATGGTTAATGGTATCCAAAACCACTCAGAGGTGCAGCAGAATCCACAGGGACAACCTCCCCATGTCCAGTTCCTAGGTCATCTCTTATGGTAGTCGAAGCTGTCTCTATATCATAGCCAGACCTGAAACCAGATAGAAATGGGTCTAGACAATCTGCTTCCTTCAAGAATTGTTAGAACTGCACATTCCACATTGCACATTCCAGTACCTTGCCCAGAAATGGGCCAGTAATTATCCAATACCATGGGGTCTGTAAAGGAACTGTCTGAATGAATTGTGTAGTACTATTACAGACCTTGTTCATACGGGTGCTTTTACAGGTGTTATCACAAGCAGCCTACAGCAGAAGAACCAGGTCTAGCTATCTGAAGGAAGACCAAACTCACATTCCAGTGAAGTTGACTCTGGACAATGATTCTCGTGAGAACGGTTTGGAGGGGTGAGGGAAAGGTAGTGGGAAATGGAAATGTACTCAGTGATGATTGTCATTAAAGAGGATGGGTGGTGACAGAGGAGCTCATTAGCAATAATTTAACATATCTTTGAAAGTGAAAGTAGAATGTTTTTGCTTTTCTGTAGAGATTGAGCATTTACTTTAGAATGTAGTTATGATAGATTTTGTAATCCTTAGAGAGCGGATCACTTACTTAGATTTTGTTATGTTCTAGGATTGCTTTCCTGAAGCTGAGCTAACATTAAGTTGAACTGATTTGCCTTTTTCCTTGTATTGTTTGCAACTATTTTACTTTTTTTTAACCTTTTACTATTTTCACATAAATGCTTTAATCATTTACTGAGGTGTGGTCCTTGAGAAAGAAGAGAGTGAGTGTATCTATTTAAACAAGACAAAGAGGGACCAGAGTTGCATCCACAATTATGGCATCCAAGTCAGGAGTGGATCTGAGTGACTTGACCTACAAAGTGTCAGGCAAATTCCTCACTGCTCTTTGCCTTGCAGTCAAAATGTTGTTCTTTTGGTGGGGCATGTACAAGAACTGTATGCATTGCACACAAATGACAGGCAAATAAAACTCTGAATCCCTATCTGTAAAGAGTCTGATCGTCACCCTTGTGTCTCCCCTGAAGCAAACCCACCCCCTTTGTGTTGCCCCTTCAGTCCAGAAACTTGGTTTGTGAAGGCTTCTTCTCCCCCCTGAGCAAGGAGGCAAAGGGGAAGATGAAGGCAGCCAGGTATAGGAAGAACCTATTCTGATGAAAGGTAGGAGTCCATGGCCAAAGCCCCACAGGGGTGGCAGCAAACAGACAGCAGCAAACATTGTCTTTCTCACCCAGTGCTCCTGCGGGTCATCAGATTTTCCTCTGAAAGGCCAGAATTGTTTGGCCACTACAGAAGCTCTGCTTATATAGGCTCCCCCCACTGAGCCAGGTGGGCTCATAAAAGGAGAGAAGGAGGCAGCCAGTTGCAGGAAACTCCAGTCCATACAAACCCAAAGTCCCTCCTGTCCTAACCTCTTAAACTCTGGATATTCAGGTTGCTGGATTGCAATAGTTTCTGCCCAAACTTCTTTAGGGCAGATAACAAGAAGTAGCATGGTAGCATAAGTGTCCTGGCCAAAGCACCAGGTACAGGCTTTCCACCTGATTCTCAGCTAGAAACCAAGTGTTGTCTAGGAGTGGAAAATGGGACGTATACTATCTCTAAACACTCATCAGTTAGAGATCCAAAGCATGTGTAGGTGGAATACCCACCATTGTCATTGACATGTGCTGATTAAAGAAGGGAAGAGCAAGGGCTTCAGACCTGTTGTTCTCTATCTCAGAAACAGATCTCATGTGTTCATTGTGGACACTAGAGATGGGCACGACTAGGGAAAATGACGTTTTCGAGTTGTCGTGTGTCGGAGGTAGCCCGTGTCGGCTCGTTTCCGTTTTTCGCGAAAAACCGCAAAAATTAGTCGGTTCATTTTTTCGTTTTTTTGTTGTCGTTATACTGGTTTTGGGGGGGTAGCGGGCTCCTGGAGGCACCTCTGTGGGGTGGGTGCCTCCTCTGGCCCGCTATAAAGGGAAAGTGGGCTCCTGGAGGCACCCGTGGGTGCCTCCTATCCTCACCCACTAGGAAGGGGCAGCAGCAGGCTCCAAGAGACCACTCAACATGGGGGTCTCCCCTCCTCACCTGCTGCTGCAAAATGGCATGCATAACCATATATGGATATGCATACCATTTGCAGACAGTGAGACCACCTGGTCCACTGGTACGACCCTCCAAGGAGTGGGTCGCACCTGCCATGTCCCACAAAGAAGGGAATCGTACTTGCGTGTAGTGCAATGCAAGTAGATCTGGCTATGGGCTAAGGTGGGTTAGTGCAAGGGCTAGGGTTAGGCTAATGATGGGTAAGGTTACGGTGGGCTATTGGGTTGCACCTCTGGGTGCCTCTCTGACCCACTAAGAAGACAGTCTGTGACGTATGGGTAGGAGTCAAGGATTAGGGTTAGGGGGTTAGGGGGCTAGGGCAGGTTTTAGGGGGCTTTTTGGCACATCCCAGAAGTCTCTGTGGCCAAGTGGCCATGCGATTGGTGGGATGGCTCCAAAAATTTGCATGGTCGTCCCCTCCCACATGGCTGGCCAGGCCACTGGGCCAGCCCATCATTGCGCACTGTGCAGGTGTAAATAAAATAAAATAAAATAAAATCAATGGAGGACAGAGGAGGAAAGGAGAGACATTTTGTTGCAAGAAAAAACCCACTGCTACTGTGAAAAATCTGGCAGTTTATAAATTTCCGCGTGTTTCTGTTGTGCTTGTGTGTTTTTGGACCATGATTTCAAAAACAATATTGCGTTCGCCGCCCCATTTTGGATCCCCCGCCCACACCGCATGGCATGGCAACTCGAGTCCGGCTGCCCAGGACGGGGGGGAGGCGGGACCCCCCCTCCAGAAACAATCCCTCCGGTAGGTGCCCTGCGCCCTTAGTCAAGCAGGCATTTTTCTGCCTGCTTTTTGGCCCGGGAATGGGTGGGGAGGAGACCCGGGAGAGTTTAAAAGTTTTTTTCCTGTGCCGCCCGTGCCGCTTGCTTGCGCTTTGGCGGCCGGCGGCGAGACTGGGCTTTTTGCTGGCTGCGAGCCTGCGGCGAGTCCCACCAGACCAGAGCATCCCAGGACGGAGGGGGGGAGGCCGGGACCCCCCCTCCAGACCAGAACCCCCCCCCCTCCGGTACGTGCCCTGCGCCCTTAGTCAAGCAGGCATTTTTCCGCCTGCTTTTTGGCCCGGGAATGGGTGGGGGGAGAGTTTAAAAGTTTTTTCCTGTGCCGTCCGTGCTGCTTGCTTGTGCTTTAATTGCGGCGGCCGGCGGCGAGACTGGGCTTTTTGCGGCCAGTCCCACCAGAGCATCCCAGGACGGAGGGGGGGAGGCCGGGACCCCCCCTCCAGACCAGAAACCCCCCCTCCAGTACGTGTCCTGCGCCCTTAGTCAAGCAGGCATTTTTCTGCCTGCTTTTTGGCCCGGGAATGGGTGGGGGGGAGAGTTTAAAAGTTTTTTCCTGTGCCGTCCGTGCCGCTTGCTTGCGCTTTAATTGCGGCGGCCGGCGGCGAGACTGGGCTTTTTGCTGGCTGCGAGCCTGCAGCGAGTCCCACCAGAGCAGCCCAGGAGGGAGGAGGGGGGAGGCCGGGGACCTCCAGAAACCACCCCTCTGGTAGGTGCCCTGAGGCACCAGGAGGGAGGAGGGGGGAAGGCCGGGGACCTCCAGAAACCACCCCTCTGGTAGGTGCCCTGAGGCACGGCAGGCATATTTCCGCCTGCTTTTTGGCCGGGAACCGGGTTTTTTAACTTTTAAAAACTTTTTTTCTGTGCCGCGTGGCATCGCACGATCGCGCGATGCAAGTAACGAGCACGACAAATCAGACCAAAATTGTTCGTTCGTCGGTTCGAGCTCGAAGTCTGGCGGAGTAATTCCTGTTACCGTTTCCGTAGAGTAACGGAACCGAATAATGGAAACGGAAACGGGAATACCGCTAAGTCGTGCCCATCTCTAGTGGACACTATAAATTGGACTTGAAGTTTATGCTCATTGTTATTTGACCCCCAAAACAGAGGCTCCTCTTCCTGATATTAGAGACTTTGCACATGTTGTGGACTCCCAGGAAGATATGGTCATCTTGCAAAGTAGAGAAGTGAAAAAATATGCTTCAGGTTCTGACACAATACAATTACTGTCACCCTCCACAATTCAGAGACAATGGAGGAGAAAACAATCCACACAAATGAGAGCTGGAATTCTAAGCTTTGATTTGCCAGTATCTTGCACATATTTTCCCCATGTTCTTTGTGTTTGCATTTCTCACTGATAAAATGAGAATAAGTGCCACTTTGGTCTCCCACAGGACTTTTCTGAGGACAGATATGAATTTTATCTTCAGCCTTGGAAATGAGGGGGACTAAAATGAATACAATGTTGGCATCCACCTTCAGAATGTTAAGTGACTCAATATAAAAATGTTTGTCATCTTCAAATATGTTAGAGGCAGCATTGTGTGATACCTAGCAGAGAAGGAGGAGTAAAAAAAAGTGAAGCCAGAACACAGGTGTTCTAGGGCATCTTTGTGTGTATTATTATTTTTTGAATGATTCTTATAATGAAATGTGAAATTATTGAATGTATATGGGTTTTGATTATAGTCAAAGTATTTGAATCAGGATGATAATAGTCAAGGTCAAGAGCCTTTTTCTAATCTTCAAGAGAAACATATAAGATGAGTCACAATTAGCTGCTGGATTGTTCAGTGTCTTTGCATCTGGAGCCAGAGGCTGAGAGTTCTTTACCACTGTGCCTCCTTGACAGCGGTTGGCCATGGTGTTCCATAGCCTGCCTTCCAGCCCTGCAGTTCCAGGATTAATATTATAATTTAAGATCCCAAGTAGATCACTTAAGATCTATCATTTCAATTCTATTGATACAGTGGGTAGATGTGTTTGTATATAGACATAAATGAACAGGAAGGATAAAGGGCTGGTAGGAAGGAATGTGCCACATCAAAATGCAGGTGGAGAAATCACATGTTGGGAACTTCCAGGCAGAACACAGTCTTACTGACTCAGGGACCGACAGTGTGATCCAGGTATGCAGATATGCGCAGTGCACTGCCATTTGCACACAAATAAATTTGAAGGTCCATCAACGCCATGTTCCTGTCTTATTAGTTAGTGAAACCAGGTATTAGACAGGTGTAGTATAAATAAATGGTCTGTATTTATTAAGTTGATTTCTAAGATGGAATCAGCAAATGTGCAAAGTCACAGTGATTCAGTCTAAAGTTTTTTTTTTCTATTAGACTGCAAGTGAAAAGAATGGGTTTAGATGAGTTTGGCCGATGCAAGGTGCTGCAGTAGCCATGATGCAATGTGTCACCAGATCGGACAGACAAATGTATATAAAGCAAAGTGTTGTGCTTATAAACCGCCCCATACCACTTCAAGTAGTCTCTGGGCTGTTTAGAATTCTAATTAGTGTGTGCAGGCTACACATTGCCCACCTCCAGCAAGCTGGGTACTCATTTTACCGACCTTGGAAGGATAGAAATGGACCTTTCGAGTAAGGCACCGACAATTTTTGTTCCTCTATGCTATGTACTGATTATGTATGCCATGTATGAAGAAATGATGTTAATCTGTTGATTTGTCTCCATCTAACTTATCTGTATATAAATGTAATATAGCTGTTTTGTTTTAAGTAAGCTCTGACTTGGTCTGCTTCTACTTCTGTCTATGTAATTGTTCAACAAGTGCTTGCTTCCACTGGCAGCACAAATTGCAAAATACTTGAGAGTTCCTAATGCACTTTGCTAAATGTACACTCCACACCTTAGTGCCTTGGAGATGACACTGTGCAATGGACCTGTGTCTGAGAAAACACGAAGGACCCATCTGTGATGGTTGTTTCACTCATCATTTAATATCACTGGAATTATAGGTGGATCCTGTGGTTTATCTTGAGTGACACAATTAGTCCATCTAGTCCAGTATTGTCTATAGTGCCTGTTTGTAAAATATTTTGAATTTATGCTGGTACAATCCATCCATAAGAAAATGTTTATTGGTTTACAATTTTGAAAGCTGAATGCAAAACCTTTTTCATTTACTTCTACATAATTTTAGTTAGGGCATAGTTCCAGTTATCCAAATGCAGCATTATCTTTTGGATTACAGAGGCTTTCAGACCACTGGTTTCTCACCATTTGATAGTGGGCTGATCCTATCTATCTATCTATCTATCTATCTATCTATCTATCTATCTATCTA
>JAHTLZ010003307.1:5198497-5210049 GCA_023846285.1 Phrynocephalus versicolor
CATCATCATCATCATCATCATCATCATCATCATCATCATCATCATCAGCAGCAGCAGCAGCAGCAGCAGCAGCAGCAGCAAGCAGCAGCAGCAGCAGCAGCAGCAAGCAGCAGCAGCAGCAGCAAAAACTATTACATTGTGGATTTACATGACAGCAATGCAATATCAAGAATTATAATCAGAAAGAGTGAAAGGGGTGCCAAATGCCAAAATGATTAAAATGCAATAACTCAGTGGTTCTAAACCTTCCTAATGCTGCAACCCTTTAATACATTTCCTCATGTTGTGGTGACCCCCAACCATAAAATTACAATAGGACCCCTGTATCAGCTGATTCACCATCTGCAGATTCAGTTATACATGGATGGCGATCAGCGGTACAAGGGCCCAACGTAGTGGTGGACCCGCAAAATCAGGGACAGAGGAGGAGGAGGTTGCTTGGCTCTGGAGCTCCCACTCACCCTTCTGTAAGATCAGCTGCAGCAGCAGGGAGGCCGCGTGGCTCTGGAGTTCCCTTCTACTGGCCTGCTCACCCACCCGCCTGCTCACCCACTTTTTACTTTAAGGTATTACAAGGCTCCTTGATATGTACCTGGTGGGATATACTGGAATGTGGAAGGTGCTTCACAAGGGGTAGAACAAGTAGAACAAAGATAGGCTATTGAACTTCCCTTTTTATTGAAACAATCTGGGCAGGAGTACAAGATTTCTTTACTTCTTCCTGATTGGAGACTTGAAAAACAGACATATGTAACGTCCAGTGAATTGGCAGATACCAGAACCATTACAGGACTGAATATTTGTTCTGCTAGCTATAGCAGCCTCGTTGTGACTTCCAAATGGAAAATAAGAGATTTCTTATTATTTATCACCCCTACTCAAAATTTGAAACTGTAATAATAATACTGCTTATTATTACAGTATTATTATTATTTCCCTATATGGATGATAAAAGCAGTGTTAGCCTTTTGGGTTTCACATTTTTGTTTCTCAAACGGAATTCTCCAGCATTATTCATTACTCTGCCAAAGATATACAGAGGGCAATGAAAGAGAATCGCAGCAATACATTCTGACTGATGAACTAGCAGGAATAATCAAAAGGTGGGGAATCCAGTCTACTTCAAAATAAAATAGTGTTCCTTCCCTTATGCTACATTTATTGGAGGACATATTAAGCTATATCAATTGCAACTCATAGAAGCTCAGCTGGCATGCTTAACTGTGTTTATTAATACACTGTTATGTTATTGATACTTCAATAAAAGATGTAATAAGATTCCACAGGATTCATTTTAATTCATTTTATTCATTTGCAACACTGCCATATTGCTATCTATCTATCTATCTATCTATCTATCTATCTATCTATCTATCTATCATCTATCTATCTATCATCTATCTATCTATCTATATGCAATGCATCTATCGCAGTGCATCAAAATGGACAGTGCACTTGCTTTGTGTTTTAGAATGCAGAGCACATCGTTGGAAAGTATTGTGCAAAGGCCGTAATAGGATAAGAAACTCATTATTCTCCCACACACCACAGCCCCAGCCACCTTCAGCATACATTTCAGACCACAGTTCAAACAAAAATGTTTGCCAAATGCTACCTTGGATTAAGAACTGATGACCTTGTCAGTTTATTAATTGATTGTTAACATTAGTAACTTATGACAAGGTGTATGGGTATGTGACCTGGATGAGAAATTCCCTATTGTGAGTATAGAAGCCACTATAGGAAAGATATCTGACCTTTTCTTTCCAAGTAGAGAGCTGTGCTCATCCATCTTTCAGAGTGTACAACAAAAGGAAAACAAAGCCAAGAGAAAAACAAACAAAAACACAAAGTCCCTACAACCATGTATGTATTTTCTTATGAAAAGAAGTCATTTCCCATGACTCAACTTCCAGATGAACTCACCTGGATGACTGAGAATCTGCACACATGTATACTATGTGCATGTATTATATGTAGTTTAGGCCTGAACACTACATTTCACAATCCCAGTCTCACACAAAAGTCTTAAAATCATCCCAAGTCTTTATTTTGGTTTTATTACATGTATTTTGGCTTGATAGAGAATAAGGACCGGTCCAGTTATTGCAGTGGTTCTCAACCTGGGGGTCGTGACCCGGGGGGGGGTGTCGAACAACCTTTTCCCAATGGTAGCTGCGAGCTGGAGAAGAAAAAGGCTAGGCACCCCTCTTGTGTCCCACCCAGCCTCCAATGCACTTGCATGCCTTCCATAGCAGAGACCATCCCCCGGCCCTGCTCAGGAAGGAGGGAAGCCCCAGTTGCATGCTGAAGCCCCCCACACAGGATTTCGGGACCTTTGGCTTTCTGTGCCCTGGTGAGTGAAGCCTGGAGCAAGGGAAGAGGTGGTGGCAGCAGCGGCAAGGGGTGCCCCCCTGAGATGCATGGCCTGGGGTGGGAATTAAGAAGGCCTGGGAGCAAACACCCACAGCACGGAGACTTGGCTTGTTCCCTGTGGCCATGCTCTAGTCTCAGAAGGGGCAAGGACGTGACTGCCTTCCCTGGTGCCAGCCTTCACAGCTTCCTCATGCTGGGGAGGCATTTCATTTCAGAGCAGATACGGGAGGCCCCAAGCTGGGCCAAGGAGGCAGGAAAGAAGGGAACCCTCCCATTTCTCAGAACCACAGCTATGGCAGGGGCCACCTGGCTGACTTGAGTGGTTGCCTGCCTGGCTGACTGGCGCAGCCCCTTCAGCCACCAGCCTCACTTTCTCTTCCCCCTTTGGGCTGTGTGTAGAGGATAGACTTGCTTCAGTGGCAGCTCCCATCTGTCCTCCACCAGTGCCGCCAGGTCAGCCACCAAAGCAACGGTCAAGGAGGAGCCAAGATTGGATGATGGTGATGCTGCCTGTCCTTCCCCGCTTCTCCACACCACCACCCACATCCTTGCTCTTTCATTGGCCAGCAGCATGGCCCAGCCAGGCAAGGTAAGCCGTGCCTTTCCCGGGCTCTGCTTCGGAGTCCTGCTCTGGAGTGGCAGCCTCCTCCCTGCCACCAAGATGAAAGGGGCAGCCATGGTTCCTGATGTCTCCAACTTAGATAGAAGTAGAATTTCTATTACCTTTCCTATCCCAAGAGTGCTTGTCTAATAAACACCAGCTTTTTTATTTTCTAAGAAAGAATTCCTTCGCAAAAGAGGAACCACACTCAGAAACTCATTCCAAGTTTCAAAGGGCTGCAAGGGTGAAAGAAGCAAAGATTGACATCTCTATCCAAGCAAGGTCAGTCTGGCTTCTTGAAGAACTGTGTTTTAATGTGTGGATTTTTATCTAAATGATGTTTTAGCTAGTGACAAGGTTTGTTACATTTACAGTAAATTACTGTATGATTTTATTGTATATTGTGAACCGCCAGAGAGTGGCTATGCTCATGGGGTAGTATAGGAAAGAAATACCTACCTACCTACCTACTGGCCAACATTTACATTTACTCATTTTTTATGAAGTACACAAGCAATAATATTACTAAGCCTGTGGGTTTCCAGTGTTTCTGCACAATTATTTTGGATTTTATCAGACCCAATTTGTGGTGGATAGTGGATCCCCTCTTTTATAGTGGAGGTGTTGTGCCTTGTTGAGACTATGAAAAGGCCAGACCCTGCTGAGACACCTGGCATTGGAGGGACTTGTAAAGTTCTGGACCACATTACTGACAATGAAGATACTTCTCATTTCCTGCTCTCTCTCTCTCTCTCTGCCAGTTAAGTCTTGTCAGAGCTTGGAAAAGCTACTCTTAGCATACACATCACCAAATTCCTAAGCTACGACTTTCACATGCCTTACATGAAGTCCAACCATCTCCAGGTAAAAGGCCAACTGTGTATAAAAATCTTTCTGGCACCTTGACTCCAGAATTTCTATTTTGCCTGAAAAGGTGAGCTTGGAAAAGGTGAAATGGGCTGCCAGGGGATGTGTATGCTTCCTTCTCATGCTTCAGGAGACCCGAAAACAATTTGGATAATTTGATGGGGATTTTTGTGAGGAGAGATGGTTTTATGTGATTAATCATTACAGCCCATAATCAGTCAGCATTAGACTTTTGATGACCCAAAAGATGAAGTGAGTATCATTTAACTAAGGCAACTTGCTGGTTACCTCAGTGTCACACAAATATCAAGTGGAAATTATTACCAGAATGGGGTATGCATGCAGATGCACAAGCATACACGTGAACGTCTGAGCTAGAAAGATCACAGTTCCATTTTTACAGTATATAGTATACTATATATTGGGCTCCTTGATCACTGCAGATGACGACTGCAGCAACGAAATAAAAAGATGCCTGTTTCTTGGGAGGAAAGCAATGGCAAACCTAGATAGCACCCTAAAGAGCAGAGACATCACTTTGCCCACAAAGGTAAGGATAGTCAAAGCTATGGTTTTTCCAGTAGTGATGTATGGAAGTGAAAGCTGGACTATAAAGAAGGCTGATCACCGCAGAATTGATGCTTTTGAGCTGTGGTGCTAGAGGAGAGTCTTGAGAGTCCCCTGGAGTGCAAGGAGATCAAACCTATCCATCCTGAAAGAAATCAACCCCAAATGTTCACTGGAAGGACAGATTTCAAAGCTGAGGCTCCAGTACTTCGGCCACCTCATGAGGAGAGAGGAGTCCTTGGAAAAGTCCCTGATGTTGGGAAAGATTGAAGGCAAAAGGAAAAGGGGATGACAGAGAATGAGATGGTTGAACGGTGTCATCGATGCAACCAATATGGATTCGACAAAACTCTGGGAGGCAGTGGAGGATAGAAAGGCCTGGCAAGCTCTGGTCAATGGGGTCACGAAGAGTGGGACACGACTGAACGACTGAACAACAGCAACAACAAAATACTATATATTACTGTAATATTTAATGTATTTCTCTTTCTTTGGATATATACAAAACTTATACAGTGGAACCTTGACTTATGTCATGTCAAACATGACTTAAGTCAAACGAACTTTTCCCATAGAAAGTAATGGGAAAGTGGATTAGTCCGTTCCAGACGATGAAAAAGACCCCCCAAAACAGCAATTTAACACAAATTTGACTGTCTAACCAGACAGCAATAATCCATGCTGTACTATAAAAGAAATAAGACAGCATTGTAGATGAAATAAATTAACTTTTATTAAATTAACAAATTTTAAATTAATTTTTTTATTAAAATTAACAATTTTTTATTAAAATTAACAATTTTATTAGATTAACAAATTTTATACCTGCCAGGGAGAGGTGGAACAAGGTGGCAGGGAGAAGCGGGCCTAGCCCAGGATGGGAGAGGTTGGCCTTGGCTTTTGCAGGCGGCAGCTCCCCAAGACAATTTCCCCCCTAACACACACACAAACACACACACACACACACACACACACACACACACACACACACACACACACACACACACACACACACACAGCACCAACAGAGAGAGAAAGATGCTAGATAGACTGACTTGGGTAACTAACACCACCTTCTGAACTTCTTAACTGGGTCAGAAGCCAGGATTCCAGACAGAGGAAAACAAAAGGCAGGCAGGTAATGGTGGGGAGACCCAGGTCGCGATCAAAGCTTCCCTTTCTTTCCAACTTCCAGCGGGGTGGGGGGTGACGGGACGCACCTGAGCTTCTTCCAAAGCCAAGTTTAAAAGCCGAGACAGACAGACAAAAGGCTGTCCATAAACATACAGAGAGATAGAGACATCCTCCACCCCCATCGCCACCAAAAAATAAGAGAAAACAGTTCAGGAGCAACGTCTTTTTAGGATTTTCCCCAAAACGGAGCTGCTTAGGAAATCCCCCAATCTCTCAGGAACCAGGAAGGAACAGAAAGAGAGAGAGAGACAGAAAAGGACCTTACGCCACTCCCCCCCCCTTCAATCCAGCTTGGGGGGGGGGCGGCGGCGAACGGCAGGCGGAGGAGGGATGTTCCCTCAGTTTTTTTCCTTTCTTTATCTTTGTATTCCACCCCCACCCTCCTTCTTCCTCTTCCTCCCCACGAGAAGTTTTCAAGGGGAGGATCAGAAGCAACGGAAGAAGGGGAAGGCGGAGAAAGGGAGAGATATCTCTTATCAGGCTCTCTAACACACCCATGTCTTTTAAACCCCTGCCGAGCTCCACCTCTGCCCCATTGCTCAAATCCTTTAACCCAGAAAAGCAGGGAAGGAGGGGGAGAGAGAGAGAGAGAGAGAGAGAGAGACTGAAGAAGAAAAGGGATTACAAAGAGGGTGAGGGAGAGAGATAAAGGGGGAAGATTTGGAGAGAAAGAAGAGAGAGAGAGAAAGAAAGGGGAGGCAGACAGAGAGACAGACAGAGGCCGTTACTTCACGAACCACTCGCTTCGCGGCAAGCCCTCATTTCTGTGCGAACCGATCGTTTCAGTCCGCACGCTCCTCCTTTTTGGCTACGATGCCACCCCGACCACGCCCCCTTTACCGTGCTCCAACCGGGGTGAGTAATTCCCCTGCCAGGGGCCGGGAATCTTTTCGCTTCGCATCTCGCTTCGCTCCCAACGTCACGTGTGGACTCGGTTTTTTTTTTTTTTTAAATTACATTCAAGCCGGAACATCGATGCACCTCTGTCTGCCTTAATCAGCATATCAAGAGAAAGGTGCTTGGTTACCAAGGGAATGATGGTTGGATGTTTACAAAGGGGCCCCTTCTTGTAAGCAAGCTGGTAAAAACAAGTGACTATTAAGGGAAAGGGGTAAGGAAAGATTTCCCTTACCCTCAGTATCACCACCTATGTACCAGAAAAAATGTGTACTGTTAGGGAGAATTCTTTAAAAGAGACAACATGTTTTCACACCAGTGCCTGCCTTAATCAGCATATCAAGAAAAAGGCCAGTGGTTACCAAGGGAATCTTTCAACTCCTTTGGAGGAGGTAGTATGACAGCCACGTATTGATGCATCGAGTTTTTTTTTTAAGGGATTGGGAAAAGCGAACGTTGCAAAGCGGCGTCCTAATGCGAAGGGAACATGTGAGGTAGTAATCGATTCGGTGTTAAAAATGTGGCGCGTGAGGACTGATAAACAGGGGTGGGATCGAAGGAAGAACACGTGACCGCCACCGAATTCACAGCGAAGGCAAGATCGGTTCGAAGCGAGGCACCTCGTGAAGTAACGGCCAGAGAGAAAGAGCAGGGAGAGGAAGATGGGTTTTTTGTGTATAAACAGGAGGGGAGGACTGCCGCCAGATTCCGGGGCCTTGCACTGGGCTCCAAGACATAAGTCGGAGCCTGCGGCACAAGTCAAACATGCCCCTAGTGGACACAAGTCAGACATGTTGCAAATCAAGCAGCACGTAAGTAAAGGTTCCACTGTATCCAAAAGTCCAGTGATAAAATCACAAATTAAGCAGGCTCTTTGAATTAGTTTGGACTTGACTATGTAAGTGCTGTTGACTCTATCATCTTAATCTAGTTGCCACTAATTACTGGATTTCAGCCAGTGTCTAAAAAGCTATCACTACATTACAATTGTGTGTCTCCAGGAGCACCAATATTTTATAATTTATCTATTGCTAAGAACATCAGTGCCACATATGCAGCACTGTCTGTTTAACTTTCACTTGGAAGACTGCCAACGTAAGATTTAAACTGAGTATCTCTTTTTTGGTTCCCAACCAGGAGAAAAAGACACAAATCCCCTATCCTTCTTATTTAACCATTCATTTCTCTGTCCCAAGGCAGAACACATTACCCCATTTTATTTTTATCATAAATAAACACATGATTGTACCCTGCTACTCAAATATAATGTCCTTGGCATGCCTCAAAATAGCTCGTCCCCAGGGAAACTGCTGTCATTCCATCCACCTGAGGAGATTTTAAAACTAGTTTTCCAACCATATTTTCATGCACTGATTGGTTTTGCCTTTAGTGATTGTCTAATTTTGCTACGTTATGGCACCAGCAGATTTCCAAACTCTATTTACCATGCAATTACAATAATCAAGTTATTCTAAACTATGACAGGTTATTCTACATGATGATTTGTGAGTCTTCTGATAAGACTGAAGTGAGGCTGCATGCATCTGAGTGAGGATGAAAGGAATATGTGCTCCTTCTCATCAATTTAGACAGTATCAAAAATAGCAAAACCTGACTGAGGAATTTTAAAGCCCTGAGAGATTCCTCTCTGCCAACTGAAAGGGAGACAACAGATCACTTCAGGATCTTTGCAATTTGAATAAAGGATTTCTGATGTTATTTTGTTTGAGCAAAGCCCCTGGCATTTCCTTACCGTCCACACTAGTGAGGAGGTGTTTTGTGTTTTATGGTTTTAATAATTATGTTGTTTTATAGTTTTAATATCTTGTTGTATGCTGCCCAGAAACCATTTGGTAGTGGTGTAGTTAATATTTTTATAAATAAATAAATAAATATATAAATAAATAAATAATTTTCTGGATCCTCAGATAATTTATTAGCATGAGGTGCCATGTGGCAGCTCAAGTGACTAGTATGAGATTGTGAGAGCGATAACACCAAATGTGAGATTGAGAGTGATAACATCTGCTCCCCCTCCACACCTGAGACCTTGTGACACTAACAAGTCTCATGACACCA
The DNA here is from genome assembly GCA_023846285.1 of Phrynocephalus versicolor. Lineage (NCBI taxonomy): Eukaryota > Metazoa > Chordata > Lepidosauria > Squamata > Agamidae > Phrynocephalus > Phrynocephalus versicolor. The sequence goes on from JAHTLZ010003307.1 coordinate 5,207,079, forward strand.
GGGAAGGAAAACAGCTACTTGGGCTCAATTTGGACATTGTCACTTAGGGGTGTACTCACTTTTGTTGACAGTGGTCTAGACATTAATGGCTGTGTATTGTGTTATTTTGAGGGGACAGCACATTTACACTGTTATACATGCTGCATACTCATTGTAGCCAAGTGTTTCTTCATTGTTTTCACATGGGAATATATACTAAAATGTTTATGAAATGTGTGGCGTGAACTCACTTCTGTGATATACTGTATGGGTGTAGACTCATACACCGCCATTGTAAGGCTGCAGTTAGCAATCTGTAGTCCCAGGGTTGCACACAGCCCTCAACCTTCCATCTACCACCTTTTGTTGGTTCAAGCATGTATGGGAGTGATATCCCTTTCATAAAGATCCATTAGATAATGAGGAAAGGGGAAAGACAAATGCAGATAACAGAGAGAAAAGGAACGAGTCCAATGACTTTTAGCAATATTCTCTGGACTAATCAGTAACTACAAGGCAGAATTTTTCTTAAGCACATTGTACATTAAAATGTGTTACATAATTCTCAATTTTTCTAGCACTTTATAAAAAATATCAAACCTTGACACATCCTTTAATGAATCCAGCTCCTTGGGATTTTGTGTGGTTTATTCCAACTAAAGCAGGAGTGGGCAACTGTCAGCCCTCCAGATCGATGTTTTGGACCACAACTCCCACAGTCCTTTGTCACTGGCAATCTAGGCTCAGAATTCTGGGAGTTGTGGTCCAAAACATCTGGAGGGCCAACAGTTGCCCACTCCTGAACTAAAGGATCCATTCTGCAGCTTGTAGTATCTGGCAGCAGGGCAGCTTTGCCACCCTCCAGCTGAAAGAGTACACAATGTGTGGTTTGCACCATTGTGAGACCGTGGGGGGGGCGCAAGAGCTGTATTTACTGGGTTCCACCTGTTCCTTGGCCTCTTTACTCCAGATTGTCCCATCCACCAAGCCCTTTTCAAGTGCTAGTGTGAACTCATGTGGTTACCCATGGTGGTGGTGGGGGGTGGAATATGAATTTTTGCCCTGCCCTCAAGGTTGCCCTGTGAAGAGCAGGGATTTTTCACCTATACCACGCTGGCACTGATGGTGTGTCATCCTTAAGCTTAATCCATTGATCACACTGGTGGATAGTGCAGAGGAACAGAAACATTCAGTGAGTCCCATAACCAATAACAAGCTATACGTCCCTTCCAGCCCTTGGGTGCTGCAGATCCAGACATCACAGCATTGAGGGGAGGAGGCTTTGAAATCCACCCAGGTTGGGACCCGGCCAGGTGATGGCACCCTGGAACCTGGGGGTTGAGGGTATAGCATTGGCCAGATGAAGGGGTGCTGTATGGAGGATGCGCTCCCAAGTGGCCGGTGGGACTCGCCCACATAGTCAATGCTTTTGGGAGAGTCCTGCAGGAGACCTCGGTGGCCTAACTGGTTTCCGCACTATGGTAGCCCCCTCTGGGTGATAATTGGTGACGTGCTGAACTGGCAATAAAGTGTGGCCCAAGTTACAACCCAGTGCGCGTGTCTTGCCTCTTCATTTCGGTGTGAGGGGGAGGGGCCAAGGCTGTCTGCATTTGTCAAAATATCGCACAATAATTAACATTTTAATTTGAGACAATACAAATAATGTTTTTAAGTCAATTCCTTTGTTCCTATTGAATAATTGAAATTTGTAACTTCTTTTGTCAATGTATTAATTTGGATGCCTACATACATTCAGCTTGTGTTCATGTATGTATGGAATGGAAGGTTCACAATGGGCTTAAATCGATTAAGAAACCAGTCTGCTAAACCAAACAACCTTCTGGTGACCACTTATTTTAACTTTTTAAGAAAATAATATGAGTCAGAGAAAATTAGATACATATTTTGGAATCCATTGTGCGAACAATCAACTCAACATGTTTTTTAACGCAGGTCAAATCTCACTTTTTTGCCTGGGTGCCCAGGTATTGGATCTGCACTATATTACAGCCTTATTCACATATACAGTACAAAAAGTATCTACAAGAACCATGTGCAATGATTAAATATCAACATTTTTAAAGCAGTGATAATTAGAAAAGGGCTGGTTATATAAACAGCTGGTGGATGCCCTGTTTACACATCATTTGCCCCTCCTGGTTGCCAATGGTGGATGATGAGCCAGAGTCAGCACAGGTAGAAGGGAATGTTTTGTACAAACAGCTGTTGGGTTCCAATTGCACATAGAACATTATCAATATTCTTTTCTTTGGTCTTTCCTGAGTAGCACTTGAGAGTGATATACTTCCCCATCCTCTAAGTTCTACTTGACTTTCTTATTTCAAGGACACAGCCTACCACTGAGAGGCTCTAATCAAATAGTTCTCAATAGATGCACTATGGTGCCAGAAATCTATTCTCAAAAAAAAAGATGAGCCACTTGAAAAAAAAAAAACATTGTATCAACGGCTTTAGCAACATGAAGCCTTGAAGTACAAGCAGGTGTAAGCTATAATAAGGAGCAGTTTTGCAGTGAAATTGAAGTTTCTCTCTCTTTCTCTCTCTCTCTTTTAAAAGAGTTTTGTAAAGTTTAAAGCCATAACATTTATAAGGTCCCTGTTGTTTTAGAATTAGGTCAGAGTTAGAACTCTCCCAACAGTTCATTCTGCATTCTCTTTTGATTGCTATAAAATTTGTTTCTGGTTTTTGCTTCAGGTCTTCCAAAATGTTATGGCTCTGGTTTACTTTTGAGTGAACAGTATGCTGTTCTAAATGTACACTAAAAATTCATTTCAACAGGGAAACATAAATTTTCATATTTAGGTAGAGATATATAAAATAAGGATGGGAAATATTTTGCTTGGCAATAGTATGTGCAAAAAGATTATTGAGGTCTTAGTAGAGTAAAAGTTTAACATAAGTCACCAGCATGATGCAGTAGCATAGATAGATAGATAGATAGATAGATAGATAGATAGATAGATAGATAGAT
>JAHTLZ010003307.1:5215132-5228308 GCA_023846285.1 Phrynocephalus versicolor
AACGCAATATTGTTTTTGAAATCGTGGTCCAAAAACACACAAGCACAACAGAAACACGCGGAAATTTATAAACTGCCAGATTTTTCACAGTAGCAGTGGGTTTTTCTTGCAACAAAATGTCTCTCTCCTCTCCTCCTCTGTCCTCCATTTATTTTATTTTATTTTATTTTATTTTATTTACACCTGCGCAGTGCGCAATGATGGGCTGGCCCAGTGGCCTGGCCAGCCATGTGGGAGGGGACGACCATGCAAATTTTTGGAGCCATCCCACCAATCGCATGGCCACTTGGCCACTGAGACTTCTGGGATGTGCCAAAAAGCCCCCTAAAACCTGCCCTAGCCCCCTAACCCCTTAACCCTAATCCTTGACTCCTTACCCATACATCACAGACTGTCTTCTTAGTGGGTCAGAGAGGCACCCAGAGGTGCAACCCAATAGCCCACCGTAACCTTACCCGTCATTAGCCTAACCCTAGCCGTTGCACTAGCCCACCTTAGCCCATAGCCAGATCTACTTGCATTGCACTACACACGCAAGTACGATTCCCTTCTTTGTGGGACATGGCAGGTGCGACACACTCCTTGGTGGTTCGTACCAGAGGACCAGGTGCTTGAGCTGGTCTCACTGCCTGCAAATGGTATGCATATCCATATGGTTATGCATGCCATTTTGAAGCAGCAGCAGGTGAGGAGGGGAGACCCCCATGTTGAGGGGTCTCTTGGAGCCTGCTGCTGCTGTCCCTTCCAAGTGGGTGAGGATAGGAGGCACCCACAGGTGCCTCCAGGAGCCCACTTTCCCTTTGTGGCGGGCCAGAGGAGGCACCCACCCCACAGAGGTGCCTCCAGGAGCCCGCTACCCCCCCAAAAAACCAGTATAACGATAACGAAAAAACGAAAAAATGAACCGACTAATTTTTGCGAAGTTTCGCGAAAAACGGAAACGAGCCGACACGGGCTGCCTCCGACACACGACAACTCGAAAACGTCATTTTCCCGAGTCGTGCCCATCTCTAGATGGCATATTTATTATTACTATTATTATTATCTGGTGAACACGGCTGTGTTTGTTGTTGTTGTTGTTGTTGTTGTTGTTTAGAAGCATTCATTCCTATCAAGAAGATTTCTCATGAGATACTCCCACTGGATTATGTTGGCCTGGGCTACCGTACCCTTCTATTGTTCTGGGTTGGAAATAATATAAATAATATAATAATATAAATGTTATTGGTAGAGTTTTGCACAGCAGTTTCAAGTGTTATGGGGAAAAATATTGTGGATTAAAAATTAATATTCTACCTTAAATGCATCTATGCCAACAGTTGAAAGTAAATAAAGGGATCACTTAATCTTTGTTTAAAAGATTAAATAAAGTTTACTGTTTAAAACATATGTAGAATAGAATAAAATCAAAAATTATGTACAGTAGGACCCCGGTATCCACTGGGGATTGGTTCCAGTCCTTCCCGTGGATAATGAAAACCAGGGATAAGAGAGAACACCTGCCCACCCACCCCAAACTGCAGTTTTCTGACAGTAGCTTGCTTTACAGCTGTTGTTTGTGACAACAGCTTGCTTTACAGCTTGCTTTGTGGCTGCTGAATTATTTAATTTTTCCTCCATCAACCGTAGATAACTGAATCAGTGGATAATGAATCAGTGGATACAGGGGTCCTACTGTATAGGCCACATCCTGATGGCAACTAAAGGCCAGCATTCTTAAACACAGCAGAAAGTGGAATTGTATTCTGTTCTATTCTTCATAGTTTTTCCTTGAGTCATGCAATCATTTTCCAAATTCAATTAATGGAAACAAAGCAACTCCGTAGCATTTCATATTCTGCTGGTATTAACAGATGTAGCAGGAGTTCTTTGATAAAGTCTGAAGAGTTTTTATTATTTAAAATGAATGAAAGAAAAAGAGTCACACCCCTATCATTTTGATTTTATAACTGAGCAAGGAATACACATAGAAATGTGAATGTATGAAAAGCTGAAGAGCATTAAAGAAGCATTTTTTTAAAAAAAATAAAATAAAACGTGTGTGTGACCTCTCTCCTTCAAGCCCTCTTTCTTATAGCTGATTGTCTCAGAGAATAGATCCCTTGTACAAAGAATAGAACATAGCTTTTTTCTACTTGTGACCAGTTCTACCATAGTATATTTTCCCCTTAAAAACAAAAGAACAAAAAAAGAGAGCATCTTCAAATAGATATGCTTCTTGAATTGGGATAAATATGAAAATATGCTGCATTGAGCTGCTATTTTTTCAAGGGAGAACAATGCATAAATTATGGAGGGAAGTGCAGAGCTGTATCAGAAAATTATTTCAATTGCTGTTTTATATGATAAAAGAACAGAAGAACAAAAACACTATATAACACTCAATATAGGAAGTACAGTATATCTGGGCAAAAAATATAGTGAAGCTACTTTTAGAATGCAGTCTTAAGATGATTATGAAGCCAGAGGCAAGAAATGGTTTCGTGATGTGGTTCCTTAAATATGCACATAAATATGGTTGAATAGATATTTTGGTTGTATATTATGTATTTGGATTTCTTTGTGAAAGTATCTCAGGCCACTACAATGTGGTTTAAAGAAAGATTGAGAAGGGTGCATTTGAATGAGACGGAGACAGAGAGGGAGAGAAACAAATAGCATTTCAAAAACTAAAAGCCTACTTTGAAAGGCTTTCTGCTGTTCAGTCTTTAAGTCGTGTCCCACTCTTCGTGACCCCATGGACCAGAGCACGCCAGGCCCTCTTACCTTCCACTGTCTCCTGGAGTTTGGTCAAATTCATGTCGGTTGCATCGATGACACCATCCAACCATCTCATTCTCTGCCGTCCCCTCTTCCTTTTGCCTTCAATGTTTCCCAATATCAGGGACTTTTACAAGGAGTCCTCTCTCCTCGTGAGGTCGCCAAAGTACTGGAGTCTTGGCTTCAAAATATGTCCTTCCAATGAACATCCAGGGTTGATTTCTTTCAGGATGGATAGGTCTGATCTCCTTGCAGTCCAGGGGACTCTTAAGGGTCTCCTCCAGCACCACAGCTCAAAAATATCAATCCTGTGGCAATCAGCCTTCTTTATGATCCAGCCTCACTCTCATACATCACTACTGTAAAAACCATAGCTTTGACTATCCAGACCTTTGTCAGCAAACTGATGTCTCTCTCTGCTTTTTAAGATGCTGCCTAAGTTTGCCATCACTTTTCTCCCAAGAAGAAGGCGCCTTTTAATTTTGTTCCTGCAGTCACCATCTGCAGTGATCAAGGAGCCCAGGACATTGCCTCCAGTTCTTCCCCCTCTGTTTGCCAGGAGGTGATGGGACCTGTGGCCATGATCTTATTATATATATATGAGCTTAAGCCCATTTTTCCTCTTTCACCATCATTAAGAGGTTCTTTAATTCCCCCTCACTTTCTGCTATCAGAGTAGTATTATCTGCTTATCTGAGGCTGTTGATATTTCTTCTAGCAACCTTAATTCTGGCTTGTGATTCATCCAGTCCTGCCTTTCTCATGATGTACTCTGCATATAAGTTAAATAGGCAAGGTGACAGTATACAACCTTGTCGTACTCCTTTCCCAATTTTAAACCAGTCAGTTGTTCCATAGCCAGTTCTGACGGTTGCTGCTTGTCCCTCATATAGATTTCTTAGGAGACAGATAAAGTGGTCAGGCACTCTCATCCCTTTAAGAACTTGCCATAGTTTGTTGTGGTCCACACAGTCAAAGGGTTTGGCATAGTCAATGAAGCAGAAGTAGATGTTTTTCTGGAACGTTCTAGCTTTCTTCATAATTGCATTTTGGCAGTTTGATCTCTAGTTCCTCTGCCCCTTCAAAATCCAACTTGCCCTTCTGGGAGTTCTCTGTCCACATACTGCTGAGGCCCACCTTGGATAATTTTGAGCATAACCTTGCTAGCATGTGAAATGAGTGCAATTGTACGGTAGTTGGTGCATTCTTTGATGTTGGCCTTCTTTGGGACTGAGATGTAGACCGATCTTTTCCAGTTCTGTGGCAACTGCTGAGTTTTCCAAATTTGCTGGCATACTGAGTGTAGCATCTTAACAGCATCATCTTTTAAGATTTAATAGCATGTAAACTGCAGAAGTGCACTACACAGGAAGGGCAGGTTTAATCTTGTTTACTCTAGTTGCGACTCCTCTGAGAAAATTACTTTTTGTGCATCAGTTAGAACGGGGGCAGGGGAGTCTTCCCAATAGCAACAATGGAAGGTCTTTCTTTTCTTTTTTCATTTTTTTAATCTTCAGGATCAAGCAGGTCCCCTGAAAGTTTGAAGTGAGGCATAAAACCCACATGAACCATGAGATACCTATAATTTAACTGCTGTGGATGTAAGGGGCCATCATAGCTATCTGGGGGTCCTATGCTCACTTCTGGTTTTAAAAATCAGTAACTGAGAGCTGAATCCTTTGTGTAACCTATAGTTACACAAAGCATAAGGAGGTGAGTTGGATAAGTATGAGTGTTCAGGCATAAATCCTTCAAAGCTGTTACATAATGAAGTTAAACAAAGTTCCTTCACTTGCTCCTCACATTATTGGATACCAAACAGTTAAAAACCCTAATGCAAATCCCAATTAAATATATATACATAAACCCAAAGCCACAGGCCCACTTCCCAAACTCAAGAAAACAAAATAAGTGATTTTTTTTAAAAGAAAAGAAAATCTTCCTTCAAACAGAACTACCAAATATAGTGAGATTTATCCTACCACCCTACCCCCAATTTTCTCTTCTTTGAATCCAGTAGAGATGGGCACGAATAAAAAAAATGGTGTTTCGTTTGTCGTTTGTTGTTTGTCGTTTGTCATTGAAAGGTCCATTTCAGTTCGTTTCCGTTTTTCATTTTTTTTTTGGAAAAATTTCATTTTTGTTTTTTGTTTTTCATTCCTACCCACTTTCTGTGCAATTTTTAAAGCATTTCCGTGCATGGGCGTCCACCAACGCCACAGACCAGAGGGAAAACACTAAAAAGAATTGATGCTGGCAGAGCCACAGTATAGACTAGGTTCGCAGGGAGGCTGCAAATGCAGTGGCGGGCGTTGCCCAGGGTGCAACGCAGCCACAGAGTGACTGCACTGTGGGGCAGGGGAGGGTACTCACCAAGAGGTATGCACGCACGCACACAGGGAGGCTGCAGGACTGAAGCTAGAGTCGCAGAGACTACAAGGAGGGCGGGGGCTGCCAGAGCTTTTTATGCCCTCTGTGGCTGCCAGACCTGCCCAGTCTGCAAACTGGGCATGCTATTGGTTGAAGTTGTCCAAGAATTTACATTATCCCATCACATTTTGTGGCTGGCGACATCCATTTTGTCAAATTTAAAGGGAAAAGAAAAATACATCGTGATGGGAGAAGACAAAAACAAAGATTTTAAGGACCCCAACCCCCTGGTAGGTAATAATTTCAAATAATTATCACATTATAGCTGCGTTTTTATGGATGTCCAGGGTGTTTTAATACCCAAGAAATCAATATTAGGCATCTGGGAGCCATTTGGGGTTGATGTCCCCTAACTCCCCTTAAAAGAAAAAAATACAGCGAACTGAGAAAGGACATAAATGCACATTTTAAGGACCCCAACCCCCCGCTAGGTATTATCAGACAGTATAAATAATTATCGCTGCGTTTTTATGGATGTCCAGGGCGTTTTTTAACATTTAAAACAGCTCATTTCATTGCACACTGCCATTAACGAAAACAAAATGTAACGAACACAATTTTTGTGGTTCTGTTTGTTCCGTTTCATTTTCATCACAATTTTCGTTAGTCGTTTTGTTACGTAACGGAACGAATAATGAATAATGGAAACAAAAAAATGATTGTTTCGTGCCCATCTCTAGAGTCCAGTATACAACAGCATCAGGCAGGGCAAGCAGCAACAAGGATAATCCAAGAAAAGAAACAGGAGAAGGGAGCGCATACCCCGTATCAGAGGGAAGAATAAAAGGAAAATACCAAGGAAGCAGACTGACGAGATGGAAGACATAGGGAAGTTCACACATAAGGAATGATTGGAGTCAAGAACACTTCTCAGTGGGTTGAAGGCCCTTTTATAGATTCAGAATTCCCATTCCATCTGTTCTGGGTGTTCTGACTCACTGCTGTTACTGACAGCCCTTGAATGAGGGAACACAAAAGAGACCTGAAGCTTAAGAATACCCTCTTTCATAAACACACAATTATTTGTGTTTAAGAGGATATGTTTCCACAATAACTAAGGCTGTTACTTCATGTCCCTTTTATCACGGTTTGCGGTTCCGCTTGGTACCAGTACAAAGTAATCTTACCGCAGGTCCATTGCATGATGACGGGAGTTTGTCCCGACCACGCCCCCTGAACTGCGATTTAAGCGGGATGAGCGATTCCCCTTCCTGGCCTCGGGAATCCGCTCATCTCACTTCTTGTTCTGAGATGAGAGCCCATGAAGCAAGCCTCGTTGCGGAACGAGTGCTGATTGTAGCTCATTGCCATCTAGTGACAGGAGTGCGAAGTGACATTTGCCAGTAAATTCCCAATGGAGTTAGCAATCCAGTGCTGAGATTTTAAAAGACAAATGCCTCAAAGTTTGCTCCATAACGCATTGAAGGCAAGGCTTTGGAGAATCAAAACATCAAAAAATGGAAGGTCAGACAAAAGAAAAGAGAACGAAGGCATAGAATTTCAGATCTCATCATGGAACTAGTCATCCCAGTATCATCAATCATGCCCGTGGGTACACGGGAACAGGGACAGAAGCAGGAGAAGACCACATGACCGTGACCGATGTCAATACGTAACGAACTTCCTCCCGGAATGAAAATGGACATGAAGTAATCATCTAAGAGAACACTGATTGCATGGAAGAGAGTTTGTTTTGTGTTTTGGGTCTTTCATTTAAATACAAAGGCCCGTCTCTAGTTTTGGTTTGCTTTCGAAGAATTTACTAAAATTTCAAATGTCACATTGGGGATGGAAAGAACAGGAAGTCTGCATAAAGTAGGAGACAGTGAAAGGAGTGATATTCTGCCATCTCTGATCAAAGGCAAGACTTTTTTGATGTTTTATATGTTGGCTGCATATTCAGCAAGGATTTGGGGGTTATTCTAAACTATATTTTCTTTACATGATTAATAAATTGTCTTTATTCAGCAATTTGTAATTAGCATAAGAATTAATTCATTGTAAAATTAACATATTTTTCCTTTAGTTACAGAAATTTTTAAATAAATTATTCCTGCATAATTATAGCACTATACGTTTGAACCTGCACATTATTTAAAAATGCATGTGAAATCTTTCCTCAAAATCTGAAATGTAGTTTATGTGATTAGTGCAGTAATGTACCATTTCTTCCTGAATATGCAGACTTGATTATAGCAGTAGTAAAATCCAGTTGCCTCTAATCCAATAGAAAATAATTATAAATGAGATGAGTCAGTCAAGACTACAACTAAGGCACTGCAAAGGTTTGACATGGATTATAGTGTTGCATTAATAATTATTTAAGCATTAGATAGAGGCTGTAAAGTGACCTATGTAGACTTTTGCATAAAGATAAAGTCATTTAGATAGACAACTATAATGAAGTGCATTGTGCTATGATGAAAAGGTGGCCATAATGCTTAATAGTGATGTGCAAAAGTCCCCTGCCCCACTGTGCCTCCAGATGAAACAGCCAGACATTATGACTGATCCATTCTGTACTCTTGTGATGTTACTGTGACCTAATTCTTGTTCCTTTGTATTTCTGTGCTCCCAGTTCTCTGTGAAGACCTCATTCCAGCACCTCTTTCCACCCCCATCCACCCCCCTGCACTTCCTGTTCCCTAGATCTGAAACTTGTGGTGTTGAGGCTATAAGATTTTGATGATTTAAACTACGGCTTTGCAGAAACAAAAAGGCAATGAAGTTTCATATCTAGGGTTATCTTGTGCACTCCCAGACACATTTGTTGGGGCCACTGTGAGATACAGGAAGCTGGATTAGATGGGCCTTTGGCCTGATCCAGCATGGCTCTTCTTATGTTCTTATGTTTTTATGTTATGATTCAAATGCTGTCCAATCTGAATTATAGCCAAATGCTTGCCATAGAAATCAGGACCAACTTGCTCCAGTTGATTTAAGAGATGGTCTCAAAAGATTTGTTCTTGTCTCTCCCCAGCTATTTATTTATTTATTGTGCTTCTAGATTGAGAAGGAAATAACTCTGAAAATATGGAATCGTAGGGATGTGGTGGCAGGACCATGCAGGCAAAGCCTCTACTAGCTTGCTTCCTTCCTCCCACTCCTCAGAAGGACTGATGTTTAAGGAAAACGTGTTGAGAGAGGGAAAGATGTGCCCTCAGTGCTCCTGGTCTGTAGCTTGGCTTAGACAAGAATTCCAACTCACAGCCTAGCCCAGTGGTGGCGAACCTTCGGCACTCCGGATGTTTTGGACTACATCTCCCAGAATTCCAAGCCTGTATTGCCAATGACAAAAGACTGTGGGAGTTGTGGTCCAAAACATCTGGAGTGCTGAATGTTTACCACCACTGGCCTAGCCTAAATCAAAGTGCTACATATACTGAAAATGCCCAGGAAGAGGTGCAGACACTGACAGCAAGAAAGCATATGGTTCTGAAATGAAGTTGCAATCAGACACTGAAAATAGAAAGGAAGTAGAAAATGGCAGTGTGGAAGAAAAAAGATAATCAGTTCCCTATTTTTACCTGTTCAGTGAAAATGCACAAGATAGTCAAGTGTGTATATCCCACAATAGGTACATGCCTGAAAGGGAAAATAAAGGAAGAAAATTCTGGAATGTAGCAAGTCTAGTAAGTGACATGACACCTTCTACTTGCCATGTCCTGGATACAAAATGGTTGCTGATGAAGTGGATGAGGAATGGAGTCCAATGACAGTGATCACAGACCTGGTTTGTGGCTTCCTGTTGTCAGTGTTCTTCTGATCTGTTGCTTCCTCCTTTTGCTGCATCTCGCACCAAGTACATTTTGCTGAGATACCAATATTTTTAACTCAAAGGAGCTGAAGCATACTTCAGTGATTTATAGATGCACTTATCTGACTCAGGTGTAATTGGAAGCTTCTTTTTCTCTCTCTTTTCCAACATCTAACCAAGATGCAAAAGCTCTATATTTAACATAACAGAACTGTGAGAATCCTTTAGCACCTGCAGTCACCCAGGAAATGCACAAGTACCCCTGATTCAGTTTGTAGAAACAGTAGGACCCCCGTATCCACTGATTCAGTTATCCATGGTTGGCAGAGAAAAATAAATAAATAAATAAATAATTCAGCCACCACAAAGCAAGCTACTGTCACAAACAGCAGCTGTAAAACAAGCTACTGTCACAAACCAGCAGTTTTGGAGGGTGGCATTCTCTCTTATCCAAAGTTTTCATTATCCATGAGGAGGCCTGGAACCAATCCACAGCAGATACAGGGGTCCTACTGTACACAGATATTCCAAGACATATCTGTATGCAGTATGTAGTGGCTTACATATGTACATACTTTGTGTATATAAGCAATTGGTGTTCAAAGCTTACATGAGAGGGAATTGATCAGTTATGTAACCTCTGTGGCTGCTTCATTTCTTGATAAAGGGAAGGGAAACAGTCCTCCAACTGTCCTCTGGCTCTGGTTGATTCTGGATGTATAAAAAAAAAACTGACCCATCTAGGACAGTGATGATGAACCTTTTAGAGACAGAGTGCCCAAACTGCAATTCAAAACCCACTAATTTTTTTGCAAAGTGCCAATACAGCAATTTAACCTAAATATAGATGGCTGTGGATGGGCAATGTCAGGTGCCCAAAGAAAGGGCTCTGAGTGCCACTTTTGGCACCCATGCCATTGGTTTGCCAACACTCATCTAGGAGGCTCTTAGAGGTCTGCCACTTAAGCATGCCCTAATCCCAGCATCAAAATCACTTGTTTCCTCAGATCTTAATTCCATGCTTTTAAGAAAATATACATTGACATAGTATTATCTTCAATCATATCATTGGTATATAATGAACAAGCTTTTCCCAGTGTCGTTATTTTTTCCTAAGGAACAAAAGCCCACCATCAGCCAAACAACAGCTCTTAAGTATTCAAGCAAACCACCAACGTCCACAATCAAGTAACAATCAAGTCACAGTCCACCGAATGACCTGTCAGAGTTCTTGGAGATTTGAAAGGCAGTGTTTCTATTCATTATAACTGATTTAGAAGGACTGTTTGCAGAATTTTAATGATCCAAGTACTTAATCACAAGTTGCCACAAGAGCCATTTTGTACCCCATAATACTCCTTCAATCTGACAGATTCTCACTGAACAAAATGGTTACCAGTCATCACAATAATTGCTTCAAAATTGCAATAAGCATCTTAAGCACTCTCTCTTAATGCGTTTACACATCATGGTTCCACAATGTTGCTCAGATTTATCAAAATGTTATTCTGGAAGGGAAATAAATGAAAAAAGCACACAAGTGTCGTGTTGCCTCATTTTACCATGACCAACAAAAAATGAAGCCATTTTTTTCATATGGGATCTTGATGCAAATACAGAAATAAAGGGACCTCAGTTTATATTTGAGCTACATCGGCTGCAAAAATGAAATAAACTATGCATCATGTTTGCACAGATACAAGGTTAGGGCGGGAGAATAATATGACTGACCTTTGAACTGTGCAACAAGAAATGTCAAATAATGTCATTACTGCTGGCTGGATCATGAAACCAAGTCTTTGTGGGAAAAGGTGAATAGAATAAAGATTATTTATATAATTTGGCACATATTACCAATGACTATTGCAGTTATAGTACTGGAGTATCTTTCAGATTTATCTGCCAACAGGTACATGGGCTTTGTGCTTAATGTTTTCTTAACTGTTGCTCAAATGATTGCTCTGCACATAAGTAGAAATACAGTATAAAAACAGTTATTGTTGAAGATATAATCTGTGGTGGAAATGACAAAATAAACTTTGCTCTCTCAGAAATAAAGAGGCGAGACACAGAGGTAGGGTTTAATTCAGGCCACACTTTATTAAGATCAACATAAGTAGAGGGGGCTGAAGTAGTGTGGGGCAGTGGTTAGGCCCATGAGGTCAACCTTGACCTCCCCAACTGAGATGCATACACACGGGCGAGTCCTAGACCCTCCAATTTGAGTGGTCTAACAGACAGCTCTCAGGGGCCGGTAAAACATCCATAACTTCCTCCAGGCATCCGAACTCCATTGCTTGGTTCCCGTTACCCAGAGGGGCTTTCCAGAGCATCCTTCTCCCGATACTGGATTTCACGATCTGCAGTACTACAAAGCTGGATGGGCTAGAATGATGTTAATGCACGGACTCACCGACCTCAAGTCCCCCGCACTACCACCAGTGAGACCAAAATGACACAACATATATAACTATTAAGGACCTACCTAAGTGCACCAATACTAACAGGGCTCCTAAACCAATATGGGATAGGTGAAAAAAAAAAACTATCCCCTTACAGCCCTATCTACCCCACCACCACCACTGTCCCTTAACCCTGAAGCAGTTGATCTGAGAGTATGCTTCACCATAACTGGAACATTCATGACTATATCTACAAGATTGCCTACTGAATTCCACCTGGGTGTTGAAATCCCAGCAAAGTGGGTGGTGTAGAACCCCCTGCCCACAGCAGTGCAGGGAGCTACTTGTTGCATGGGCCATCTGATTGGATGACTGCTGTCATGTTGATCACCCATCATCGGTGTCATTAATTGCAGCCATAATCCTGGCAATGGCTCCTCCCACCTGAGATGAGGGTGGGCCGTCCTCTTTTTCTATAATTCTGATCATACAGGAGCCATGTGTGCCCTGGAAAGTCCACGTAGGCCCTGTAGGTGAGATCCTGATATTGAATAAGCAAAAGTACCCTCCAGAGCTACATTTTTATTATGATAGCTGAATATATGAGGTAGGCGGGCAACCAATTCGCCCAGGAGCATTGTGACTTCCTCCTCAACCACTGTTCCTTATCCTTAGCATCTTCCTTGTCACTCTCCTTGATTTCCATTCCCCTATTCAGCAAGGAGAAAATATCCACATATCCCCCTCTCCAGAACATCTCTTTTGTGGTAGATGACAGATGATCTCCTAAGGGCATGCCATAATTTCCATAAGGTATGGCCTACACTGGAATGGTGTAGTAACCTATTGCAGGCCCAGCCCATAGCCCAGTCCCTGAAGGGTACAGAGTATGCAGCTGGCAATGCTGGATATTGCCAAACCAGGCTGCCAGAAGCGGTGGCTGCCAAGGCCTTGGACAGTGGCTGCCAAGCCCCCTCCTAAAGTTTAGGTCTGAGGCAGCTGTGGCACTAGCCAAGGCCCCGAAGCCCAAGGCTAGGCCTTGGCCGTGCTACTAGTGTCCAGTGCAACTGCCAACTCACCTGGAACCTGCTTCAGGGACCTGAGTGGATGCTACACTGCTCGATGATCTCCCCAGGTCAGGCTGCTCCGACTGCCCCTGATCGATGCCCTCCACTATGATAGGCCTTGCTGCCACCTGTCCATCAGCCATGCCTCTGTGTGCATGTGTCCCACCCCTCCTGAGTGCCGTTTGAGTTGCTGACATCAAGGGCAGGTTAGAAGATCATAGCTCTTAATTTGGGCTCCCTCCTCCTAGCCTTGGCCTCCCTGGTTGCAGCCAGTGGAGCAGCTGCTTGAACCTGGCCCAACCCATCTGTTTCCAGTGCCTCAAGGAAGATGAAGCTGGAGGGGACAGCTGGACTGGTTTTCTCTTAACAGGCATTTTGCTCTTGCTCTTGTCTTGACCATTTTTAGATGCCATTCCCTTGAGCAGAGAAGCTCCACCCTTAACCTCTTATTAATATTCTATGTATTCAATCAATATTACTCCATTTTTCAGCCTTATATGACCACCAGTTTTACTAATAGTCCTGTAATTTATTTAATTTTATTCAATTTTAATTATTTCCTTTTCTTTTCTACCCCCCTTTAAATAATTACCTGCCTACCCTGGGCCACCACTGCTATTTTTATCTTCCTTGCCCCTCGCCCACTTACACTTATTAAGCTATTCCCCCTTGTTATGTATGTATGTATGTATGTATGTATGTATGTATGTATGTATGTATGTATGTATGTATGTATGTATGTATGTATGTATGTATGTAT